>LPNX010333722.1:307305-327798 GCA_001517045.1 Pseudotsuga menziesii | reverse complement strand
CCCAAATGTATACACACACACACACACACACACACACACACACACACACACACACACACACACACACACACACACACACACACACACAAACTTTCATTTTGACTTTTCATCCCACAGAAAACCAAGAGAGAATCAAAGTCTGTATGAAGGAAATGGTGAGCAATAGGGGAACAAGAGTAGAAATTGAGAACATATTTGAGGGCATGATCTATACGCCATACTAGATTCCAGATTAAAGTTATAAACAATAAATTCTACGTTAATCTTATGATATAGTGCCGCTGAAAAATTAATTGTTCATTTATGCATCCAAAGACTAAAATTTATGTATATATAGGTATGTTGATCTCTAGGTTTTGTAATGGCTTATCTTGATCCATGACTCATGAGAACCTACACTATTTTTTCTTAGATGAAATTGCAAAATATGAGACCATTTTTTTCAATGGTAGTTTGGGAGCATGATGATTTTGTCTTGGATGGATGAAGTGCTTTACATTGAAAAATGGTTTAGGGTTAAAGGTCGAAGGATGTACTAATTGAATTCATGCTCACTATGATGACTGGTTTGTTATAATTCAGGTTTCTTTTTTAAATGTTATATTTCCTCTTATTATAACACATTCATTCATTATTGTTAATCCTTTATGCTTATGAACTTCTAAACTTTAGAACATGCCTTGTATATGTTTTTTTAGTTTGATCAATCATAATAATTATAGATGATTATTTGTTATAATCATAAAAGTATAGTTTGTCGAGGTAAGTTGAAGTGTGTTGAAAGCTTAAAATGTACCACATTTTTTATGTTATCCATGTGGATTTGATTGGTTGATTCCATCACCAAACATCTTGAAATGGGGGTACTACTGCCCAACAAGTCTTATGGGGATGGTGAATTCAATTTTTGAACCAATCAACTGACCAGTTATGTCAAAAACCAATCTTGAAGTAGTCCGTTTAGGACATATTTGGTAAACTAGCAAGTTCATCTCCCATCAGTCTGGATCAACTTTGGTCAAAATCGGCTTAGAACTAGTGTGTCTGGTTTGAATTGGCTAGCTATGAAATTATAATAGTCGCTCCAACAACCTACTCCATAGGGTCACACTCCAACAAGGAGGTCCATTGTCAAGCACTGAGTGAAATTATAACACTCATTTTCTTCAAAACAATGCTCAACTTACCTCAACCACAAAGATAATTATGCTATATCTCTCTAAGAACAAACCTGTTTGTGTTTCCCCTCAACCCAAGGATATGTAGGTGTCAACCCTTCTGGAAAGGTGTGTGAATAACACATAGTTAGTTAGGTTCTTCAGCAGGTAGGACATTTACAGTTTTTATTCTTCCCACCACTGCAATCGACCAACATGTGCCACTCATATTTGACACTCCTAATTTATAAGATGGTTTTCTTGACCTTCTCCCAACATCCACATGGGTCAAGACTCAATCCAACACACACTATTATGTCCTAGGGTGTATTGTTAATAGAAAATGAGGACAATTTCCTCTTTAGCAGGGATGAAATAATTGGACTTAATCGTTGATCCTAGTGGACAAAGTCCAAATGGAAAACTTGTGTTATATTTCTAATGTTGTATTTTAGATTTCACATATATCATTGTAAAGGTGATTTGGTCAAAGATGATAACTCACCAAACAATTTTATCTACTTGCACCTAACTCTCCATCTGCCTCAACCCACCACAATTTTTTACTCTTATATATATCTGATGGAACATAGAGCTTATAGTAGTGTCACAGGGATTGAGAGTCAAACTGACCTAATACAATTTTGACTTGGATTGTCCCCCATAAGAGTTTTTTTGGATTGGTTGAGTAAAAATTGTGGTTGATAGAGCTTGACTCAGGAAACACGAGTCAAACTTGCAATCCCTTGTTTAACTAGTGGTTTCAACTTGTACTCTCCTAGGAAACATTTAAATATCCTTTAAAAGATTTTAAAAATGATTTTTTTCATTTTTGTAGTCAATTTGAGTGAATGTCTTTGTTTCCAGAGTGATTGCAAGTGACAAACAAACCTAGTTTTTTTTGAATTCGAGACTTGGTTTATAACATATATATTTTGGCAATCTGCTTTTGGTATTGGCATTCGTTTTTCTTGTGTGTGAGTATTTTCATTATTAGATTACTCTATTTATATATGGAGGCCTAGTCATAGATATGGATAGACCATGAGGGATGGGAGAGAGCTTTGCCACAAATTGCATGCAACACTCTTATACAGACATTATATGATGAACTTCCAAGTCCTTAGTAGACAATTTATGTGAAGAAAAGATACCCTGAAAATGATGGCTGGGAGGTTGTTGTAGTTGATGTGGATTTAGCAGATGAGGGTTGGGACTCCTCCAAAAACAAGAAGGATGACCTTCCCCTGAGGTGGGTCTGATTCTGGTTTTGGCATAATCTATTTTATGTGTTGTTTACTTGTACTCGCCTAGGAAACAGATAAATATCCTTTAAAGGTTTTAAACAATGATTTTTTTCATTTTTGTAGTCAATTTGAGTGAATATCCTTGTTTCTAGAGTGATTGCAATTTCCAAATAGACCTATTCTTTTGCTAAATTCGAGACTTGGTTTATAGAATATATATTTTGACAATATCCTTTTCTTGCATTCTTTTTTCTTGTGTGTGAGTATTTTCATTATTGGATTACTATATTTATATCTGGAGGCGTAGTCATAGAGTTGGATAGACTATTAGGGATGGGAGAGATATTTTCCACAATTGGCATGCAACCCTCTTGTACATACATTATGTGACAAACTTCCAAGTATTTAGTTGAGAATTTATGAGAAGAATTGGTGTTTAGTGTTATGTTGCAGATAAAAAAAAGGGACAATCATTATAGCACTTGGCAACATGTGGCAGAGCATCTCCATATTAGGCAATTGGTGTTGAATCATTTCTAGCATTTCTTGGTAGACGCTTGAAGGTTGTTTCTATATTTCAAGAATAAAAAAGAAGGATTGAAAATATGTTAATGTTAAAATAGAAGATGTTTTAGTTCCAAAGGAATCACCTCAAGAGGAAAATAAATAAATACCAAAAAGTGGACAAGGATAGATCAATCCAAATACTATTGTTCAAAAAACAACAATTGAGAGGGAGTTGTTGAAGGAATATTGATAGTTTGATTATAACAGAGTTGGTTACAACAAGGTAGATGATTTGCATATAATTTTACATAATTTTGGGTAATTCCTTTCACAAAAAAATGACAAGGATATCGTGTCATGTAATCTATTTGAGTAATAAATCACCACATAATGAAAGGATTATTTATAAAAAAAAATAGTGAAGAAATTGGTTGTGGAACATTGAAATGCGGTTTTCAACCTTAACTGATATTGAGATTAGTTAAGAGAAAGGATTTCACCATGAAATGCTTGGTCACCTTAATCGAAACAAGTGTTGATGTTCTTTGTCCCTTGTGATCCAATGGTGCCAAACTCTTTTGAATTGGCTTGATTCACTGTTCAAAGGTTATATTTAGCTTAACTATCAGTTCAAAGTGTAGCTTGTTGAACTTGTTTATTATTTTGTTGGATTAACATTTCATGATGGGTGCCAAAATCTTTTGAATTAACTTGCTTCACTATTCAGAGGTTAAATTTAGCACAACTATCAGTTCAAAGTGTAGCTTGTTGAACTTGTTTTGTATTTCGTTGGATTAACATTTCATGATGGGTGCCAGAATCTTTTGAATTAGCTTGCTTCAATATTCATAGGTTATATTTAGCTCAACTATCAGTTCAAAGTGTATCTTGTTGAACTTGTTTTGTATTTTGATGGATTAACATTTCATGATGGGTTCCAATCTCTTTTGAATTAGCTTGATTCACTGTTCAAAGGTTATATTTAGCTCAACTATCAGTTCAAAGTGTATCTTGTTGAACTTGTTTTGGATTAACATTTCATTATGGGTGCCAAACTCTTTTGAATTAGATCTCTTCATTGTTAAGAGGTTATATTTAGCTCAACTATTAGTTCAAAGTGTAGCGTCTTGAACTTGATTTGGATTTTGCTATATTAACCTTTCATGCTGGGAATTTATTGATTGATGTTTTTCACTAAATCAAAAAATAAAGTACAAGTGGCAATCATTTTGCAAATCCGATGGATAAACTTCAACAAGATGAAATAACTCGAGATACCTTGCAGCCTGTTCCATTTTTTGTGGTAGGAATATTTCTCCTTTGTTATTTTTTCAAAAGTTAGCTAAAGAATGGCTCGATGTGCATTTTTATATATTTTTCAAACTTTCAATGTAATGGGGTTGGAGTGGGGGAAAAAGAGAGACTTATCATTTGCAGGAAGTTTTTGATCTTAATTGAAATTATGAAGAACATAAGTATTGGAGTTTTTCATATTAGAGATTCATGTAACGTGCTCTTCTTAGTATGTTATGCCTTGTATGTGATTGTGTTTTCCTTTTAGTTATCAATGAACATTTTTTATTCATTACTTGACAAAATTTTATATGAATATATAATTCATAATCAATATATGCTTTGTTTCATTCCATACATGTGTATTGATTGCTACAATGACTATTTGACATGAGTTGTATATGTATTTGACATACTTGCATCATTTTTTTATTATCATTCATGTGTATTTTTTATGTGTTTTCATATCATGGTGATGTTGGTATTCTTTGTTTTATAAAATGTATTAATATATTATGTGTATATTATTTATTTATAATTCTATTGGTTATTATTTATTGAAACTGATTATATGATGAAGCATAGTAAAATTATAATTATTATAATAGTTAAATCTAAGAAAATAATTAATATTAGTTAAATCATGATAGAAACACTTTACATTAAATGAAAACTATAATATGCAAAAATAGTGCAAACAAGCCCAATGGATTGGGTTAAATAAACCTATGTTTATTGTTTGACATATCTAATTTATTAATGAATAATGAATGGTGTATACAGTTTTGATAGATTGATAATAATTACATAATAAAGTGGTCTCATAATTTAATTAATGATATGATTATTAAATTTGTTCAAAACTTTGAGAAACAAAATAATATGAACTTTCCAAAAAATAATCCATTTAATATTACACAATATGTGTCTAAAAATTTAAATAAATACATAACTTAAAGTTGTTATGTGTTTGTTCATTTAACAATTTTCCAAAAGTACCAAATATTGATTACTTATTATTTATATTTCAAACGATTATTTTGAGCTAAGTAATGTTTTATAAATAGTATTTTTATGTTATGAATCCTTGATACATGGCGTGGTACAACAAGTGTCATGATTGGACATTGTGTTAGGCATCTTGTTAATTCATGGTTGAATAAGCATACTTCTTAAGTAACATACAATGAACTACATCATAAAATTATAAATAAGGAAACAATAACAATCAATAAGTACAAGACTAACATGCTACAAAACCTCCAAGCATCCATAATATTTTGGCAAAGGGAACATCTCATCTTTCCCAATTTTAGTAAATTTTCTTGAGATTGGACTCTGAGAATACTTTATCACCAAAATGAAAGTGTTGATTAGTTTTTTTGGTTTTATTCACATTTTTTTTTGTCTTGTGTTGATTTTAGTATAGGTATCGCTATCTTGATTATATATTCTATTTCCTCTAGTGCCACACAAATTTTGTCATTTTAGTTTCTAAATTGTCCAAATTGATTGGAGGAATTCATTTTCATCCATATAAGGATTTGAAAGGATTCAAGGGTTACATCCCCACAACTAACTAAATCAAAGTTCTTCAAAATCATGTGCTACATTTTCCCCACTCCCCAAGAGGGAAAGCATCCCATCCAAAAATATCAAAAATCATAGGGGTGTATTTTTTAGTCTCAAAACACAACTCACAAGTATTGTCCTTCACTATATAATGTATCCATCCAATTCTTATCAGTTCTAAAATTTGGTTCAATTTTTTTTTTCCTTTTGATGTCCATGTTTTCTAGGGTTATGTTATGATATTACATGGTAGGTTCCATCTAAATAGTAGTATAATATAGTATATGGTTATGATAATGAACATACTTCTCAAGTAACAAAAATTTAAGCACAACATGATAAACCTCTAAATTGGTTGACAATTCTAATAAGTGAACAACATGTCCAACTGTCTCCAAAACCTCAAGTGATCCATGATATTTGTTATCCAAATTCCTCTATGTTTCCAATTTTACTCAATTTTACTTAGGTTGGACTCTGATAAATACTTTATCACCAACCAGAAAGTGTTGATTAGTTGTTTTGTTTTCTACACAATTTTTTTGTATGTATCATGCTACTTTTAGATTCTATGTAGCTCTTGATGATATCTTCCATTTCCTCTAGTGCCACAAACTTGCATTGTGTCATTTTACTTCAAAATTGTCCCAATTGACATGCCAATTGCATTTTCATCCATACTAAGATTTGAAAGGGCTCATTTTCAAATATTTGTGATATAGATTTTGGAAGGGGATTTCCACTTAAAGGAGATATTATTCCATTGGTTCATGTCACATAAAAATTCAATGTGTCTTTTGGTAAGTTATTTACCCTCTTAGTTTGACTATTTATCTATGTAACATGTGTTTTGAACTTTAGTTTACAGTTTTAATCTTGTAAGAAGTTCTAGAAAAATATAGAACTAAAATTGAGAGGTGTTTAAAACCATCATTAAGACTTGGTTATATCCTAGTGGATATAAGTAGGATCAGTACATCCTTGGAATTACTCTCGTAAATAACATAAAAATTAGGTGTTTATGTTTTTTCTTTATGCAATTAATGACAATGCAATAATTGTCATAGACTTGGAAATATGGTTGTTGATACTACTTTTTAGACATGGTTAAAAGAGAATGCAAGCTCTATAACCTTTTTTTGTTCTATTTTATTCAATATTCATTCTCTTAGTCCTTCAATAGCCTAACGATGCCAGCATTGGTAGGTAAGTTATAATCTAAGGTCCATCATTAAGGGCATGTCAACGCATCCATATAATCAAAGGTAACTTATAAACATTTATCTTGATACAAAGAGTGTGTCAATGCATCCATATGTTGGGAAATCAATAATAAGGGTACAAATTCAATAGGCCTAACAATTAAATACAAGCACATTTAAATAAACTTTCAAGCATACAACTATTGCATCCAAGCACATTATATAAATTAAAAGAAAACATAAAGTTATTGCATGCATAAAATGCATGTCTTAGTGGAAAGACATGTCAAATCCATAGAACAACAATTTGAAGAATAATGTAAATTAGAACTATGAAAAAAACATATCGAGAACCATTTCTATTGATTAATATAAAATGTGTAAGAAAAGAGAGAAAAATGGAAAGAAAGAAAGCATATATCCATTGTAGTGAACCAACCTTAAGTAATGTCACAAAAACATAAGTTTGCATTCAATCACAAACAAACAATGGAGAATGGTACATGCCCAATATATTTAAATAAAGTCCAATATAAAGTCCATAAACTATAAAGTCCGATTTATATAAAAGTTCTATGTTCTAACCCTAGAATCAAAGAAAACAATCTTATTCACATACCAATGTGTTCTTGACTGATATGAAATGTGCTAGTGGCCAATGTTTTCAATAATGGCATTATGATCTTCTATCAAAAATTTCCATTGACGACTCTTGGTATTTTTCCTAGTCTTCATTGGTTTCAATTGCAATCGGGACACTATGACTAAATGACTATACTAAACACAAATAACAACTGGCTCGTAGTCTTGAAAAAGAATATGGTCATTAAATTTCTTTATTTCAGCAATGAAATGTCCCATTAACACCATTGAACCCACTGCATAAGTATAATTTTATGGATCCTTAAATTATTTCAACAAAATGCTTTTTGACCTAGTGCATCTCAATAAATAATAATGCACTTTTTCTTGATTATATACTGGTGCAATGACAACAAATACATCACCTTCTCTAACCAAATAAAAAACACGATCATAATCCTTGTCAATCAAAACCACTTCATTATTGCGCTCTTCATTTGTGATATTTGTGATAATTTTATTCACATATGGATCTAGGAGCACAAGAGACTCTCACAATTTGAAGTAGTTTGCAAAAACTAGTACAAAATCTTGAAAGACTAAACATTTACACACACATGTGAACACAATAGTGGATATTATTGAACTTTCTAACATCTGAATGTGTTTATATAAAAAATATATTAGGTTAGGAATAATTTGTGAGGCTTAGGAATCCATTTGGGTGTGCACATGTGTCAAGGAAATATTTGACCTCCATCCCCCCTATGTGGACCAATCAACACTCGAATCACCCCAAACAGTCATGAACCATGGTGTGAAAATTTGTGAGGCATGCCGAGGCATAAATGAGTCCAAGATAGGCGTGAGTGAGAAAGTGAAGGTGTAGAAATTTCCCAATGTAAGCAATAAATGCACTAGGATGGCCAAAATGGACTAAAGACAACACTAGCGCCCCTAATAAAACCTAAATTCCTCAAAATAAGGAAGTATCACCGCAAGACATTAATGAGGGTGCACATGTGCTATTTTGACCAATCTAGAGCATTGGTATGTGTGTGAATGGTCTAAAAATAGCTATTTCACCTCTTAAACCAATTTCCCTAAGTCTAAACCATAGTAAATTAATGCACCGAGAAAATGAAATTGACTAAGGTATAAAATAAGGTACTAAGGATGGATTAATGTACTAGCACCCCCCCTTAACCTTGAATTAGTAAAAATTAACCAAAAATATCATGGAGGCCTTAGAAACAAAGGCTCAAGTCACCTCATACAACATAAAATTTTATTTGTCCATGAAAAGAAGGAAAAGGGGAAAACCACATGGGAACAAAACCTCTCCTAAAAAATGGACATGGGGACAAAAATATGAAGGTGAATGGAAGCCATAAGAATTCATCACTCACTCCAAGTGGTGATATCAAGTAAGTGGATATATTCTTAGTAAAAAACTTGGTGAAAATATCGACATTTTTCTCAGTGGAAGGGCAATACTGCAAGGCAATCACCTAATCATGCACTAAGCCTCGAATGTAGTGCATATGAATCTATATATCATAAGTACTTTGTCTCTATATTGAATATGTGTAAATATTGATTTCAGTTTTATTTTCAAACCAAATGACACTGGGTGAATCAATTTCAACATCAAGTTCCCAAAGAATGCCTTGCAACCACACACATTGTGTAGCTACATTCATTGCTCCTCTATACTTGGCCTCAGCTGAAGAAAGGGAAATAATGTGATGTTTCTTACTTGACTAGCATATTTTACCATTGGAAATAATGAATTCAAAACCTGGTGTGGAATTTCTGTCATTGGGATCTCCAACCCAATCCAAATCAGAAATTACTACTAGTTCTATTGGAGAACTAACTGCATAGTGTACCCCAAAGTTCTCGGTGCCTTGTACATACTGAAGGATCATCTTGGATTCCTTCCAATGGATATGATGTGGCTGCTGCATATATATTGCTACAACACTAAAAACATATGCTAAATCAGTTCTAGTATGTGTAAGTTACAACAAACTCCCAACTAGTTGTCTATACAATGAGAAATATACCAATGGAGAGTCACCAATTTCACCTAGTTTGATGCCAGAAAGGAATGGGCACTTGGATGACTTACATTCAGCCATATTAAACTTTAATAATAGGTCTGAAGAATAATTTTTTTGGCTGATCATGATGCCACTTTCATATTTCTTAATTTCCAAACCAAGAAATTGTTTTAGCAATCCTAGATCAGTCATTGAAAATTCACTATGTAAAGATGCTTTAACTGACCCAATTTCTTTGGTGCAGATACCTATAATAAAAATGTCATCAACATAAAATACAATTACCTGCAATACATCACCAATATGCTGCAAATAAACACTAGGACCAGACTTGCATCTAACAAATCCAATTGATAGCAAAAAATTGTCCATCTTGGCATACCAAGCCCTGGGGGATTTTTTCAGGCCATAGAGTGAATTATTTAACCTACATAAAAGTGAAGGATCATATTGGAAACATTTAGGTTGCTACATATATATCTCCTCCTGTGGATCACCATGACTAAATGCACTTTTTACATCCATGTGGTGAACCTCCTAGCGCTTACTAGCAATAATGGCTAAACCTAGCTTGATAGAGTCCATCTTTGCAACCGATGCAAAGGTATATGTATATTCCACTCCTTGGAATTGAGAAAATACTTTGGAAACTAATATGGAATTATATTTTATATCAGACCTATAACCATAAAATTTGGTCCTATAGACCCACTTGCATTGCATAAGCTTCATCTTGGGAGGCAAGGGAACCAATTCCCAAGTTTCATTCTCTTGTAGTAATCACTTCCTTTTGGAACAAATTCCTCATATGAATGAATCCCTCCATTCTGAATCTTCACATTCTTCAACTGTTTTCTCAAATTCATATTTTGATTTATGTTCTTCCCTTCAAATAGCTTGGTCAAGGAATCAAACATCTCTTTCGGCGTCTTTAGGGAAGACACTTGTGGTATAAGGTGATCCGTGATTGAATCAACAATGATCTTCTTCGCCTTGACCAAGTTCTTCTGGTGTAAGGCTTTTAGCCTCATCTCCCTCTAGAACTGGAACCTCTCTACTTATGTAGGTGTCCAATTCATTTTCTTCAGAGAGATCATATAGTTCCATGCTTGGAAGTTGTTAGCTTCACCAATATTATCATCAAGATGATGTGATATATCACTTAGAAATGAGAACCTCAAATGAAAATAGGAAAAGATTAGGTCTTACCGATTTGAGGTGTCTGTCCTGGTTCCATAGCTGGCTGATCTAGGGTTTGTCGGAGAAACCCTATTTTTCAAAACTTGGAATATTTTAGATATGATTGGATAGAAATATAGACCTATTCAAGGTGAGTTTTCCAATGTACTCCTTTTCTGAAAACAGTGGAGGGAAGCTCCTAGAATAGGAAGAACTAGTTTTCCAATTTCTTCTGCAGAAATACCTGCTACTGTTTCTGTGGTATCTCTGGAATTAAGGCTCCTATGTGTTTGAAAATTCGCATTGAGGTAGCCTCACCTGTCCCTATTCCAACACCATATTTTTCATCAGAATTGGTTTAACAAATTAGGACTTATGATCGTTTTCCGAAGGTGACCTGTTTCGGGATTGTTCAACATAACGAATTTGTATGGACTTCCACGTGTCACTATTTAATATTTGGGGTCTAAAAATTCTACCATAGAAATTAAAATCCGTGAGATTTTTGGAACAGCTTGATAAATTTCATTTGGACCTCTGTATCCCGAGATATATAAATTCTCCCCATGTGTCTTGTTTACGGATGAATCCTGGAAGAGGCTGGAACCCTAACTTGGAGGAATCATATCTCCTAGAATATAGTGAATCTGAGACTACAAATTGGATACAATGTACATAAATATTTTATCTTCGGCCTATGAATGTTTTCATTTCTGAACCTTCTCCAATCCCGACATATAGTGAATGTACCAAAACTTATCAGTTTTAGTATTTTAGGGTTTTTTCGGCTTAGGGTCAAACTAGGGTTTGACTTTCCCAGAGTTTCACCCAAATAAAAATCTCAACCCAGGTCTCTAAAATTCAATTTTGATGAGGAGAGAAATCTTATGCCAGGTTCACTAAAAAATTCCTCTTCTGTAAAAATCCCTAATTTCCCACACCAAAAACTGAAAATATCCGGAATCAAATTCTGCTTCGACAGAAATATGCACCCTTCAATGGAGAGTTAGACTAGTATAGTTTTTCTGATGGATTGTGGAGAGAGACCCAAAAATTAAGAATCCCTAGATTTTGTAGCTGCACAATGTCTTCTTCTTAGGTTAGCTCTTATACTATGTTAGATTTTTATCATTCAAGGTAGGATTATCTTAGGATCTTTAACTGAGAGAATAACATGCACATCAATAAAACACAAGAGACAATGAACACAAATTTTTTCATCGGGAAAACCATAAAGGAGAAAACCCTGCAACTTCCTCTAAGATAGAATCACCACCAAAATTAAAACCCCAAAAACAATAAGATGATCTCTCGACAGCAGTAGTCTCTCTCTCTCTGATCCCAACTTCTTCTCTCTCACTCATGCACCCCAATGAGTGAGTGTGTGTGTGATAAATAGAGAGGCTCAATCTCTATTTATATTCTTTCGTTCACTTGATGTCCACTTCAACATGTTGTCCCAACTTAACAATTACTTACTAGGTTCGACATCTCTAGGAGAGTCTAATAACTCTAGTGCAACACAGCTATGGGGACTTTTCCCTCCGATCAACAAGGAGGGTTAACCTTGACACAATTGTGGGGACTATTGCCATAGATTACAATAGAGGGTTAACCTCAATGACTTTACATGACTTGTTTACATCATTGAATCTATCGATCGGAACATCAGGGCATGACATGACTCAATTACATGATAGATACTTCCCGGAATAAATATCAGGGTACAATACATAAGATATACAAGTGAATACATTCTGAAGTTACAAATACATCAACACTCCCTCAGACCTCTTAACTAGGAACGTATTCTCTCAACACAATTTATCAGCACAAGTCTTCTTCTCTGTATCATCTGGATCATCTTCAAGTCATATTCATCCTCAAGTCATCTTCATCTTCAAGTCATCTTCATTGTCAAGTCATCTTCATTTTCAAGTCATCTTCATCACTGGATTTGGATCATTACTGGATCTGGATCATCACTACTAGATCAACATCACTGAATTTGGATCATCACTAGATCTGGATCATCACTGCTAGATCAAAATCACTTGATTTGGATCATCACTGGGTCATCATCACTGGTGCTATCTCTTGATTCTTCTCATCATAGGAAGTTCTATAGAGACAACCCTTTTTCATGCTGGTTGTAGGCCTAGCGTCCATGTAGGTCTTCTTCAGCGCTTATATCTCACCCTAAGTCAAAATGGCCTGCCCAACACTTACATCTAACAATGAGAGGAACACATCCAACACCATGTCAGAAAGGCATGCCCAACACTCACATCTGACTATGAGAGGAGCTAATCGAATCATATATGTCAAAAAGGCCGAGCACTCACATCCACTGGCATGATAGGAAACATCATCTATCATCCATGGAAAGGCTCAACACTTACATCTACTGGCATAGTAGGACACATCATCTACTATCCATATAAAGGCACAACACTTATATCCTATGGAATAGCACGAAAAACCATCCACTATCCAAGGAATGGCTCAACACTTATATTCGGCCATGGGAGGAACCAATCCAACCTACATGTCAAAAGGGCTCTACACTTACATTCAACCATGCGAGGAACCAATCCATCCTACATGTCGAAAGGGATCTACACTTACATTCGACCATGCGAGGAACCAATCCATCCTACATGTCGAAAGGGCTCTGCACTTACATTCGACCATGTAAGGAACCAATCCAACCTATATGTCAAAAGGGCTATCAACCCCAGGTTGAGGATTCCTAGTAACTGACCAGGTGCCTCCATTCTCCCAGAGAATGGCATCAGCCCTTATATCTGATCAAGTGGGAACACATCCCTCAATCACATTAGAATGGCCCTGAACTTATATCTGATCATGTGAGAACACATCCCACAGTCATATCAGAATGGCCCTCAGGTCCATACTAAGTATTCCTGGTAACTGACCAGGTGCCTGCATTCATAGAATGACATTGAGCACTTATATCTGATCATGTAGAAACTAATCCTACAATCACATCAGAATGGCTCAGCACTCACATTTGACATGGAAGGAAACAATCCTCTCACCATGATAGAATGGCTCAGCCCTTACATCTGACCATGGAAGGAACCAATCCTCCCACCATGTCAGAATTGCTCATGGACTCATCACTTCCCCTTGGAGGGAACCTCGATATGGAGAACACCAAGATTCTCCCTAAAGTACTCAAAATTCACTCTGGCTAATGGATTCGTCAACACATTAGCTATCTGTTCATCTGTTGCAACATGCTGGAGCTTCACTACTCCTTTCTGCACCATATCCCTGATATAGTGATATTTGATCTCGATGTGCTTTGAATTTTCATGGAACCCTGGGTTCTCCAACAACTTCACACAACTCTGGTTGTCTCAATATATATAAGTAGAATCCAACTGGAGATCAAATAAATTAGACATTAGTTTTCTTAGCCATACTGCCCCACATCTAGATGAACAAGATGCAACATACTCTTCTTCAGCTATACTCAGTTCCACACAAGACTTCTTCCTACTAAACCAAGAGATCACACCTGATCTCATACTGAAGCAACACCCTGAAGTGCTCTTCCTATCGATGGCACTTCCTGCCCAATATGAATCAACATAACCTTCCAGGTTAATCTTTTGATTCACCTTATACTTGAGCCCATAATCAACTATACCCTTTAGGTACCTCAGAATATGTTTTGCATCAATCAAGTGAACATGTCTCAGATCTGTCAGGAACTGGCTCAAGGTGTTCACAACAAAGCAAGTATCAGGTCTCGTGTTCGTCAGGTACATCAAGGACCCAATCATCCGATGATACATCATAGCATCAACCACTTCTGATGAAGAATCACTCAATAGCTTCAGGTTTGATACCATAGGTGTGGCCATGTATTCCATCATCTTGGACCTCTTCAGGATCTCTACTGCATACTTCCCTTGTCCACACCTCCATGCCTAGAACGTAGTGCATCATCCCCAAGTCCTTCATCTCGAACTCAGTAGCAAGTCTCATTCTTGCAACTTTAATGAGTTCATCTTTTCTATTAGGAATATTTCATTGACATATAACAAGAGCATTACTGGTCTTCTACCTTCAACCTTGAAGCAAAGGTTGGAATCCTCTTAATCTCAGTAAAGCCTAGAGTCATCAGTAAGCTATCCATCCTGTTGTACCATGTCGAACCTTGGGATCTTCTGTAGTCACTCCATCTGAAATGGAGCATCATACTCCCTCTATCTTTCATACTCTATGCACTGAAACATTCTGTATCGGAGTGACAAGTAGCTTCCTCCGCTACTAATATTCTATGTATCCATCTAGGATCACTGGATACCAAGTTCCTCTATCTTGAACTTTTTCAAAATTTATTCTCACACCCATCTGTGAGCTTGTCACCCTCTATACAATTTCATCTTCAACCTTGTAGCAAAGGTTCAGATCTTCATCAATATTCTCATGTATGTGTTATCCCATGGGTGTCTTCTGAGCTTGTACAAGGCCTTCTTTCATTTGCACACATGATTTTTCCTGTCATGTGTCTCAACTCCCACTGGCTGTAAATGTCTCTTTGTAGTCTATGCCTTCTTTTTGTGAAAAGTATGAATCTTACCTTGTATCCCACGATGTTTCCATCTACTACATGATGGAACTACGAACTTCCCTTCATGTATCGATACTGCATCCTAGACACCATTCTTCTTGAACTCATCTTCCCTTTCTTCTTGGTTACTTCTTCATATCTAGAAGGTTTTACATTAATGATGTCGCTGCATTCGTCATATTATTCTTCATCTTGAATTGTTGTCACTTATTCTTTGGAACAAATCTCATCCTTCTTTGCTTGCAGATGATTACGTATGCGATCTTTCCTACAAGTCAAATGCATTTGTATGGTTAGAAACATTTCATAAAGAATATTCATAATGGAAAATTCTTATGCATAAATATATGATCATGCAACTATTTTAGCCAATACAACATTCATCCATATCTGATGGAAACTTTTCTAGATGCCTTCCATCTCTACCAGGACAACATTGAGATTGTGCACTAATCCATTATGTCAGCAAAGAGGTTTCATTCTAGATAAGCAGCAATGGATAGTTGTATAGCACCATGAGCTACTTACCCATCACATGCATATTAGTAGTATACTGTCATTAATGCAAACATTCTATCATGCATAATATATTAACTGAATATAAACAAATGCATCACAAAACAATATCATGAAATGACAATTGAATACTTATCTTTATTTGTTTCATAGTAGACTC
This sequence comes from Pseudotsuga menziesii, assembly GCA_001517045.1. Taxonomy (NCBI): domain Eukaryota; kingdom Viridiplantae; phylum Streptophyta; class Pinopsida; order Pinales; family Pinaceae; genus Pseudotsuga; species Pseudotsuga menziesii. Next base: position 311,708 of record LPNX010333722.1, on the reverse strand, counting down.
CTTCTTGAGCCTTCGACTTCATCATCTTCTTCATTCACAATAGCATCATTTCTTATCAAAATGCTAAGATGATAAGAGGTTCTTCAAGAGTTGAGTTCTTCATATTCCTCATCGCTTGAGGGATCTTTGGATGGTGAGAGATTGATATTCAGTTGTTCCCATCTTCTCTTCTCTTATTAAGAGTCGAGCTTCTTCTTCTTCTTAGAGTCTGCTGAAAGTAATCACTTCCTTATGGTAGACATTCCTCGTATGAATAAATCCCTGCATTCTGGATCTTCACATTCTTCAACTGTTTTCTCAAATTCATATTCCAATTTATGTTATTCCCTTCAAATAGCTTGGTCAAGGAATCAAAAATCTCTTTTGGTGTCTTTAGGGAAGACACTTGTGGTATAAGGTTATCCATGATTGAATTAGCAATGATCTTCTTGGCCTTGACCAAGTTCTTCTGGTGTAAGGCTTTTAGCCTCATCTCCATCTGGAACTGGAACCACTCTACTTATGTAGGTGTCCAATTCATTTTCTTCAGAGAGATCATATACTTCCATGCTTGGAATTTGTCATCTTCACCAATATTATCATCAATTTGATGTGATAGATCACTTGGAAATGAGAACCTCAAATGAAAATAGCAAAAGATTAGATCTTACCGATTTGAGGTGTCCATCTTGGTTCCGGAGCTAGCTGATCTAGGGTTTGTTGGAGAAACCATAAGTTTAAAAAATTAGAATCTTTTAGATCTAGTTAGATAGAAAGATATACCTCTTCAAGGTGATCTATACAATGTACTCCTTTTCTGAAAATAGTGGAGGGAAGCTTTTGGAACAGGAAGCCCTAGTTTTCCAATTTCTTTTGCAGCAATTCCCGCTACTGTTTCTGCATTATATCCACCATTACAACTCCTATGTGACTGAAACTTCGTGCCGAGGTAGCCTCACCTGTCCCTATTCTAACACCATAGGTTTAATCATAATTGTTTTAACCAATTGGGAATTATGATCGTTTTCCCCAGGTGACCTGTTTCAGGATTGTTTAGCATAGCGAAGTTGTACGGACTTTCACATCTCACTGTTTAATATCTAGGGTCTAAAAATTATACCACAAAAATTATAGTCCATGAAATTTCTGGAACAAATTGATAAATTTCATTTGGACCTCTGTATCCCGAGATATATCAATTCTCCCCATGTTTCCTGTTTAGGGATGAATCCTGGAAGAGGCTGGAACCCTAGAGTATAGTGAATATAAGGATTAAAATTGGATACAGTGTACATCACAATTTTATCTTCAGCTTGTGAAAGTTTTCGCTCCTGATCCTTCTCCAATCCTGAGATATAGGGAATGTACCATAAATTATCAATTTTAGTATTTTAGGGTTTTTACGGCTCGGGGTCAAACTAGGGTTTGACTTTCCCAGAGTTTAACCCAACCAAAAATCTTGACCTAGGTCTCTAAAATTCGATTTTGATGAGGAGAGAAATCCTATGCCGGGCTCACTCAAAAATTCCTCTTTTGTAAAAAGCCCTAATTTCCCACACCAAAAATTGAAAATGCCCAGAATCGAATTCCGCTTCGACAGAAAGATGTGCCCTTCAATGGAGAGTCAGACTAGTATACTTTTTCTGATGGATTGTGTAGAGAGACCCAAAAATTAAGAAGCCCTAGCATTTGCAGTTGCACAATGTCTTCTTCTTAGGTTAGCTCTGATACCATGTTAGATTTTTATCATTCAAGCTAGCATTATCTTAGGATCTTTAACTGAGAGAATAACATGCACATCAATAAAACACAAGAGACAATGAACACAAAAATTTTCCTCAAGGAAACCATAAAGGAGAAAACCCCTCAACTTCCTCTAAGATAGAATCAACACCAAAAGTAAAACCCCAAAAATAGTAAGATGATCTCCCGACAGCAGTAGGCTCTCTCTCTGATCCTAACTTCTTCTCTCTCACTCATGCGCCCCAATGAGTGAGTGTGTGTGTGATAAATATAGAGGCTCACTGTTATAGTAGATTTCACCACTCCAGGTGAATCACACTTTGTATGGCCTTCCCCTGTCCCATTGCATACTCCTTAGCCCCTATGGACCACTTTTTGTCCTTTGATGTTTCCTTGATCATCCCTAAAAACACATGAAAAATGCTATACGCGACTTTTAAACCTATAAGCACGTACATACGGGGTTTGAACCATATAACCGTGTACATTGGGATGTGTGCATAGTCCAAATCCTTTTGGAGTTTTCCTTGACATGGATCCGACTCTTTTGACTCCTGGCCTTCCATATGCCTTGAGATCTCTCGGATTCGACCTTTCATTACCCCTTTGAAAAGCTATATAAGGAACCCCTTGGTACATTGAAGGCATAAGAGGGAATTGTGAGCAACAAAACTATAGTCCATTGTTGCCGGAACTTATGCTTGAGTCTGCATCCCTTTGTCCCTTGGAGCACTTTTGTGTTCTTCCCAAGCTTTCCTTTTGCTTGTGAGCTTGCTATCGAGAGAAAGAGGATTGAAGTGGTGGAGGCCCAAGTGGGGGATTTAGTTTCTCCGTTTTGGAGACGTGTCGTCAGAGGTTGTATCTTGTAATATCTGATTTATATTAATAGAAATATCTTTTCCTGTCCAATGATGTGTATTTGAATGAATATTTTATCCATGGGATTATGTCAAATGCTTTTACATTATTGATTATATAGGCTAGAATAGATCTAACACCATGATATATAGAATGCTTGTATTGTTTACTTGTTGTTGAGGAAGTAATATAGCAATTCAAGCTGAAGATTGGAAAGCTCAATGGGGATCTACTTCAACCGTCCGGAATAAGGTGCGAGGTATGATACTTTAGTGTTAGACATTTAATTTCTATTGCATATTGGAAAGGATTGATTTCTGGAGTCAAGCTGTCTGTTGTGGTACCCCAAGCCATAGGAATTTCTCTCCGTAACAGAATTGGCGACTCTGCTGGGGAGTTCCTAGTAGTTATCCTTTCGGGGTTGTTTTCTCGGCATTCAATGTATTTGAATTGCTCTTTCTCTCTTATTTCTATGTCAGGTATGGGGGCAGGTATGCCTGGTAGAGTCTGATTGGTGTGAAGTTTGTCTCAGCCTGTCTGTTTGCCCTGATTTTATGCACCTTTTCTTCCTGTATGCAGGTTTTTGATTTACAGTTGCGTATACACGCGGGTTTACTGCGAATAGTCACGTATACCCTTGGTTTTGACTTTTTGTGGAAGAGAATTGGTTGCTGTGTGAATTCTGATATTTGCTGAGTCTCCTTTGACATTGCCTGAGTCTGTTTAGACCTCTGTTTCTGACCAGAAATGCTTTGTTTTTTTACCCTAAATTTTTTTTTACGAAGTTTCTTGTCATGCCATTTTCGATTTTTGTTTGAGATTAGTGCATTAGAGTTCTTTTACCTTAGTGCTTTGCTTGAGTGTTGTTTGCATGTGCTTGCAGAGTCTAGGGGTCGTAGAATCATTATTTTGCTTTTTGCATCTCTTTTATTTTCAAAAAATCCAAAAACATTTCCTTATCATCATGCATTGCATTTTGCACTTTGCATTATACTTGCACTAGATCTAGATTTGCTTTGGAGTACTAGTTAGGACTTCGTATAGGAAAAGTTGCATTCATCATTTGAAGAAAAATTGTGCATTTCACGTAGTAGCATACCCTGTTTTCGTGGACATAATGCATTTGCATTGATTTTTAGGTGTGCATTTTACTTCTTGTTGCATCATAACACCACTAATTGCATGCCCATATCCTATTTTTGAGTAATAAAGCCAACTAAAATCAATGATAATTAAATGAATTACACTCTTTTCTTTTCTAGGGTGCACCAAAAAACTTAGGTTTTAGGATCTTGGAATAGTTCATTATAAGTCAATTCTCCAAGATCACTAAACAACAACATCTAGGTGTCTTTCCAGGTGAGTGTGTCAAATCCTTGGTATAACCAGTGTTCTCAGGATCCTCCGCTCAAAAGGGAGTTAGGCATGAGGCAGTGTGAGTGGTTATTGATTGGGATGACCCCTAGTCATAACTGAGTAGCACCGGAGATATTTCCAGGATTGTATTCGTATCTGGGGGCTCTTTTGATAGTTTTGGGCTTTGCTGCCCTGCCTATATGGTCAATCCCGCCTGCGACTGTCTGCCTGAGCATTGAGTATATTGAGGTGACCTTAGTGGCCTTACCTAGGATATTGAGGGGGTACCTGTAGAGGTTATTCTGCAGGTGTCCCAACCAGGTTGGGGTCGAACAACATAGTCGTTTTACGCGTTGAAGCTGAGGGCCACAATAATTGGTTACGTACCTTTGCTTGTTGTGTATGGGAGTCTCAAGCCTCTCCTAGGCGAGACATACCTGCTTCATTTAGGAGCTCACTTATCCATC
>LPNX010333722.1:285063-307267 GCA_001517045.1 Pseudotsuga menziesii | reverse complement strand
TTATTAGTGATTGCTCTATGCACGATAGTTGGCCTAGGGTTTACGTAAATAGAGAGTCTTTGCTATTTTTTGAGTCATTGTGGATTCGAGTGCGGTTCCGCGCCATTCTCATCGTTTAGCAGGACTTCCACATTCTATTTCTCCTCCTCCTTTGGGAGAGAGACCTAGACAGTTCAGGCAGACTATGTCACACATTGGTTCACACACCATGGGGGATTCTTCAGAAGGTATTCCTGAACCACCTCCTCCCATTCACGTAGACGATGGGGAATTTACACCTACTTATGATCCTTCACCCGACTTAGCTGAGTTAGGTCCTGTGATTTCTGAGATAGGAGCCATGCATTATATACCTACTCACTCTAGGGCTGATTCCCCATTGACGTGTTACTGGTATGGTATGCCGGAGGACCCTGAGACTCATTTTGAACCCGCCACTACTAGATATGGTAGTTATGGTATGGCTGGTTTTCCTATGCATGATTTGACATTTCATGTCAAATCCGACTTCGAGCCTAACACTATGCCTGGGCGCACTCTCATTCCTTACCATGTGGAGAGGTTTGGGAGCACTAGTCACATTGCACCTTCCATCCCAGTGGTGGAAGCTACATCATATATTCCTTCTAGGTCTAGTGTTAGCGATCCGATTAGGATACCAGATCCGAGATGAGTGACGATAAGAGGTAGTACATATCTTATTACTCAGATTCCTTCGTGTCCTCGGCTCCTAGTTCTTCAAATGTTCATCCTCCACCTTATTCATGTGGTCCTTTGAGTCGGCACATGGCTACGAGCCAGGTCCGTACTGCGGTTACTAGACTGATTGTGTCTCAAGTTTACATACTGCCCGTTGCTTCAGGAGGTTATGTACATGCTTCTAGAGGTCAGATTACTACTTCTGTGGCATATATCCCTACTTTCGGTGTGTATATCCCTACTTCCAGAGCTTATCTTCCTACCTACGGAGTGTCTCATGGGGCATCGCATGCGATGACCTATGGACCTTATTATGGGACGCAGTATGGACATGTTTCTTCACCTTATGGAGGTGGGTATCAAAAACCTTCTTACTCTCCTAATTATGGCTTTGTAGCTCCTACTAGTCAAGGTCCACCATACTATGGTACTTCCATCCACCCTATACGGGTCAGACAGTAGGAGGACACTATGGCCAAGGCCATGGTGGTAATCAACCCTATATGAACCAGGGAGTGGTCCATCGACCTCATCATCCTAGGCTCCCTTTCCTCACGACGCTTAATCTTCCTGACTTATCGAGACTTACGAACGATCCTGTGGCTCATGACTCAGCTTGGCTGGCTGTCCCTACCAAGCTTCCTTCGGACATACCTAAGTTCAAAGGAAAACCAGGAGAGGATCCAAGCGAACACATTACTACGTTTCACCTATGGTGCTCTTTGAATTCATTACATCAGGACTCAGTCCGTTTGAGACTATTTCAATGCACCCTCACAGGGCCTACTGTGAAATGGTATATAGAGTTACCTAGGGGTACTTTTACTTTGTTCGATGACCTTGCGATGAATTTTCTTAATCACTTCCAGCTACCAGTGTGCTATGATGTTGGTACTGAACTCTTGTCGACATTTCGGCAAGATAAAGCCACCCATATTTTTGATCATATTCAAGAGTGGCGTAGATGGAAGAGATTAATTAAAGCCTTTGTACCATCGGAATTCCTTCTCGAGTGGTTCCTCAAGTCCTTATTGCCATATATAGCGAAGGATGTTTCCACATCCGGAGTGCAGAATGAGGGACAAGCGATATTTAGGGCACAGGAACTAGACTTGATCTACGCTTAGTCCATTTTGTTGTACGAGATTATTCCCAACACTCCTCGTTCCAGTATCGATCCAAAAGTCAAACCTGGACCACATGCCGATGGCATTGTGGGTTGTGCAAGTGAGAAACCTGTGGATTCGGTTGCAAAACAAGCTAGCAAGTTTTCAATAAACCAATCTGCTTCTGGACAAGCTACGACTTCGTATCAACCCACCCAAACGGTGAATGTACTTTCTGTGCAATTATCAGACTAGAAGGGTAACCAGCAGCCTGGACGGAATAGAAAGAAGGGTAAAAACAATAATTGAAAGGGTGGAAATAAGAATGAGAATGCTAACAATAATGACAAGAACGGTAAAAATGCTGGGGGGGAAAAGCAAGCTAAACGTAAGGTTAAGTTCCCTTGCAAGTTATGTAAGGAAAATCACCTCACTTACTTGTTCCCTCGGATTGACGAAGCTTCAAGATTCTTAGCACAAGGCCCAACTGTGCTAACGAACCCTTTACCGCATAACTAGAATATGAATTCGAAGTCCCATGACCAGTCTAGTGATGATGATCCACTAGAAGGTAGTGGTCATGGGTGCATTAACATGGTCCGTGCTGCCAAGGTTGTGACTCGTGGGAAAGACTATAGTTCTTCACAGCCCATCCCAGGCAAAGAGCCTGATCCACCAGGAAATCTTTTGCACATTGAGAAACCTATGGATAAACCTGAGGCTGCACCTCACATTCCTAAGGGAGTCCTTAAGCGTTCAGGGCATAATACAAATTCCTGAGCCGCCCAGAATTATTCAATTATCGAGTATTTGGGCCATACTCCTTGTGCGATGTCTGCATTGGAGGTGCTTCAAAGTTGTCCTTCGCAAAGGAAGGCGTTGCTTTCTTCTCTTGGTGTGAACGGTGATGATTCTTCCTCGGTGATCAAATTTTAAACCACAGGACATCAGCCTTGCTTTCCCTACTATGTGTCTCTTTTGGTACACGTAGAATGTCTTGGTATGACCGTCAAATGTACTGTGATTGATGAGGGCGCTGCTGCTTCTATGATGTCTTTGGCCTGTTGGAAGGGTCTCGGTTCTCCTGAGCTATCTAAATCAGTGACTATGTTAACTGCTTTTGATGGGAGATCTTTTAGGCCACACGACATCCTTCCTTCCCTTAAAGTCTGTTTGGGGGGGAATACTGTTGCGACAGAGGTTGAGGTGGTTGATGCACCCCTTGACCATAATCTCTTGCTGGGTAGGAACTGGATGTATAGTATGCAAGCCTTTGCTTCTTCCTTGTTTCGTGTTGTATGCTTTCCACATAACGGGAAGATTGTAACAATTGATCAAATGGCATTCAAGAATCCGTCTGTTACCGCATCTTCGGGAGCTTTGATCCTGATTGTTGAACATTCTCAGCCGGAAACTAGTAGTGTGGGTGTAGGCATGTATCCATCCCTCATGGGAATCTTTAGTTGTGCTACACCGATCCTCATGATAGGATCTTGTTCCGATGAGGCTTCGACATCTACGACCTTGGTGTCTTTTTGCACAGCCCATATGGAAAACCCTTGGATTCTTCCTACACCGAGTATTTCGAGTGAGCCCATCAAGATGAGCATGCCGTTGCCTGCAGCTATGATAGCTTATCAAGCTAATCTCAAGAGTGTTGCAGAGCCTTGTTCTTCCTCTTCGTAGACAGAGGAGGAAGACCCCTATGTGCTGTCGTCATGGGTAGTACAATCTTCTCATGCCCACAACTACCTTGATATGGTTTTCCCTTCATATGAAGTGATTATCGAGGCTATGTCGGGATTTGAGCCACCATGGGAGGAACTTCATCATATATCATACTTTCTTCCAGAGCTTGACCGTTTGGAGCATGAGGATTATAGGGATATTCTTAGTCAGAAATTTGGTAGTCCTATGGTTCCATTAAGCTCTCCTGGTCCGATGGCTGATGGAAACATGGCGAATATATCGTCAACGATTCCTATCAACATTTCTTGCAATCCTGGCACAATAGAGAATGTCTATATTGGGGCGGATTGTTCCCATACTGAGATTCTAGAATATTCCGAGCTATTCAAGGAATTCCGTGATAATTTTTCTTGGTATTACGACGAGATGCCAGGTATTGACCCTCGAATTATCAAACATGAGATTAATACTTACCCCAATGCTAAGCCTGTTCAACATTGTTTACGCGCCGTGAATCCTAGGAAAGCACCCACCATTAAGGCAGAGATAGAGAAGCTGTTGAAAGCTGGTTTCATCTATCCTGTTCCCTTGATGGAGTGGGTTTCAAACCCCGTTCCGATAGATAAGAAGCAGGGAGCGATCCGCATATGCACTGATTTCCACGATTTAAATCGTGCCTGTCCTCAACTCTCACCTCTCGCGAGATGAACGACAACGACTACGTCACGTCTCTAAGAAATACCTTATAGTGGACAATAATTTGTACCACCGTGGGGTAGATTCCATTTCATGACATTGTTTAACTCATGACGAGGCTGAGTTTGTGCTGAATGATTGCACAGAGGGGCGTGTGGTGGTCATTTATCTGGGCTTTCTACAGCTCAAAAGATTTTGAGAGCGGGTTATTTCTGGCCATCGATCTTTAAAGATTGTGTTGATATGGTCAAGAGGTGCCACCCTTGCCAGGTGTTCACACATAATATGCGCTTGAAACCTGCCCCGTTACATCCCATTATCACCACCGGTCCCTTCACTAAGTGGGGGCTCTATTTTATGGACTGCAACCCAGCTTCAGCTGGGGGGTACCATCACATTATAGTGGCTGTTGATTACTTCACGAAATAGGCTGAGGCTATGCCTACAGTAAAATCCGACGGTGAGACAACCACTCACTTTGTATTCAACCAAATCATTACTCGGTTCGAGATTTCGAAAGAGCTTGTCACTGACCATGGCTCGCACTTTCAGAACCGTATGATGGAAGAGTTGGCATCCAAGTTAGGGTATAAGCAAGAGAATTCATCTTCTTACTACACCCAAGCGAATGGAAAGGTAGAGGCAGTGAATAAATCACTCAAATCCATTCTCCAATGAACCATCGCACAAAGCAAGATGAATTGGCACATTATGTTATCTCCTGCTTTGTGGGCATATCGAACCGCGGTTAATACTACCACTGGTTTTTATCCATATCATCTTGTGCATGGAGTGGAGTTGATATTTCCGGTTGAATGCGAGATTCCTTCTTTGAAGCTAGCCGTGGAACTCTTACCAGACACTTCACCTTTGGAGGAGCGTTTGGTTCACCTCGAGCAACTCGATGAGCAGCATCGGGATGCCTTGGTGGCTCTAGAGGTTAATAAGCATCGCTTTAAGGTCCAGTACGATAAATTTGTCTGTACAAGAGTGTTTAGTGAAGGAGACTTGGTCCTCTTATGGGATCAATCGAAGGAACCCTTGGGGGAAAGGAAGTTCAATCCTATGTGGCATGGTCAAGCGTGTGTTAGAGAAGGGTGCCTATGAGTTAGTCGATTACAAAGGCATAGCTTTGGCGGAGCCTAGAAATGGGCTCTATCTCAAAAAATACTATGCATAATCTTTATCCAAGGCTGCTTGTTGTATATCATTGTACAACTTTGCATAGTTAGGTCTTTTTCTTATAGTGATCGGGTTTGTGATTAGTTTCTGTTTCTTTTGGCAGATGTCAAGGGAATATTCCACCTACATAGGATTCGCGGATGGTGCAAGCCGTCACACTCAACACTCAGCCTCAGCTGCTTGGGTGATTTATACACCTATGGGTCAGGTACTGTCTTCAGGAGGTGTATGTCTACGGCCATCTTCCAACAATGTTGCTGAATATAGCACCATTTTGAGCTTCTACAGGATTCCATTTTACATGGTGTTCTATCTCTTGAGGTACGTCTTGATTCAGAGTTAGTAGTGTCACAGCTCAATGGTTTGTACCATGTTAGATATCTGAAGTTATTGAGAAGGTTCTTACATGTGAGATTGTTAGAATGACAATTTGATAGTATAACATATATACACATTCCAAGACATAATAATCAAGTTGCTGACTCATACGCTAACTACGTGTTAGATTGGAATTTGTTTCATTCATAGTAAATTAATCACAAACACAATTTTTACACATGTAAATAAATAAATCGATCACCATAAAACTTTTTATACACATCAAAAATGTGGTAATACATAGTGTCATAATACAAAATTGGGGCTTTTAAAGCCACCATCATATAATACACGGTAGTACAAAATGTATACACTCCCAGGTGTCTAATCCTGTGGAGGAGGAGGAGGGTTGTGATCATGGAACGTCACTACGGCTCTAGCTAGCCGTCGAAATAAACGCACCCATGCACATGGTACACCCACCACGTGCCGCTGCATGGCCTCAGGCAAGTCCTCAACTTGCGCCATGGGAACTCTATGAGTCAGTCTCACAAAGTTGATATGAATGCTCTGGAGCAATCGCTTTGCATCCACACCCGTGATGTCATCTCCTCTTCCCCTCCGTCTATGACGAGGGAATCCCTCTAGCCGCCGTGGTCCCACATCTGCACACAAATGGTAGATGTCACTATGTATTGTCATGCAAAAACATGTCTTTTTGATTCCACATAATCAAGAAAATACAAAAAAAAATTAAATAACTCAATTTTTTTTAAAAGAGTGAGGGTTGAGATTCGTTACCTATATCGCCATATGCCAATCCTGGTGGAAATGGCATGTCTGGGTCCCCTCGGAAATCTATCCTTGCATAGGGGTAGTCATCAATGGCAACAATCTGTCGTCGCCACCATGGAAAGAAGTCAGCTGGATATGGGTTGGCCACCCTACCACCCCCTAGTCTGCGCATAGATCTGCCCAACGCCGTTGGGCTGGATCTCGAACCCCGTGGAGAGGAACGTCCACTCTAGGGCTCAATCCTAGAACACACTCAAAGAAAAACGTGCTTAGAATACTGCTGAACCTGAAGTTTCGTACCCTGCCTACCTTACACTCACTGAGATGGTGTTTCATGTTCCTCAGTAGTGTCGTACTCCAATCATAGATTGTGGGTCTCATGCACTCCACTGCATAGAACATCAGAGGCTGAGAGGCCTGGTGGAGTGATGCTAAGCCTGCTATCCTGCCTAGCGTCAATAATATGGCCTTTAGGCCCAGCATCTGTATAACATTGGTAGGGACTTGACTCCCCACCTTCTCAATGTCTGGAAAACAGTACATGACTATGTACTCATCGATAGTCAGGCCACCCCCTAGCCCACCTCAGGAATGAAGGTTCACCACCTCCCCTCGTCTAGAAAGACCAGTGATAAAGTATATGTCCTCCACCTCTATGGTGAGGACATCCCATCAATATGGAAGGAATCTGAGTTTGGATCCCAATAGTCTACCAGCATCTGTAGCAATCTTGGTTTGGCCCTCAAACCACCAAGACACCAAAACTTGTAGAGTCCACATGCACGTAAAGCTTGTTGAGCCATTAAGTCAGCCCTTACTACTTCCTCTACTTCACCATGCTCATGCTCTCTCCACTCTAGCACCATCCTGCAAAATAAATTGCAAAATTATCCATTAGTTTATTGAAAAATCACATGCGCCGCCTCATACGTGACTGTTTTGAAAACAACCGCGTATGTACGCTGTTTTTAGGCCATTTTCCACGTATAGCCAGCCCTATACGCAGAAAAAACCTCAATATTCGCGTGGTCCGCAGTGCACACTTTGGGATGGCTTAAAAACTTCATTTAACCATGAAAATCTATAAAAATTATATCAAAATGCAAGAGGAGAGCATGAGTAAATGCTTAGAAGAAACGGTTGTGAATTCCGCCAGCTGGATCTCCTGGAATTTGCAGTTGAAAATCAAAGCTCAAATGGGTAAAAGTTTCAAATGATTTATATTTTTTACTATTTATAGAAAAAATTTCAAATATTTGAAAAATTTTTACCCCCTTTCCTATAGTTTCGACATTTTCTAACCATTTTGGACTGTTTTTGACATAATTTGTGATGTAGAAGACCTTTTTCAGTGCCGTTTCAGCCATTGTATTGAACCGTTCGTGCCGATCTCAGGTATCATGTCTAAATTGACATATAGGTTAGGTTTCACCACCATTTTCATTTTGCATGACCTTATGACCATATCACCATGTCCTTAGGTACGAACCCACTCTATTATGTCACAGAACCTTCTTGCTGCTTTAGAAGTGGCATGATGTGAGTGGTAGAGCTTCACCTTACATGGGTACCCTAGTTAGCGACTTATTTTCATTTGGTTCCCATGCCGACGCTTTCTCCTTTAGGGTGTGGGTGTCCGTTGTATAGTACTGCCATGACATTTCGCAAGAGCCTCATACTCCTCTTGATCTTATGCTAGCCTATTTCCCTCAGGAATCCCTCATGTCAAGTTGTGAATGCATTATCATGAGCTTTGCCTGCCTCATTGAGCTTTATGCTGGCTCCCCTGACATTGCGTTTCATCCGTATAGCCCGAGCTTGTCTCATGTCTAGCCATGTAGAGACATTTTTTATATCCTTCACAGCTTGATTCCCCTTTTTATCGTGAGAGGATTTTCCCCCGAGTGTCGATATCCTACACATGTATCCTTGCATTGAGCATAGGTATGTTCCACTGCTTGGAACTAGTTTGTTTGCCATTATGACACTCTTCTCCTCCTAGTTTGTAACTATAAAGCTAGTTTATTCTTTTTTCAAGCTTTTCAAATAACTGAAAAGTCCAAAAAAAATAAAAAAAATAAAAAGCCGGATAAGGAAAGATGTTATCTTTGGCAGCTGTCGAGTCGTGTCGCCTTCAAACAGAGCATTGTATATCACATCCATTGGTTGGGTTATAGTTTGACTTTAGGAGTTGTAATCGTTTATTTGAGTTTATCTCCACCGACTGGTTAAGCTTCCAGTCCCTATGGAGCCTCTGTTGATGCCTCCTGCATCACAGAGATGTCCCAGTTTTTATATCAAGTCTATGCTGCCTTCATTCAGTCACCATACGCCATTATGCTCTTGTTCAAAGGAAGTTGAAACCTGAGTCGGCCATTCCTCAGTTATCTTGACTTTGCATGTCGGTCATTCCCGGTACAGTTACTGGTTCGTGCACCTTATGATCGAGTCCTTCTACATTATACAGCTTTGCTGAGTACCTCGTGTTGGATGATGGGGGATGCCTTAATGCCCTCCTTCTAGCGGATTCCATCCCATCGACTTCAGATCATTTATTCTGGGATTGGAATCTAGAGTCATTTTGAGTGCCTTGAGACTTGCAGTCATCAGTGGCAGGTTCTCTCACCATCGACAGTTTCTTGGGAATACATCAATGTCCCCTAATCGATGGATCCTCTCAAGTGTTTGACCTCAACACATTTATTCACACTTGTTAGTTTGCACTCTAGTACCTTGATTCCCATTTTCATCATTGGTGGGTGATCTCGCGTCTGTTAACGGTATACATTAATGACTGGTAATCAGATGATGGACTACTATGTTCGACCTCGACACCTCTATTCGCATAGTAGGACATGTACTCGTAGCGGTTTGTGTAGAAGAGTTTCCATATTGGTGGCATCTCTTATATGCTACCTCTCTGATCGTACCAGTGTTCATGAGATTTCAGCTCTCGTGACTTGATTCCAGTATATGTCAGACATTTCCAGCCACTATGGAGATCTTGATCTATTATATATCTTCAGCCATTTTGGAGATCATGGTCCTTTGTATATCTTCATCATGGAGATTATGATCTATGCATATTGTACGTGGATATGACCACATATGTGACATCATGTATCATGTCTATTCATGGCCATTGTACTCTTATGTATCCGGGACTGCTATATGTACTTGCAGTTATATGCAGAGTTGTATTATTGTACTATGTTGATTGGGTGGCTGATCTTCCATTTGGGATCCTTCATCACTCCACTTCTGGGATGGACTTATAATGTATTTCAGCCATCGTATAACCCCTCTGATCTCATACATTAGGGGGTATCTGTTATAGCATATTTCACCACTCCAGGTGAATCACACTTTGCATGGCCTTCCCTTGTCCTGCTGCAGACTCCTTAGCCCCTATGGACCACTTTTTGTCCTTTGATGTTTCCTCGATCATCCCTAAAAACACATGAAAAATTCTATACGCGACTTTTAAACCTATAAGCGCATACATACGCGGGTTTGACCCATATAACCACTCACATTAGGATGTGTGTATAGTCCAAATCCTTTTGGAGTTTTGCTTGACATGGATCTGACTCATTTGACTTCTGGCCTTCCATATGCCTTGAGATCGCTTGGATTCGACCTTTCATTACCCCTTTGAAAATCTATATAAGGAACCCCTTGGTACATTGAATGCATAAGAGAGAATTGTGAGCAACGAAACTATAGTCCATTGTTGCCGGAACTTATGCTTGAGTCTGCATCCCTTTGTCCCTTGGAGCACTTTTGTGTTCTTCCCAAGCTTTCCTTTTTCTTGTGAGCTTGCTATCGAGAGATGGAGGATTGAAGTGGTGGAGGCCCAAGTGGGGGATTCAGTTTCTCCGGTTCACAGACGTTCCATCAGAGGTTGTATCTTGTAATCTTTGATTTATATTAATAGAAATATCTTTTCTTGTCCAATGATGTGTATTTGAATGAATATTTTATCCATGGGATTATGTCAAATGCTTTTACATTATTGATTATATATGCTAGAATAGATCTAACACCATGATATATAAAATGCTTGTATTGTTTACTTGTTGTTGAGGAAGTAATATAGCAATTCAAGCTGAAGATTGGAAAGCTCAACGTGGATCTACTTCAACCGTCTGGAATAAGGTACGAGGTTTTTTCCTTTAGTGTTAGACATTTAATTTCTATTTCATATTGGAAAGGATTGATTTCTGGAGTCAAGCTGTCTGTTGTGGTACCCCAAGCCATAGAAATTTCTCTCCGTAACACTCACTCTCTATTTATATTCTTTCATTCACTTGATGTCCACTTCAACATGACGACCCCACTTAACAATCACTTACTAGAGCCGACATCTCTAGGAGAGTCTAATAACCCTAGTGCCCCACAACTGTGGGGACTTTTCACTCCGATCATCAAGGAGGGTTAAACTTGACACAATTGTGGGGACTATTGCCTCGACTTACAATAGAGGGTTAACCTCAATGACTTTACATGAATTGTTTACATTATTTAATCTCTCGATTGAAACATCAGGGCATGACATGACTCAATTAAATTATAGATACTTCACGGAATAAACATCGGGGTACAATACATAAGATATACAAGTGAATGCAATTCAAAGTTACAAATAAATCAACACTCCCCCTTAACTAGGAAGGTATTCTCTCGACACAATTTATCAGAACAAGTCTTCTTCTCTGTATCATCTGGATCATCATCAAGTCATCTTCATATTCAATTCATATTCATCATCAATTCATCTTCATTGTCAAGTTAGATTCATCATCAAGTCATCATCATTTTCAAGTCGTCTTCATCACTGGATCTGGATCATCACTGCTGGATAAACATCACTGGATCTAGATCATCACTGCTAGATCAACATCACTGGATCTGGATCATCACTCGATGTAGATCATCACTGGGTCATCATCACTGGTGCTATCTCTTGATTCTTCTCGTCCTAGGAATTTCTATATATCCATCCCTTTTTCATGCTGGTTGTAGGCCTAGCCTCCATGTAGGTCTTCTTTAGTGCTTATATCTGACCCTAAGTTTGAATGGCCCACCCAACACTTACATCTAACCATGAGAGGAACACATCCAACACTATATCATAAATGTATGCCCAACACTCACATATGACTATGAGAGGAACCAATCCAATCAAATATGTCATAAAGGCCCAGCATTCACATCCACTAGCATGATAGGAAACATCATCTATCATCCATGGAAAGGCTTAGCACTTACATCTAACGGCATAGTAGGACACATCATCTACTATCCATATAAAGGGACAGCACTTATATCCTCTGGCATAGTAGGGAAAACCATCCACTATCCAAGGAAGGGCTCAACACTTATATTCGACCATGCGAGGAACCAATTCAGCCTACATATCGAAAGCGCTCTGCACTTACATTCGACCATGTGAGGAACCAATCTAGAATACATGTAAAAAGGGCTCTACACTTACATTTGACCATGCGAGGACCAATCCATCCTACTTGTCGAAAGGGATCTGCACTTACATTCAACCATGCGAGGAACCAATCCAGCCTACATGTCGAAATGGCTCTGCACTTACATTCGACCATGCGAGGAACCAATCCAGCCTACATGTCGAAAGGGCTCTCAACCCCAGGTTGAGGATTCTTGGTAATTGACCAAGTGCTTCCATTCTTCTAGAGAATGGCATCATCCCTTATATATGATCAAGTGGGAACACATCCCTCAATCACATCGAAATGGCCCTACACTTCTATTTGATCATGTGATAACACATCCCACAGTCATATCAGAATGGCCCTCAGCCCTAGACTGAGTATTCCTGGTAACTGCCCAGGTGCTTCCATTCAGAGAATGGCATTCAACACTTATATCTGATCATGTAGGAACCAATCCTATAGTCACATCAGAATGGCTCAGTACTCACATCTGACATGGAAGGAGCCAATCCTCTCACTATGATAGAATGGCTCAGCCCTTACATTATTCACAAAAGTGCTGTGATTTTTTATTCACATACTCTTTATGATTATCATTTATAAGGATTTTAATATTAGTCCTACTTTGATTCTCAACAAGGGCCTTCCAAATATTGAGAGTCTCAAAGATTTCATATTTGAGCTTTAGGAAATAGACCCAACAGAACCTTGAGAAATCATCTATGAAAGTGAGAATATACCTTGATCCTCAATAGGAGGGAGTGGGAAGAGGACCAATGAGATTTGAATGAACCAATCCAATTTTGAGTAGCTCTCCTTCCCTTTCCCTTCTCATAGATGTTCTCTAGATGCTTTCCCACCACACAACCAATGCATGCACCATTGGAGGATTTGATAGGAGGAAGCCCTTACACCATATCATCCTTGGTCAATGCCTGGATGTATTTGTAGTTCATATGGACAAATATCTCATGTTATATCTTGCTGCTTTCATTGACATGAGACAAAAGTGCTTGCCCACTTGAATTTGGAAGAAATTTGGAGAATTTGTACATCCTAGCTTGGTGATCAACATACCCCAATGCCACCACTTTGTTGGAGGAGATTTCTGATCTATGAAAATCATCTAGAGTAAATGTTACTCTCTTGGATTCTCGAGTATGTGTCATTTTGTATAATAACAATAGGTTTGCTTCCAAGTCTAGTACATACAAGACATTGTTGAAATATCCATCTTCAAGGTCAATCCTACCAACTCCCTTGGCATGGATCTCAAAATCATCACCCATTTGAACAGTTGGGCCACTGTCCCAATACATGCATGTGAAGAACTCTCTGACACAGGCCATGTGCCTTGATGCTCTTAAATCAATGATGAAGGTGGAGGGATCTGAAGAACCTATAACCAAAGAATGACACTTCTCCTTTTCGTCAGAACCTGAACTGCCATCCTTCTTCTTTACACCCTCTGGCACTAGGATGTTGTTCTTCTCCAATAGTTGTGCCATCATATCAATGGTTTTATTCATGCAAGCACTCTCTGGATGCCACCCCTTGTGGCAATAGGTGCATTTTGTTTTCTCCTTTCCCTTCTTTTCCTTGTCCTTGTAAGGATTCGAACCACCATTAGGAATTTTGGTTATGTCTGCTTTCTTCTTATTTGTTTTTTTTGAATCCTTGAATTTCTTCTTTCCTTTGGATGCATTTGAAACCCCTGCATCAAGAGATTGGTCCTTGCTTGTTTTGATGGTTGCCATCTACACTAACTTATCTTGCTCTTGGTTCAAAGACTCCATGAAGCTTTCTAGTGATGGCATTTTCCAATTTTGAATGGTTAGATTTCCAGAATGAAATGTGCTAACAAACATAGAGTATTCTATCAATAGCTTTGAAAGGATTGAAAATATGAGTTTCTCTTCCTTCTTCTTGATTCCACGCTTCTTGAGTTGAAGCACCAAAGAATTAAATTTGGTGAAGAAATCCTGGCTGGTCTCAAAATGCGTTGGGCTCAAGGTGATGATCTAATTTTTGAGTTGGTGCCCCCTAATTTAAATGGTTTTCCCAAAAGAGAGCTTCGAGAATAAGCCATAATTCATTTGGGGTGGATAAACTGTCGACATGAAACAAGATTTCTCTCGAAATGCTGAGACATAGCATTCCAAAAGATTCATCAAGTCTATTGAAGCATTTCGACTTCTCTACTACAGAATTTGGCTCTACTTTTGTCCCCATGGTGACCTTGTAGAGACCCTTCGATATTATTTGGATGACCATCTCTTCCTTCCATTTGAATTAATTGATTGGTGTTAGCAAGACATGAGTTTTCTCCATCTCTGCTTCCGTTAGAGGTGCGAATTTGTTGAAAGTACCTGCAAAAAACACTCAAATCTATATGAAAAATCCCTCAATGTGCAGCTCAAACACTATATATTGATCTGCAAATCCAATTAGTTGGTATACCATGTCATAATTTGATTCACATTGGGATCTAGGAGCGCATGATACTCTCAAATTAGTTTACAAAAACCAACAAAAACTCTTGAAAGAGTAAACATTTACACACACATGTGAACACAATAGTGGATATTATTGAACTGTGTAACATATGAATGTGTTTATATTAGAAATGCATTACATTAGGAATAATTTATGAGGCTTAGTAATTGATTTGGCTGTGCATATTTGTTAAGAAAAGATTCGACCTCCTTCACCCCTAGGTGGACCAATTAGCACTTGAATCACCCCAAACAACCATGAACCATGCTGTGAACATTAGTGAGGAATTTTGAGGGATAAATGAGTCCAATACTAGCATGGGTGAGCAACTATAGGTGTGTAAGTGTCTCAATGTAAGCAATAAAGGCACTAGGAGGGCTAGAATGGACTAAAGACAACACTAGAACCCCTAGTCAAACCCAGATTCCTCAAAACAAGGAAGTAGCACCCCAAGACATTAATGAGTGCGCACATGTGCCAGTTTGACCAAGACAGAGTACTGGTGTGTGTGTGTATGAATGGTCTAAAAATAACTAGTTCACCTCCTAGACCAATTTCCCTAAGTCTAAACCATAGCAATTTAATGCATAGAGGATATAAAATTGACTAAGGTATAAACTAAGATACTAAGGATGGATTAATGTTGTAACAATATTTCCAAATGGGGGAAATGGTGTCAATTCTTGGTGTATCCATGGTTTGATAAATTTTTTAGTTTGTTTTTTACACTCATCGAAGGACTCTACATCATCAATACATGCAAGACAAAAGCAAGCATATTTTTGTTTCTCGATTGCATGTATATTTGCCATTTTTTTACTCCTAATGGAGTGTAAAACCCTTTTGTAGGGATTGCATCACAATTATATGGCATTGATCTGTCAACATCACCCATTACAATATTCCAGAAGAACCAGTTCAAGATAAAACCATAGCTTGTGCAAATCAAATTTCACATTTAACAACAATTTATTAAACTTTTTTTTTTAATAATTTAAAAATAAAAATACTCATGTTCATATAAACATAGTAAATAACTACATTTTAAAACATTAAGGGTCATCGAAACAATTACATACCTTCTCAGATTATCCATCCTTTCATTGAATTCATGGCTTAATTTTTTCTTGCACCAAGTAACAACATCATCTAAATTTGCAAGGCAAGAAGTGGAGTGATTCATTTGATATCTCCTAAGTGATAGTTTTATGCAGGCCTCAATGCCATCATGTTCTCCTTTTCCATGTCCCATTGAAAAAAAATCCATGTTTGGTGAACATCCATTTTATTCTGAATGCGAGACAACCATAAGAATAAGCGTGTCAATTTAAATTGACCATCACAACCATGTAAACACACCCAATTGTATTTAAAAGTAATCCATCCTCTTGATAATTCATTATAAATCATATTAAAACAATGTTGAAAAAAACATGTATCATGTGTATGGTCATCAATGATGTAGAAATGGTACTCTTTAATCACTTCACAATTAGTTTCATCACTATTAGAACCATCGACTTGAAGCTCTGCATGTCTTTACAAAATATGCACAAGTATAGATACCTGGTTTGAATGATAATACTCACTTTGTATCTCCTTTTGTGGAGTGAAAGTGTAAATTTCAGCAAAATCAACAATTGATAATATTTTTCCTTTTGGAAATACATCTCATGATTGCTTGAATTATAAGTATTGCCATCATGTTGTATGAGATTCTTTGATATATCTATATATTTTCTCCCCGAACGACTCCATAAAACTTGTCACAGAGATATCATATTCAACTAACTTAATCTTTCTTGATGTTGTAGTTGAATCTATAACATGAGTATAATCAACATATTCATATTGCTTCCATTTCACAATGCTATTTCAAAATTGAGGATCATTTGGATCAATGGGGTATTTAACATCAAAAAGAGAGAAATGAGGACATTCTTCACATTTTCTTCCACCGACGCATTGTTTCTTATAGAATACTCGATCACTCTCTCGTGCACATAATATTTTAGATACAAATTGACAAACACTCAAAGGAGGGGGGTCAATTTTCCAACACTGTATGCCAAAATTATTAAATGTATCATAATATAATTAAAATTCTACATGGTATTGACAACAACATGTGTCGTGAACAACAATGGGATTGGAATACCATGGTTTAAGCTTCACAAATGTGCTAAGGGAAATCTTCACATAAAAATTACACTCCATAAAAATTTTGAACATTTCCACTTGAGTGACCTCCATTATGTGTTTGGAATGAGTTTCATAGTTTCCTTTAGATATACGATGCCACACAACATCCGTTTCATTTGGTAAGACATGAGATTTTAAATGCTAAAACTGTTTCACCTTCTCCCTTACATTATCTGGAAATCTATCTTAATAAGGTTTCCTACAGATAGAAACCTAACATGCAAATCCATCATCTTCATCTAATTGAACCCTAATGTTTTTATGCTTCCATAAACTTAATATTGATGGTTTTAACGTTCTTGCTATCATGGCCAACAAATGAAGTTGCAGTGTTTTTTTCCACAAACCCTATTGGCAATGTTTTACGAGCAAAAACTAAATCGCGAGATATTTTCCTTGCAAGTGTGGAAAGGGTCGATGTAATATTTTTTGATACCATGTCATTTGTTTCAACCTCTTTGATACTTTTAATGCCCAATACTTTAATTGCATATTTTAGACATTTTTTCTTTAGAAATCTATGTAACAATTGATCTTGTTTTGTGACAGAAATACCTTCAAGATAATTTTTGAGTATATGTTTTTATCTATATCAAGTTTTATGGTCACGCATCGGAGGTCCCAATTCTTCAATTTTACTTGAATCCATATTCTCCAAAAAATTGTCATCAATGACGATATTGTTGCAACTTCCAAATAATCTTTATAAATTCACAAGTATGATAGGATGTTGTAGGTTGGATGTTGACCCTGCATGACAATATACAAATTTCCAATATTGTGAAATTTCAAATCAATTATATACTGAATTATTAAATACAATTTTATAAACATTAAAAATTATTTACTCATCAATCATGGTCTCATGATCAATGTCTCCCATCATTTGTTCCACATTTGTCATTTCCTCATCACCTCCATGTTCTTAATTTATTTCATCAACTTGTTCCCCAACATTTTGCATTCCTTTATCACCACCATGTGCCTCTACATTTTGCATTTCTTCGTCACTTCCATGTTCCTCCACATTTCTTTCCAATGATCTTTTTTCTCTTAACTTTCTCATGTTTTCATGTTTTCTTTCTTTTCTTGTCTCTCCATCAGTTCTGCTGTGATCATGTTTTGTTGCACTATTCTTTTGGTTTCGCCTGATGAAAGAATTGGAAACCTAAACTCCAATGCCAAAAACCTGAAATCATACTAATATGTTGGATATAAAATTGTACAATTAATGATACCAATTACAATATGACATGAAAGCATAACCAAATTCTCAATATTTCTCTTTGTAAAAATAAGAGTAATATGCTAAAACCAAATGCACCATATCCCTTGTATAACAAAATGTAATATGACAAAACATATTATGCAATATGTTTCTTAAAAAAAATGCTAAAAACCAAATTTTCTTTTATCCTTTAAAAAAATACTAATATGCTATAACTAATCTCACAATTTAAAAAAAACATTAATATGCTAGAACTAATTTTACAATCTAAAAAAGATATTATTATTCCAAAACATCCATAACCACAAAAAACCTTCAAACCATAAAATATCCATAACCAAAAAGAAAATACCTTGTAACTATCTGAAGTGTAATATCCGCACTGTAAATGTCTGCAGTATAAATGTATGAACTGTAAATACATCGAGTTGATTTTTTATGTAATTAAATTTTGGGCAAGAGTATATATACCTCTCGGGAGAGAAATTTTAGAATTTTGCTAAGAATCGTGGGTATTTAATATGTTTTCCCCTAAAAGCTTCTCAGGGCTTTAAGTAATAAAAATCTCTCCCAATAGTTGTTTAATTATTTCGGCTGCGAATTTAAACCACCTCTCGGGAGAGTATTTTGTTTAAGCTCATGTTACTTTTTAGGCTAAATATTTCTCGTCTGAGACATTGATATGATTCTCGGCCGAGAACTTTTCACGGCTGAGAGTTTTTGGTCAACGAATACAACAACTATTTTTGCAATTTTCTGAAAATTGTCACCTTCTCATTGTGGAAACACTACAAAATCTAAGAATTACTTGTCGGAGTTTATACCGATAGATTCATCATTGAATATACTTTATCGTAGTATAATAATTTGTGATTTTCATTAAGGATTACTATTTTTTAAATATTTTCTTCTAAACAATATCATTACAAAATTCAGTGAGCTAAAAATTAATCACAATGAAAATTCAAGATCATCACAATGATAGCAAAAACAAATTGTTAAAACTCACGGGATGTTCATTGCACTGTCCTCTTCAAAAGGGTAGTTTTAGTTTCTATGATAAGAGTCACATTTTAAAGAAAATGGGACAACACAAACATGTGTCAATAACACATGATTTTTTAAACATATGTTATTTCGAAAAACAATAATAAATAGTGCATAGGTCTGAAAATCATCAACATATAGTTCATTCCTGAGTACAAGCTTTGTAGATTATGAATGTGCATTTGGTTTCCGTAAATTGAATAACCATCTCTAATAAAAATGAAGGGCACACATGCCACTCATTATCCAAACCTAAACATTTAAAGTATATGTCGTTGGTTCCCTTCAAATTTTTCCTACTGTATGTCCATAAAAAAAATTTCAAAAAATATGAGTAGTAAGCTAATAGAATTCTCTAAAACTCTTATGTTTACATTAAGGTTAAATTCCTAAGGGGGATATGAGTTTGAAAGGGTTTAAGTTGAAAAACATAAAATTTTGGTTTTTTTTTGGTCAAAAAATAGGAAAAATGTGTATACCAACTTCATATTTTCACCCCATAGATCAAATATTTACGTGAAACTTAAAATAAAAAAATAAAAAATATCATAGGGCGACTTGTTAAGTTTCAAAAGAAAAAGGTAAAATTGAAACACACAATAGAAACTATGTGGAAATTCTCATATTATTCTATTGATAATAAATTGGTTAAATGCATAGTGGATACTTCTCCAGAATGATGTAGCTAACAACTAATTGTCTAGATTTAGAACACATTGAGTTTGATTGTGTGAATATCAGGATGTGCATAGGGATAACAACTTCTTGAACTATAAAACAACTAACCACTCAAAGTATTTAGCATACTTCAACACTCCCCCTTAATTATGACTACTAAACAAACTATCAAACTCTTGCTAAAACATACTACCTCTAAGTCTTACATAAAAAATAAGAAATGTGAATGGATGTTGGTATGTGTCTCAACTTGGCTTACAACTTGTTCAAACATGTTCATATTCACCTTCTTTGTTGATATTTGATGATGCAACTTCTTCTTGTACTGACTGCTCCAAACTCTTTTCTTCGTCTTCTTCTTCATGCACCAAACTTTGAACTTGGATTTTTTTTTCTTATTTTTGTAGCTATTTGACCTCATCCATTTCTTCTTGAATCTAGGAGATGGAAAATTGCATTGCTCGTAAGTCTGGTTGCAAAACCAATTATCTAATTTTTTTTCAATTAAATGTCATCATATTTCAAACACTTGATACCCTTCACATAGTGGGATACAATCTTAATATTCAAATGTTGTAATGTGGGGATTCTTGAAACACACGTGTTGTTCTCAAGATGTGACATATTGTCACCCTCATCACAACTGAACAATGGTTGATAAAACCCGTTATCTTCAAGCACTACTGACATCAAAAAAATATTTTCAACATGATCTTAAATATTGCAATTTGTCTTCATGCCATCTTCCTCTATTGTAGCATATTCAACATGGTTGCATGCGTCAACGTTTATGGTTGAAAAATAAAATGAGCCATTAGTAAAAAAGAATTGTGTTGCATGGTACATCTTCCTTTTCATTCTCTTCTTCCCCATTTCATTATTTTCTTCACATGTAATTGTTATGGATCCTTTTACTTCAAACATGTCATCATTTTCTTCATAATGTAGGTTGCCATCTTCATCTTCATATTCTTTGGGATTTGCAAGACAATATTTAGATTGTTCATATTCCTTAGTTATTGTTGTTGTAAATTTATATTCATGTGCATCTTGTTCATGTCTTTTTCTTGTAATCAATACATCATCATCTTCATATTCATATTCAAGTAGGATTATTTCTCCAAAAAACACATCATTGAGTTTATTTTACTGCAACATGGACAACCAACCTTAATTTGAAAGTTGTTCCTCATCATACTTTGGCTCAAATGATTCAACCTATGCTACTCAGAGGTTAACTTCATCATCATATTCAATATTTATTTCATCAAAGAAGAATTATTCATTGGAAATTTCTTTTTCATGCTCATTAGTGATCTTTCTTGGATTCACT
Organism: Pseudotsuga menziesii; assembly: GCA_001517045.1. NCBI lineage: Eukaryota > Viridiplantae > Streptophyta > Pinopsida > Pinales > Pinaceae > Pseudotsuga > Pseudotsuga menziesii. The sequence goes on along the minus strand of LPNX010333722.1, from coordinate 286,330 downwards.
AAACCACTGGATACATTATTGGTAACTTCATCGTCACAGACTACTACATTGGTATATTCAACTATAAATTTTTCTTCATCTTGATTATCCACATATGAATTTGCACTATGGGGCTCACTTATTGTTACATTGACAACTTCATATTCATTATTATGATTTTCATCCACATGTGACTCAATGCAATGGGATTCACCATACTTTGTTGATGCATATTCACCTTCAATTTCCTAAAATTCGTCATGTTCTTTCTCATTCTCCTTCTTTGGTGGCTCTACGTGACACATAGATAGTTCTTCTGGAGTGGAAACATTATGTGAAATGTTTCTCTATCTTTCATCATTCTTTGTTTCTAGAACACACCAATCTTACTTGGAACTTGTTTCTTCTTCAATTCCAAGGAAAATTTTCTCATCCAATCCTTGTTAAATGATAGATAATGCTAAGGCATCATTCTGTTTCTGATATTGAGGCATGACATCATGGGTAGTCTCTTAAAAATAATATCCCATGAGTCTTATGCACATAATTATTTTATGATTTTAGTAATTTACATATCAAAGTCCTTACCAGTTACAATTGGTGGTAAGAACTAAAAATTGTTTGAGAAATATCCCATGAGTTGCTACTCATTTTCCTCTACAATTTATGCTTCTTATCTTTTATTCTTTCTCCCAAGTTGTTTGAGTCTTTGTTTTTCACCCATGATGATTTTTATAGGAGTCTCATCCACCTTCTATTATGGTTGAATTCTACATTCATATTCCTTATCTTTAGTCCTTCAACCTTCCTTCCTGATCACACCCTACAAAAAAATATAGGTATGCTTAGGCAATGCCACTTTTGATAAACGATTCCTCTTAATGCAAGATATATGAGGATTTTTTCTCTGTTCTTTCAACTCAAGCTTCATCCCTTCTCTTTCATATAGGTATTTTGGGATATACTTGTTATAGGGATTCAAAACATTATGTTTTTAATCTAACTACATCCTAGGAAATTGTTTTAACAATGGCACATTATCTTCCTCTGCTAAAATTAGTTGACCCTGTTATTTAGACCTTGGGTAAACTATTAGTATCTATGTTTCAAAATTGATCCATTGGTATTTCAAACTTAAAATTTTCTAATTTTTTTCATGAAATATCGATTTCTAATTAATAGGGCACTATCATAATTTATTTTTGATGCTCCTTTTGGGATGTGGTCTGATGTTTTATTAAATTATCCTTTGATGCTTTTATTTGGTCCTTTTTTCGATGTTCTATTA
>LPNX010333722.1:85133-278484 GCA_001517045.1 Pseudotsuga menziesii | reverse complement strand
ACTCTCAATCCATCCAATTTCGAATCTCTGAATGAATTCTTCACAAAGTTCAAGAACCTGATATATCAGTTGAAGCAATGCAAAGTGAAGAAGGATGAAGATAAGCTCATCCTTTCAATTCTCACAAATATCAATGCAGACTACTTAGTCTTTGTATCCACCTTCCAAACAGTAAGGCTCACTACTCCAATTTGGAAGATGCCCACTCTTAATGCCTTCATCCAATCTCTTATTTCTGAGAATGATAAATTGATCCAAATGGGGATCATTCGATCTCCCGAAGATCTAGCTCTGGTTGCAAGAGGAGATAAGGTAGTGAATGACAAAGGGAAGGAAAGGGATGAGTCTCCTGTGAAGAAAGAGGAGTAAAAAGAGCCTTCAGGTTCGAAGAGAAGCAAGAAGAATGGAAAATTCAAGGTCCTCTGCTCTTACTTTAGAAGGGGCTTTCATTCAGAAAGCTCCTGTATGAGAAGACAACTTGATGAAATGGCTCTTCTTTTGAAGAAACATAACATTTCTCTACCTGCTAGCACAAGGAAGGATGACTCTGAAGAAGAAGAATGTGAAGAATACCAAAGGAAAGGCCATGCACTGAAGGCTTGCTGCACATCATCACATGTATTCCTCATTGATTCTAGAGCTTCCAACCATATGGCTTCATCCAGAGAATTATTCTCTTATTTTTATTCCTTTGATGGTCCTAGTATTCAGATGGGAAATAACAATAAAGTTAAAACAAAGGGGAAGGGCTCTATCAAACTTGAACATGGAAGGTTCAAAGATGTGTTATTTGTTCTCTCCCTAGCTTCAAACTTGTTATTTATCTATCAGATGACCCATACTGGATCTCCAAAGCAAGTGATCTTTGGTCCTGACTCAGTGGAGATCACATATATCTTTACTAGGAGCATCATAGCAAAGGGTACTGCAAATCATGCTTCAAAAGCATATGAGTTCTCACATTTCATGCCTCCTTCAAAACCAGTGCACTCTTAGTAGCCACTTGCAAGGGAAGGTAAAATCATTGCATCTACTTCTTTTACAGCTTCTACTAGTATTGCAAATCCATCTTTATCAGTTTATGACCTTGAGATTCAGGGTGACTCAGATCTATATTCAGTCCCTACTTCCAAACTGGAATCTAGGAAGATGAATGGAAACTCACCTGACACTCAGAAAGGAAAGACCCTTATGCTATGTCATGCTATCTTACCTCCTTCAGGGAGATGCAATAAACTCCCTGAAAGATGCTATATGGAAAGGGCTCAGTCTCACTACATTCAGAAGAATGGATATGATCATACACCTCTTCATTCAGCAAGAGACAAAGGTTACATTCCTCCTTCCGTCCATCATCATTTTTGGAGAAGAAGGAGAAGTCTACATGCTAGGCCCCAGAATACCTATGCACAACACACCATGCATGTTGCTTCGCTACCTCACAGAGATGAATATTGCAGCAACATATTTTCAAGTTTTTCAAACTTGAGACCTGATTCTACCTGCTTAGATAGAGGGGGGGCTTTTTTCCCATGTGGTTTTTTCCCCAGCTCCTTGTATTAAGCAGTTACTTTATTTTACTTGATGTAATGGGTGACCTATGGTCTTAGTTACTAGGGCCCACAGATTGTCCAAGTTAGCATTTAGGAGGGGGTGTTAGTATTATTAATCCTCCCTTGTCCAAATTTGTTCATATGTCTAAATTAGGAGTCATGTCTAAATCGGGAGTCCATCCAGTCTATTTATAGTCATTAGCACCATTGGGTCCACATAGCCTAATTGGGGCACATGTTTCAGTTACTAAAGTGTGGGGAACACTAATTGAGGCTTACTTCCACTAATTACACTTAATTGCATCAATTTAGGAGCCTCCTAGACCAATCCCTATAATTTAGGAAGCCACTGGGAGTGCCGAAACCAACCAAGGTCAGTTAGTTTAGTTGATGACTAGTTAAGCTAAGTTAGGAGTTAGTTACATTCAGTTCTAGTCCTCCACATTCAGTTAGCGCTAGGTTTACTTGACTGCACTAACGAGGGGCACATTTCTCACCTACCACAGTTAGTTAGCCTTAGTTAACACTGAATGTAACACTTGAGTTGTGTTTTAGAGATCCGGTGAACTCCATTTATGGTTTAGACAAGGTCAGTTAACTATTGAGTCCTCCAATAGTGATTTAGACAAGGTCTTAGTTACCTACAGTCAAGTAGAGTCTATGAATTCAAATTTCCTTATGTGGATTCGAATTTCATGTAGCTATTAAATCCATTGTACTTCAATGTAATTTTTATCCAATTACTTTTTTATTAATGAAAGCCTTCACAGCTGCAAGCCATTTTTGCACTGTTTCATTCTTCAATTGCTGAGTAAATTGTGTGATCCATTTTGTGAGTTGTATGTTTGTCCACAAATCTATGTGCTCAATTTAATAAGCTGGATCATTTTTCTATCCAAATGGAAGCACTGTGTGCTCGTAATGCCCATATCTGGTTTTGAGACCGTTTTTACCGATGTATTCATCTTTAATGCGTATATGGTGATATCCAGATCTCAAATATATCTTAGTAAATATCTATTCACCCCTCAACTGATCGAATAGATCATCAATTCTTGCTAGATGGTACTTGCTCTTAATTGTGGCCTTGTTTAATTTCCTGTAGTCCAAAAACAATCTAAGTGGGCCATAATTATTTCTTACAAAAATAGTTGGAGAACCCCAAGGTGATATATTATACCATATATACCCCTTCTTAAGTAACTCTTCAAGTTTCATTTGAAATTATTTTAATTGTACTAGAGTACCCATCCTTTATAGGGATTTTAATGTTGGTACACCTATAGGCACCAAATCGATTGTGAAGTCGATATCTCTCTTGGGTGTTAACTAAGGCACTTGTTGAAATACATCTTCAAATTCTTTCAACACTAGATATTCATCCAAACTTGTTTATTTTTCACTAGGAAACTGTTCTACGTGAATCACATACAGTTGGCACCCTTTTATTATGCACTTCCTCATTTGCATGGATGAAATTGGTCTTAAGCATATAGGTCTCAAAAATCCTTTTATTTGTGTATTATTGCGGCCATCTTCTTTCAAACATGTACTAACTTTATTTTGGTTTTCCAACACATCAAAGTGTTTCTCTAACCAATCCATTCCGATCAACAAATCACAAGATCCAAGAGGAATGATGTCCAAATCTACATTGCTTTGGTATCCATTCATTTCAAAACAACAACTATTGATCATAGTTGTGATCCTCCTTTTAATACTAGATTTCAACTGAGCAATACTACGCTTAAAAAAATTTATGAATCACCAATTTAATCCTTTCAACCAAGTTAGTATTAACATTGTCACAAATCCATAAAACCCATAATATTTTTTTTTAACAATTAATAATTCCATCGTGTCGTTGCATGACTGTTTTGGTCGGGACACATTTATATTCTTAGTCACATATATTTTATGCATGTGATTTTAACTTTATTTTTGTAATGTTTGTATGACAATTTATGTCCTCTGTTGGCATTGTATTGAAGTCGTGATGACTGGGTTGCAGTCTCTCCAAGGTGATGTTTTTAGTCCTTAAGTTTATTATCAATGTTTGGTTTTTTAGGACCTAAGCCTAAACCCAAGGATTAGGCCTATCTACCCTTAAAGGTTTACCCTTATTTTTAAACCCACCCCTCATAAGACATGTTTGGTAGAGGTCGTTGTATGAATAAATTCATGGTTTGATTAATTTTTATGATGAGAACCTTTGTAAGTACTTAAGTGATAGACTGTGGTATTTGATGCCCTTATCCCATGGGCTCTACACATCAATGAGTGATAGTTTAACATATGGCTCATGATGTGATAGTTTAACATATGATTCGTGATGTGATATGTATGAATGATGGAGGGAGGAATAAGTGGATGCAAGTGAATATGTTTTTTTAATGGCTTGAAATAAAGTCTTAAAAGTTTTGTCCCTGGATGTGAGTTGACAGTGCATCCATCTCCATTAAATGGCATGGCTTGATCACATGTATTGTTTCCATAGATGTATCTCAACCCTCCACTTTTCAAGATCTGTAAGAAATTGTTCTTGTAGGATTTTAATGATATTTATGTTGTCGTGAGGGTTGATGTTGCATTCATTTTTTTCTATTTTGATTTTCCCGTGAAAGAAATTAGCCTCTCCATAGTGGTGTTGCACCAGTCTCACCCTGTTCTCTTAATGGTCTATTAAAGAACATTTTGCTTCTGGATTGTAAATGAGTTTGCTTGAAGGTTTTTATCAATTTGATTAATGGAAATGTGGCCTCCATTACAACCTCAGGCTTCGTTGTTTGTTGTGAGGTTATGAAGGGAATCCAGTCACCTTCTTTGAGTTTCTAGAAGAGGCTTTATGTAGTGGGGATTTATCCCCTACCACGTGCAAAAGAACTTATCTTAGATCATCCAGATCAAAGGGTAGAGTACATGGTGTGAGGGATTCCTCAACCTCGACTTGCAACAATAAGAAATAACAACAATAATATTAAATCTAACTAATGTGATAAAATAAAAGGTACCTTTAAAATGGGTCACTACAACCGTTTGAGGAAGTGGTTTGTAGGCTTCCCACGATCCTGGTCTCCATGTCTTCTCCAATGAAGGGTTGTCACTTGGAAATGGATTCAGAGTTGTACAGAGCAAAATTGACGTGCAATGTGGGATATTGTGGCTAAAGGTGTGGAATGTCCCAGAGTAGGGAATGTGATGAAAAGTTTCAAGAAATGAATGAATGAAAAAATATGTTTTGGGGGAGACCTTCACAATGTATTTATAAGATGATCCAAGGTTTTTTGACCCATGGTATTTTATTATGCATGGTATTTATCCATGGTTTTTTACCCATTCTCATTTTATGGTTTTTTTGTCCTTTTCAGAGAGAGTGGAGATATGTCATAATAAATGCTCAACTTCCCTGTATTTATGGGGAAGGAATAATAATGTTTAGGACCATTTGTTGTGGAATTTTAGTTGTGAAGGTAAAAATGGAGGAATTAATGGTGGGATAATGATGTATAATTATGGTTTGGACCATACAAAGCTACATGAACATTTTTTGGTGCTAATAGATTTCCCCCTAATCTGTGACAACAAGATCTCATTGTATGGTCAATAGACATCATAGGATCAAGGGAGAAAAGGTGACAATGGTGGAGAAACCGGAGGGAACCATGGAGGATTCGATGTTTACTAATTCAAAGTATAGTGGATTTTGGTTTGTATTACTTCTAAAAAATGGATGAGGTACACATAATATCATACATATATATGGACAAGGTGGGCTTACCCATGCTCGTATCAACGTCTCAATATAAAAACATGGATCAAGGCTCAAATACTAGGAGCTGATCGATACATACAACTAGAAGTACATAATAGGGGCCTTAATGGCAGGTTGAATACATATACTGATATGAATAACTGGTACATAGGAAGAATGCCATTCTTGTGGAATGCAATATCACCACAACTGATGCTCAGTTAACTCTACAGATGTACACAACTATATGGACTCAATGACTGAGAGTTGTAATCTTTGTGGTACAATGAATATCATCAAGTACTATAGATACATGGAAGCATGACACAGAGGGGCTTTCGATCACTGTCATCAATGCAACCCATAAATCACAAGGGACATGAAATTGTATGGGTCCCAAAATAGATTTGCTAATGTGCTAGAGTCGGGTGACAACCATGGTCTTTGACCAAATAATGAAGGAACCAATACCCTGTATGAATCTCAATAATGGGATGATGGAGTTGAAGTAAAGAACGTGAGACACAACCAACCTAAAAGGCACTAAGGACTCCTTTCAAGTGGTCCAAGGAACTCATCAATGAGGTGGATGAAACAAATATACAAGGACCTCTAGGTCTATCCTCTGGAATAAATGTGTTGACGACGAAAGAGGGAGGCCTGCAACTACTAAGGTAATGAGGTTTCGTTAATAGAAGGTTGAGGGTGAAAACCAGAGACGTGGAACAATTAGGAGGTTGAGACATTGAATTGGGAACATGCGTAGGGGAGTACGAGGGATGCAACCTTCCTTTTTTCAGAGTATGACAGCTGGGATGACCTGGCAGCAGATGATACTGACTAATGGGGAGGGAATCATAGTTTCTAAATTGTGGGGATGATTGTAATGGGGAGATACTTAGGGAAGTAACTGGATAAGTGATATCCAAGGAATCCAAGGGAGACTTATTGCAGAGTACTCTAAACAAAGTCGACCCAATGGGGGGAATGCTTCCATAATGGGAGACGATATGAGATATATGTAGGGACCTAAATGAACCATTTGGGCTGCCTTGATAGTTTAAACAGGTCAATGAAGGGATAGAAGCATGCTCAGTATGATACTATCTCGTGGATGTTTGTCAAGCCCAAGACTGTAAATGCTCGATTGTATTTTCATGTTTAGAGATTCTGAAAATAGGAAGAAGACTCCAATGGGGTCTATTTTCCATACAATAGTCTTCTAAGTCTGAAAAAGGATAAAAGTGTACAAAGGAGAGCTCTCCCAACCGAAATGGTAAGAGAGACTTATTTTCTATAGGTATTCCAACTAGGTCGAAAAAGGTTAAACCTAAACTGATTGGACGATCATTCAAATACTTTTATGAGCATGAAGGAAACCAAGTTTTCTCAACCATATTTTCTTTATGAGAGGGTTGGAAAAGATCTTAAATACAACCCATAAGTGATCTTTTTCGTAAGTGACGGTCCCAATGTCTGACAAAGCATAAAATGATACAGAGGGAAACATTCCTAGATGGAAGGTGCTAGGTTGTTCCTTTTATTTAAATAGTCGATGTAGTATGAAAAAGGGTTAAACGAGGCCACATAGACACCCTTTCAAATACTTTAATGAGCGTGAAAGGAAGCAAGCGTGCTCAACAATATTTTCATTCTTTTAGGAGTAAGAAAAGGTCTTAACAAAAACTCTGTAGTTGTCAATCGAGGAAGGAGGAAGTGTTCAATGTTCCAAAATGGGTGATGTTGTGAACATGGCTAATATTGAGAAAAAATGACAGTGGAACACTAGTGGGACCTCCTTATGGGATGGTGAATGACGATGAAATAAGGGAAAGTTTGCAGTATGGATGGAGCGGAGGGATCATGAACATGCCAATACATACGAGGTTTTATTTTCATGGTGGCATGTAAATCAAGGTAAGTTCAGGAAATGGCCCAAAGAAAATAGGGAGTGAGGTAGTATAGGAGGTCGTTTCTTCACCTGGGTGGTATTTTCATAGTGGAGGTAGCTTCCTATCCTCACATAGGATTATCCATACGTGGGAATGGATTATCGAGGAGACTGGGAGATGCCTCAACCTCCAAGATAGGTCTAGGGACCTGATGGTATGTATACATGACTCTATGTGGTGTTAGTAATATATAGTTTGCTAGCATAGTGGTAGCTAGATCATACATGTGATAGATACTAATGGCATATTGTGTGGATGTGGAGATGTGGAACTACACCCTCTAATAGGGTACCTATGATGTAGGGGAATGGTGGAGGGGTTAGATCCACTCGCTCATGGGAATAGGAGGCAGAAGAGTGCTACATTGGACTCATTGGGGTTGGACATGGAGCGACTATTGGAGGGGTTCACTGGCGATGGGTGGTAGTACCTAGACGATGATATGATGACTATGTGATATAGAGCTCCTATGGAGTGTATCTATTTAATGGGGAGGATCGTGGTTGCTGCTGATTATGTCAAAGCGATGACACATGGTGATGTGCCAATGGAGGAATAGAGCTCTAATGAGGAGGGAGACACTGAGGATGACAATGAGTCACAGGAGGATGACTCGGACTAGAAACATGTGATGCTTCCCCTAATGCATTTGAGAATGGTGATTTTTATATCATATGTATGATGAGAAATCCTGTGGTGTTTCTCTTTTTATACTGAATATGATATTTATGATATGAATGCACATGGATGCAAATTTTGTATTTTATGGGATTTTATGAGTCTCTTTTGTATTTATGGTTATGAGAATGCCTATACGATGTATATGTAATATGTATGCATGACTATATGAAGATGCATGATGCAGTTTATTTCCTATATGTGATGCCTGATGTGTCACTCTAGAACATTAGTATCCATTTGGTATACTAGACAATTGAGACTTCTGGGAACATGCATGAATGAAATGGATTCAAAATGTCTAACAAAGTGTCTAGTGCAAAGGAAATTTCTAAAGAGGTAGGGATCGTGTACCTAGTAAGAGTTATTCAACTTGGAGACAAGCAACTTAAAGTCTAGGAAGACATCAAGGTGAAGAATACCCAAGTGAAGGGCGATGGTCAGGAGATCAGCGACACCATCGTACTCTTCGTGGTTGTTAGTAGCAGTACCAACACACATTCTATCGATATGGATCAACTTATGTGATGGGGAATAAATTACCCACACACCCGAGGTGATTTTAAGAGGCCATCTACTTGCATCGTCAGCAAGACCAACATACCAAGGAAAGGTAGGATCCATCTGGATTAATGAAGGAAACAAAGGGTGAGACTCATGGTAAAAACGATGCAAGAAAACAAAGAAAAACTAGGATACAAGGGTATGCAGGGTGGTCGACATAGGCATAGAATATATTAAGGTAGAGCCTGTTGCGAGGATTATTCAATAGGCGACCGTTGAAGTCAGCAAGGAGGTGTGTCCCCTTGTCAAGATATCAATGGATGACATAAGGACCATATCACATGGATTCGAACTTCCCTTTTCCAATCTTATCATGGGATTGGTCATAGATGAGGACAAGCCCCCCCTCGCTAAAGGTGTGTGGGTGGACGTGGAAGTCATAATGGGACTTCCATCGGGTCTTAGCCGCTTCGATCATTTGGAGAGCAACGTGACATTCCTCATTAGTTTATTCAAGAATAAGTAGGAATTATTCCAACAATGAAGTATCGGGTAGAAGTTAAATGACAAGGTAAATTGACAAAATATAGCATTCAATGGGAAGAACCGCCTCCACACCGTGGACTAAGTGAAATGGGGTGAACTAGTGGTGGTTTTAAGGATCTCTCCGTCGTCACGAAAGTGGTGTCAAGATAGATCAGGGAGATCTCCCGCGGTCGATGAGGGGGAAGGACGACTGGAAGTAGAAACTAATAATTTAACATAAATATATTTACTAATATAACTAAAAATTCTACAATAACTCTAATTTATCTAGTTGAATTATAATATAGCATAGGATAATAAGAAAAATTATAGGTTTTGAGTAAATTAATTAAAAATAATAAAATAAAAGTAATAGTTAAACAAACATTAATTACACATAAGATAATTAAAACTTAATAATGCATATGATATATGTCAAGGGTACTTTAAAGACATAGGGTAATAAAATTGATAGTAATTACTAATAAAAGTAATTAAAAAATTAATTAAGAATTTGAAATTATTAAACATAAAAGTTTATTGGACATAGGATAATTATAATAAAAATGAATAAAAAACTAAGATAATTGTAAAGATGAAAACTATAATATAAATACAAATTAAACTCATTAGGACATTACAAATAAAAAACAAACCTAATTTTCAACCTAAAAACTATAAACCCTAAGTTGGTTGCACTAAAACTGTTCTATATTTATAGGGATTGGAGATAAAAGATCCTCCTACGCATCATTATTGCCTTGAAGATGAGACAAGGATGTCTCAAAAAGTAGACACTAATCTGTCAGCAGACTCCACAAGATTCCTATGAACTTCTTCTATGGATTCTCATCCAAAACCATTGCTAACTAGTATGGAGCAAATATTGTGAGAACAAAATTCCTATGAACTTCTACTATGGATTCTCAGCTAAAACCATTGCTAACTACTATGGAACGGATATCGTGAGAAGACTAAGACACCTAGAGAAGATATGGATCTCCAAAATCAAGAAGATTTTTCATCTCTCATTCCTTAAAGATGTAGAAACAGTCAAACCATTTCGACATTTGATAGGGTTTCCCGCATCCTTAAAAGAAATCGTAATAATGACCTCTTCCAGAAGATGAGCCTCATGCTGGTTCGTGACCAAATTAGAGGTTTGTGTTTCTACTTAAATAAGCTATATTGCAAGCTCTTGGAACTCCACCTACAACTATCAAACGCGCTTGACAGAGAAACTTGGGAATACTGGGATTGGTGCTCGATTTATAGAGCCAATGCAACATACGTAATTACTAATGGGAAGCATAAAATTATGCTTGCAAGGATAGAACAAAAAAAAATAGTCACGCCAATAATGATTAGCAGACCCAAGATAACCAATGCGCAGAATTCAACCAACAATAATCAAACTTAGCTGAATTACAGCAACATGGGGAACCACAATGCAGTCCAATTCACAGGGGGCCAAGATAACCAATGCGCAGAATTCAACCAACAATAATCAAACTTAGCTGAATTACAGCAACATGGGGAACCACAATGCAGTCCAATTCACAGGGGGCAACAACGGGGGTCAATTCGCAGTGAGGCACATCTTTTAGATAGCGACTAGCATGCTCATCCTTCAGATCCTGACCAACATACTCATCCCTTAATCCACATGCACCAACAACAATCAGATCGAAGGGAACACCATCCCTCAAACAATGTTCAACATACACATAAGCCTCAACACACTGGAAACCACGATTAACAACCTGTTGGAAACCATACACATTTGTACGCTGACAACAAAAATTACAAAAATACGTCATCCAACACGCCTTCCCGAACACTTCTTGAGGGAGGTATCAATTTTTTTATTGCTCCCAAAAAGATTCCCGTGGAAGATATCATATGCAGCATAGAAGAAATCATTAAACATATTCCTGAAAACGAAGCTAAAAAGGTAGTGAGTCAGAACTGTGCTCTTACCCTAAGGAAAGCTAAGCCACCCAAACCCAACATCACCAATGAAGAATACAAATTATTAAAGACTGCTCATTCTTTATTGAGAAAATTAAAGACCTACATATGGATGGGAATGAGCTACTCCTTAGCGTGGATTTAGTATCCCTCTTCACAATGATTCTCATAAACAAATAAATCAAAATTATTGCTGACTTAACTGACCAAGAAACAATTGAGCTAGTAGGCTTAGGTCTTAAATCTATCGTTTTCAGCTTCCAAGGAGAACTTTATGAACAAACTTGTGCGGTTTCCATGGGCTGTCCCCTCTCACCGATTATAGCCAACATGTTCATGGAAAACTTTGAACAAAAATATCTAAACACTACACATTCAAAACCAAAGTGGTGGTCTATGTTTGTGGATGATACATTCTTAATTTGAGAAAAAGGTAGTCTAGAGGAGTTGGTCAAATTTGTGGATCATCTGAACTAACAATCCGAATCCATAAAATTTACAATGGATATGGAGGAAAGCAATTTCCTTCGCTTTCTTGATACATTGGTCATTAGAAAGAAAGACGAAGGCATACACCATAAAGTATACAGAAAGAAAACCCACACTAAACAATATCTCTACGCTCTCTCCCACCATCATCCACAACAATAATGGGAGTCGTGGACACACTGATCACTAGGGCCATAAAGATTTCAAATAGAGAGCACATAGAATATAAGAAAGAGCATTTATATAATGTCTTTCTAGTAATGGATACAACTTAGCTCAAATCAAGAGATCTTTTTCCAAAGCTGAAAAACATAAAGATTACCGAAAGGAAAAGAAGGTGGGGGAACACAAGGAGTAACATGCAAAATACAAAAACAATTGAAGAAGAAAAGCATTGATTTTTTGTTCTCACACCTTTATAACATCAGAAATGTCTTGATATCGGTCAAAGACCCCGTAGATCCAACCCTAAAAAATGGGTCTTATATGATTCTCAATGTAGGAAATTCTATATCGGTGAAATGAGGAGATCCATTCGAACTAGAGTTAAAGAACATTGTGCTAGCATTCTTCTAGATAGAACGCATAATATGCATTGGCGAAACACTGTCATGGCACAAAACACCCGATTAGAATGGAAGAAATGAAAGTTATTGCTTAGGTGGATAATTGGTCCTTAAGATGAATTAGGGAGGCTATTGAAATCATAAAAAACCCCAATTTCCTGAATAGGGATAACAACGTGACCATCAACAGATCGTGGCTTCCAAACCCCACTAAAATAGTTCCAACTAATAAGCACTAAATGCATAAACATTAGGATAGTAATTGATAAATAAACTCAAACCTATAAATCAGGGGGATCTCCCACAGTCGATGAGGGGGAAGGATGACTCGAAGTAGAAACTAATAATTTAACACAAATATATTTACTAATATAACTAAAAATTCTACAATAACTCTAATTTATCTAGTTGAATTATAATATAGCATAGGATAATAAGAGAAATGATAGGTTTTAAGTAAATTAATTAAAAATAATAAAATAAAAGGAATAATTAAAGAAACATTAATTACACATAGGATAATTAAAACTTAATAATTCATATGATATATGTCAAGGGTACTTTAAAGACATATGGTAATAAAATTGAAAAATTACTAATAAAATTAATTAAAAGTTTGAAGTTATTAAACATAAACGTTTAGTAGACATACGATAATTATAATAAAAATGAATTAAAAACCAATAAAATATAAAGTTGAAAACTATAATATAAGTAAAACTTAAACGCATTTGGATATTTCAATTAAAAAAACCTAATTTTCAACCTAAAAAATAGAAACCCTAAGTCGACCACACTAAAACTCTTCTATATTTATAGGGATTGGAGATAAAAGATCCTCTTAGGCATCATTATTGTCCTCAAGATGAGCCAAGGATAGCTGGAAACATAGACACGAATCTCTCATATGCGACACACTCTCCACAAGATTCCATGAACTTATACTACTGATTCTCAGCCAAAACCATTGTATAAATGGTTTTATTTGTGTATGAGGAAGAGGTCCGTCGGTGGATCTCCTCAAGGACAGTGATTTTGGACACAAGAGAGTTCTTGAAAAGGTCACTAAGGAGAGACTGGTACTCGGCAAAGTTTGAGCAATTGATCCAGGTCGTGCCGAGGTGCACATTGGGGACAACAGTCGACTGAATGAGGCGAGTTCTGTTATGGCGAAATCATATAAAAGAATCATAAAAAAAGGAAGCACACCAGCTCGACAAGAAATATACACACAGATAATATTGAATAATTCGAACCAATTTATTACTTCTGCTCCATGAAAGATGGATGAATCAGATGATGATCAGAAAGATGCTATATTACATTAATGTACATGCTTATATAGGGTGCTAAGATGCTTGGGAGACTACCCATTATGTTCAGTTACAAAGAAGTTATAACAGTTCAGAATTTCAACCGCCGCAGATCATGTTGATATGCTGTATGTAGAGGGAAACATGTCGAGGAGGACCTGGGAGGTGAACCTATCGAATGAACATGTCGATGCAAACTTGTCGAAGGAGAACCTGTCGAATGAACATGTTGAGGTATACATGTCAAAGGATAACCTGTCAGCTACTGGTTGGATCATTCCTCCTTCCTTAAGAAATAATGGTCTCCATTGTGTAATCGTTCAGGCAAGGAAACTTGTCAGCTAATTCATTAGTGGAGTATCAGTTTGCTGGCGTGGGGAGTTGTCCAGCTTTAGCCACTTGAAACAAGAGAATGAAGTTCATCCTTGTATGGCATATGTGTTGTCCCACAATGGTGTCACAAAGAAGAGGTTCCTGAACATCTGGGTGGATGTCTTCGGGTTCTGTTGTCTACAAGTCATTTTGTTCCAACAATGGTGCATGGTATGGTCAAAGTAGATCTACATTGAAAAATAGATGTAGGCCAAGGCATGCAGGAATGTTGAGCTGAAAAGCGTTTTCCCCAATAATTTTAAGGATACTATATGGACCATATCGCAAAGGTTTCATCTTTCTATATGAACCAGTGAAGCGCTATGTCTTTAGATGTAACCAGACCTGATCCCCAATTTGGAATGTATGAAGAATACGATGCTTGTTGTGTCGAACCTTCACTTTTGCATTCACTCATTGCAACATTTCTTGTGCTTTTTTTTTGATGTTTTAGATTTTATCTTTGAACTCCAATGCTTTCTCCACTTCTTCTCCTTCGAAGTCGGTGTCGTTCGACTATGTCGAGGAACTAATTAAGTCGATAGGTGCTGAGGGTTTAAAGCCATAACAGATCTCAAATGGAATCTTTCCCGTAGAGCTGGTTTGATCACTATTGAAGTTGTGTTGTATGTATGGAAGGTTGTAATCCCATGTTCAATGATGCTTATGGATGTACATGCAAAGCAATTGTACGACTAAGCGATTTAAAACTTCCATCTATCCATCTGTCTGCGGATGGAAGGTTATCGACAAAGAAAATATTGTGTCGAGCTGTTGCCAAAGAGTTTTCCAAAAGGTACTGACAAATATAGCATCTATGTCAAAAATAATGGTCGTTCAGAGGCCATAATTGTTCCACACGTTCAAAGAAGAGAAGAGCAGTCTTTTGTTCTTTCGTAGTCTTCTTGCATGGTGTGAGTACAGCCATCTTGGAAAATCTGTTGACTACTACTAGTATTTCGTAATGCTGATGTTTGGTAGTAGGATATCCCATCAAGTAGTCCATAGAAATATATTCCCATGGTTGAATAGGAAATGGAAGGGGTGTGTACAGTCCTTGTTGTCGATTCGGTGGTTTAGCAATGTAACAAACCATGCACGATCGAATGTACATGTTTACATCAGATTTAAGTGAAAGCTAGTAGAAATATGTTTGGAGGATAAAAAGTGGTTTTGTGACTCCAAAATGTCCTATAGTCTTGCTGTAGTGCGTGTCCCAAATGAGCTTCTATCGGTGCTCACCGGTTGGTACACAAAGTTGTCCAAGCTTGTATAGCAAGGTGTCTTTTAGAAAGTAGTCAGCAGTCGACAAATTGTCGGTTTGAAGTTGTCGATAGATAGTAGAAAAATTGTAGTCTAACGAATAAAATTGCAGCCAAGTAGTGGTGTCATAACCATGCATACTCATCGTTGTAGATAGTAGAGTAATGGGTGGTCTACTGAGACAATCGACTGTGGCATTGGCTTTGCCTTTTCGATACTTAATTACCAACTGAAATTTTTGAAGGTAATTAATCCACTTGATTTGTTAGGTTTTCTGTAGTTTGGACTGGGTCAGAGCAAACTATAAAGGTTTATGGTCAGTGAGAATGATTGTTTCCTTTCCAAGAATGTAGTGTTTCCATTGCTTGAGAGCTTACACAATGGAGTACAGTTCTTTTTCATATGTCGAGTACCTTATAACTGTGTTGCTAAAAGTCTCGGAATGAAACATGACTGTGTGACTTGATTGAGTGATCACTGCACTGATGGCATAGTCTGATGCATCCATCTCAATCACAAAGGGAGATGCAAATTAGGTAACACAAGTACTGGTGCAGTACAAATCTTGTTTTTTATTTGTTCAAAATCTTGTTGTTGTGTTGGTGTCCATTAGAATACAATTTTCCCATTTCCTTTCATCAACTGATTCAAATTCCATGCGAGGTGGTTGAATCCAAGTATGAATCATTGATAGAAATTTTCCAAACCAAGAAAACTTCTTAGTTCATGAATGTTTTGAGGAATAGTCCAATCTCTGAGGATCTGTACTTTTTCTGGGTCGACATGAATGCCTGCAGAGCCAATTACATACCCCAAATACTTGATGTCGGTCATCACAAATGAGAATTTGTCCATGTTCATATATAGTCGATGTTGCTAGAGAGTTTTGAAGAATTGTCGAATCTGTTTGACATTTTCTTCCCATGATCGAATGAAAATCAAGATATCGTCGAGATAGACAATGACACATTTCTCGATAAAAGGTTATCCATATATCTCATGAAGGTTGCAGGTGCATTGGTTAAACCGAAAGGAGTGAATAGCCATTAAAATAATCCCTCCTTCATCTTGAAAGTTGTTTTCCATACATCTATGGACTCGATTGGAATATGGTGGTATCCCAACTTGAGGTCGAGTTTCGTAAAGAACTTAGCACCTTTCAGATTTTTGATGAGTTCATTAATCTGTGGAAGAGGGTATCTATTCTTCACTGAAATTTTGTTGAGATCCTGATAGTCGATGCACATGCACCAAGTCTCGTCTGTGTTTGGAACTAAGACGACTGGACTTCCACAAGGAGAGGAGCTGTGGCGGATATGACCCTTGTCAATCAAATCCTAGATTTTTCTACGAATCTCTTCATTTTCAAGAATGGATCTTCTATAAATAGATTGATTAGGTAATGAAGAACGAGGAACAAGTTCAATGAAGTGTTTTACTTGACAGTGTAGAGGTACTTCATCTGGTGCTTGAAATATGTTTTGGTATTCTTCAATAATTTTTTCGATCAGTTGTTGTTGTCGAGAGTTGCACTGGTCGATGAGTCAACTCATTGCTGCAATATTCCTAGAATGTTGAGGTTTTGTCATGATTAATGCAAACTTTTGAGCATGATTGATAAGATTCTTTGTTTGTTTGGCAGTTATCATAGAAATTGTTGATGTGGGTTATCGCTCTGGTATGCCATACCATTGATTCCATATTTTGGCAATCACCTTCTAAGGTCGTGACTGATATCTATTGTGTCGATCCCATAGGTATGGTTTACTGAATAAGGCCTCGGCTATGAAAATAATTGCCACTTCACAGATTACTTCATCTTCAAAAAGATTAATGAAGTAGGTAAGTCAGCATTTTCATTTGATCCTTAGTTCTTTCCCATCCTTCATCCAAATGATATTGTAAGGCTGAGGATGTGGAGAGGTGACAAGACCTAATTTCTTCACAAGATATTCAGAAACAAAGTTCTTCTGGATACCATTATCCACAATCAGATGTAATGTATTGTTTTGAACCCATATCCGTGTATGGAATAGTTTCTCTCGTTCCTCCTCATCGATGATGGTCAAGGCTGATGGAGCAGTCAAGGTCAAATCCAGGAGGGTTGATGCATCTGGATCAGATTCTACCAGGGTTCTGTTGGACAATTTAGATGTCGAAATTTTTTCCAAAAATGTCTTTCAAGCTTTTCATTCTGATGTATCATGCCATGCTAAATTGTGATAATCACACCATTTCTCGGTAGGAGTTTGTTTGCTACGATCCCTCTTGTATTTCTAAAAGTTATAATTTTGATGATCAGGCCTTGGCAGCATCCACTGAGAAGGATTCTTGAACTTTTCGGAATTGGCTGGTGACTTCTTATCGGATGTTTGACCTGTTGGCATGTTCGCAAAATTTACTTTTCCTTTCTATTTAGCTTCAATATTGATGGCATAATGAAATTCATCTGCATATGTGCTGATAGTCAAAAAATCCATCTCTTGCTGAATGTACGGAGATAAACCACTGATGTACTTCAATACAAGCAATTTCTCTTCTTCTTCGATGGAAAATCTATCCATGAGTTGATAATACCCATCGGTGTAGCTCTGTATGGACTGGTCTTTCCATTTCCTTAGCTGCTGCCACTTCTTGTACTATTGTTCAAGGTACTTGGGTGGATAGAAATCCTTTTGGACATATTCAAAAAAATTCCCATGTGTCTATGGGTATTCTTCTTTTTCCATCTTTGTCGATAGATTCTCCCACCAACAATGTACGGAGGTTGACATCTTTAAGGATGCAATTGTGATCTTTTTAGTTTCAAAGAGTTGATTCACTACGTAGTAAGATTCTAGTTGTTGTACCCAATTGTCGAAAAATTCCACATCAATCTTGCCATCAAGGTTCGGTATGTCCAAATTCATTTGTACTTTGAAGGGACTGATTTTATCAGAGTGAGGTCATGTCAAGGATTCCCCAGAGTTCGCAGTGACTCTCATGAGAATCTTGTTGAACTGAGTGAAAATTTCAGTTCATTGGTGAGATAGTTCTTTTTGTATGAGTTTCTTTGTCTCGTCAATTGCATGTCTATTATCTACTTATTCGGCCATCTTTTCTGAAGTCAAAGGAATTGTATTTTTTTGTTGCTGAGTTTGGGAGTGTATTTGAACATGCATAAGTTAAATACTTTGATGGAAGTGCTTATGTAACTTAAGTCTGAAGAAAATATTGCTCTTGTAATTGAGGTCATTCCTAGGTGCACGTTGGGGAAAACAATCGATTAAATGAGTCGATTTCTATTATGGTGAAAGCATATAAAATAATTAGCAAAGCAAGAAACACACCAGGTCGACAAGAAATATATACACAAACAATATGCAAGAATTCAAACCAATTTATTACTTCTGCTCTATGGAAGATGGAGGAATCAGATGATGGTTAGAAAGATGCTATATTACATTAATGTACTTGCTTATATAGGATGGTGAGACGCTTGGGTGACTACCCGTTACATTCAGTTATAAAGAATTTATAACAGTTCATAAGGTTAACCATCGCAGAGAAAGTTGGTATTCTCTATGTTGAGGTGAACCTGTCGAATCAACATGTCAAGGCGGACCTGTCGAAGGAGAACCTTTTGAATCAACATGTTGAGGTGAACTTGTCAAAGGCGAGCCTGTCGGCTAATGGTTGGATCAACAATGGTGGGGATAATGACCATATAGGCCCTAAAATGCACATGGGTGGTTGGTTCAAAGAAATTTGTTTTTAAACGCGGGTATGGTTGGTACGTTGACAACTCGAGCATCATAGAACTCAACTACTATGCTCATATGGGTGTGAAGGATTGGAAAATCAGGACAATTTGTGTTGCATGTTCTTGGGCATCACATAAAGCACATGTAGGAGGATGACATGATTCTATAGGTTCTTTAGGTGCCTTTCCCCCATTATTCGTGGGAGGCAAGGGAGAAGAAGTAGCAAGAGGATCATTCGGCTGCATACTAGGAGGAGGGTGGGTGGAAAGGCGAATTTGGAAAACAATTTTATGACAATGGAGTGAAAAAAGAGGGTGCATGGATGAACAGACGAAAAAAATTCAAACTCAAACTCTAGGTGGTGAGTTTAAAAAACTCTAGGCCAAGAGTTGGTGAGAGTTCAAACTCTCGGTCGAGAGTTTAATAAAACTCTAGGCTGAGAGTTTGAACCAATCACTGTGTTGTATTTTAAAAAGAAATCTCGAATGAGATTTTTGACTGAAGCCTCAGATGAGAGTTTGAAAGATATTTTTTCAGCTGATAGTTCATGGTCAACAAAACCTGCAAAAATATCTGGCATCTTTCTGGAACCTGCAACTTCAGCAAGCCAAAACCCCTACAAATTTTAAATATTATTTGTCGGACTTGGTAGCAATAGATTCATCTCTGAATCTAGCTTCCAATGATATAATATATTTTTCATTTCTATTTGAATTTCTATTTATTAATAATGTTTTTCTAAACCTTATCCCTTAAGCATTTTATTACTCTGAAAATCACTCAAAAAGAAAATTCAATATCATAACCAAGACAACACCCAAAAAATCGAAATCTTCATAGAGATAATAATTGCCTTGTCCTCTCGACAAGGGTACTTTTAGTTTTTTGAATAAGAGTCACAGTAAAAAGAAAATTGAAGCTAACCAACGTGTGTTGATAATGCTCCATTTTCTAAACTTATGTTGTTTGGATAAATAATAAAAACTAGTTCTCAAGTCCGAAAAACCTCAAAATATAGTTCATGCACAAGTGGAGTGTTTGTAGATTATGATCATACATTGTTTTACCTAAAATGAATAACCATCTCTCAAAAAACTAGTGCTTACGCTGGTCACTCATTATCCATACCTAAAATTTTCAAGTATATGTTGTTCGTGAGCACCAAATTTGTCCCACAATATGTCCATAATTTTTTTTTTTAAAGAGTAGAAAGCTAACTGAATTATCTAAAACATTGGTGTTTACTTCAAGTTGAAATTCCTAAGGTAGATATGGGTTTGAAGGGTTCAAAGTTGAAAAAACATAAAATTTAGCAGTTTTGTTTGTCAAAAACAAGCCAAAAGTGTTACCCAACTTCTCATTTTCACTCGAGTGTGACACCGTATCAATAGGTTGGACGGGTGTCAACATGATATGTGGTGTCATGGGAGGGGTGGGTGGATTCAGGTACCACACGGGAATACCTAAAGGCAAGCATGGAAGGTTGAGAGTAGCCATTACTATATTACTCACAATGTCGAAAGGTGGAAAGAGGAAGGGGATCGTGTGTACGGGGAATGAACCCCAATTATTCCGTAAGGTACATGGTTGGGGTTGTGATTGAGGTTATGAAGAGGTAAAGATGTTATCATATGTGATAGTGCACAAATTCAATATGTCAATTGACGAAGGAGGAGGTGGTAAGGACAAAAAGGTGTCCATCAAAGGAGTGTTAGTAAAGAAACCCTAGCCAATGACAGTCATGGAAGGGATGGATATGTTGTCGATGGTAGTGTCGATCATAGGGAGAATAGGTTTTGAAGTGGATAGTCCTTTAGAATTGTAATATTTTTGTTGGTCAATAGTCACGATATTCCCATCATGGGGGAACATGAAGAGTCGAAAGACGGTAGAGGCAATGACTCGCATTGCGTACATATAACTACGTCTAAGGAGGAGGTCGTAATCGAGTTGGGCATTGATGAACTCAATGTCAATAAACATGATTTCTTTGGCCAAATTAATGGGGACATTCATGAGAATTCCTTATGGTGGAGCAGCATGGCCATCGAAAGATCGAAGGGCATTGGTGGAAGGTTGAATGGTTGGTGATCCAAGTTTCTATCAAACAAAGGTCGACATAACACAAGTGGATTCCCCATCATCAATGATGCATCAATGAATGACCAAATTCCAAATAGTTTCTGGAACCTAGAATGCTATGGATG
The DNA here is from genome assembly GCA_001517045.1 of Pseudotsuga menziesii. NCBI lineage: Eukaryota > Viridiplantae > Streptophyta > Pinopsida > Pinales > Pinaceae > Pseudotsuga > Pseudotsuga menziesii. Next base: position 257,597 of record LPNX010333722.1, on the reverse strand, counting down.
ATGGAATCCAAGGTTATCCTTTATCCAAGTCAAAAGTAATTAAGCTAGAATCAGAGGGATTGATGGCACATAAAGTGGATAGAAAAGCTTTGTGTTGCGAAGGAAAATTTTGGATGACTTCCAAAGTGGACATGGCCAAGGGATACTGGAAAAATTCATCGATTATACTATAGTTAAGTGCGGCTATAGCAGTGGGGTTGTTTGTAATGCAACGCAAAGGGAACCGGGAGACTTTGCTTTCACACCTATGCGAGGTCTCAAAAAATGTAAGGACATATCGAGAGAGTTAGAGGTAGATGTCATGGATGGATTAATAGTTTATATGGTGGATCCATATTGGTTTTGTCTAATCTCTAAGTTCACATAAGATGATAATGTCATAAGGTGATGGAAACTAGGATCAATGGGTTGACCCGTAGGCGTGTGTGCAGTGTTTTGTAGTACAAAGATTTTGGTTTCAACCATCCCTTGATTTTGTAAGGGGTTCTGTAGCACGATAGGTGGAGGACCTTGTGGTGCTATGTTTGGATATGCCAAATCGGCTGCATTAGGGTCACACTGATTGTCATCTTGTAACAAGTAGCAGACAAGTTTCATATGGGGTCACTAATTTGTATAATGTTTGTAAGCATCACAAATGGTGCACGGATGGTTCCTCCGCAACTAAGGGTTCTCCCCAGGTCTTTATGGACATTGGGGGTTCTATGCATATGGATTGGATCCATTTTATTCATAGGGTTGGGTTGTTTGCCACCTCCTTGAGGTTGGTTTCTTCCCCAGTTCCTACCTCTTTGTTGTCTTCCCTGCCCTTGTTGGTTATTGGGGGCGGGTTGATTATGTAGGTTCTACTAAGCGTAGACCTTTCCTTGAGGAATAAGAGGATTTAGGGTCAAAGTAAGTGTAGGTTGCACAGGTGGTGGGTAATTTGTAGGAGCAGCTAGAGGGGCTGCAAATCCTACTGTCTAGCCATTACATGTAGGTGACAAGCAATTCGGTCCATGAACATGAGGAACTAGTATGGGAGACACATATGAAGGTGTGGATCCATATTGAGCCGCTACGGGTGAAAAATACGGGGTGTGTCTAGGTTGGGAAACACTAGGGGTGGTACTGGAATGAGGCGACATCGAAAGAGAGGTCATGTATAGGTGGGGATACTAGGTAATAGATCTGATGACTCCATTAATGACATGGGATTTCCCTGGTGTATCTCAACGTGAGGAGCCATCATGGGGAGCATCAAGTATAATGGTATACAGATAACTTTATTGTGCATAGATAAGATCAAACTGCTATGCTTTGAGGATGGCTTCCTCCTTAGTTTGTGGGTGCTCAGATGCAACGCCTTTGGAGATGGGGTGAGTAAGGTTTTAAGAAACCAATCTTGGAAATCCTATCATCTAACTTGATTTTACAAAATATACGACGACAAAATCATTCATGGATATGATCTCTGATATGGGTAGCAGTGTTCTGTCGACAAGATAATATGATTTCCATGCCCTCATCATAACGAACGGGAAACTAGAAGTACTGGAGGAACATCGAGGCCAATGAGAAAAAAATCTAGATAAGTAGCATGGGGAAGCTCGATATACCATTTGGATGCAACACTAGTGAGTGTGCACTGGAATAGTCGCAATCAAATAGAATCATCGACTATGCTATTAGAGGAACACCATAGGTGGATTAACATAATATGGTTTAGGGGGTATTGTTGAGCCTTTCCTTCGAACTTATTAGGGATATCAGAAGAGAGTTTGGTAGGCATGGGAGGCCATAACATGTCATTATGGATGGGTTCATTCGTCAATCATGCCAAATCAGGAAGGTTAAGACTTGCCATAAATGGTAGAATAAGACTAAGATTAGATCGAGGAAGGCCATCAATGGTGTTGGGACCGACATGCGTGTAATTGTCACATGCAAATGGGGGTTGGTATGGTTAACTTCTTAGAGTAGGAGTACTCATTATAATGGTGTGAATAGTTGGAATGTTGGTAGAAGGGCCAATGCCCCCATGCATAAATTAAGGTACAGTATGAACCATGGTGGGTGGAGTGGGGCAATAACTGGTGGGTAGCATACCATCAACAATGTGTGTGGTGGTGAGCGTCCCACTAGGACCAAGAGGTATGGGTCTGACAGAAGGGATACCTAAGTCACTATCAACCATCCCCCCTGAAAGGGGTCAGGAGGTACACCAACCATGGGGATAGATGGAGTTGGGAATAGGGTAGGTTCAGATTCATATGAATCTGAATCAGATTCAGAATCAGATGTAGTGTATGGCTCTAAAGGTGGTAAATGATGTTGAATATGGATCCAACGATGGTGGTTCATGGAACCGAACTGAGGAGTATGCCCCCTAAGTCTATGCGAGTAGCACAGTGGATCAATTATGACTTGATTGTGTCATGTGGAGGTGCAAGAGTGTCAAATGCAGGCTAAAAAATCCAACTGCAACTAAGTGTACAGAAGGAGAGTGGAAAAATGGTGGCACACAGGACAAATGGAAAGCTCTAAAATCGAACTGCAATAGCGTACTATAACAAAGTGTCCATAAATACAACAAGAAGCACTACCTATAAATAAAATGATGCACTAAACTATGGGGTATAAGTGCAAGCAAACTCCTAGCTACAATATGGAAGCCCCTCACAAAACATATCCTCTTCTAGGTGATAAAATTGCACTCAAACAATACTAACTGGAAGAAAAATAGGCTAAGAGAATCCCACTATAGAGACCCCAAATTTTCACAAAAATTTAAAATTTTGAGATAACAGTAAATGCTAAACCCTGCGGTCTACTAACAGCTAACGGTTTGTAAATAAAAGAAACAGTCAAGTAATTAGTTTCACTAAATCTTAATTATAATAACTTAACAGTTCATTTTTGTAACAAGATTAAAGTCTTCTTGCATGCTGTTATATTTTAGTTTACTGATGAGTCTTTTCATTTCAAGTAGGTGGAATCTACTTTTGAATCCGAGGCTTACTTAGCAATCATGCTAACACATATGAATATTGATTCTTACAGTTTTACAAATATGATCGAACGAGTACATATTAAAAGTTCTTTAAAGTGTCAGCAGTATTTTATTTGCAATTTAAAAGCTTAGTAATTAAGCTGTTGAACTCTAGACAGCCCCTGTAAGGTAAAACCATTTGGCTTCCTTCAGTTTTTCTAGTAGACATGTTCAGAAGTAAGTAACGACAGTAAAATATGTTTGCGACTCTAACCATTAGAATCTCAGTTACAAAGTATTTCTACTTTATCCTATGAAATTGTAATGTTATAATGATTGTTATTGTCAGTGTTTATGCAATAGTACATTATCTTGACTATGTAATCATTGACCCACATTTTGCTTCTACAATATAACTTACAGCCTGTTATCCTTTGGACAATATAACTTCGATTGTGAAAATTACAAACCATAATCTCTTTCTATATGAGATCATGGTTACCTATATTTTAATTCCATGTCGAACCCTATGGTTCTAGCAATTTATGGATTCAATAGGGTCATTCCTATTCTAGTTATCATGTTTAGTTCTATAATTACTTTACTATCGATTAGACATAGTAAAACAAGAATAAGAACCAAGTTGAGTCATACCCCAAATTCCATCAAAGTATTGTCGCTTGAACTATGTAACAGAATTTCATAATAATGTTCTTACCTTCAGTTTTGTACTACTTAGAAGTTTTGGTACTAATTGAGTTATTAGTTCATGTAAGTCTCATAGATATGCATAATCTATTTGTTCAATAGACATTCAGTCTATAATTAGTCTATGATTATAAACGTATTTTAAACTAGAGTTGATAATCCTTTGCACTATTACATTATGCCATTTATAAAATTATGACCTGTAATATTGTTATTACAAAAGATTTACTATGTATAAACTATAGTTTATCTTTTGTTACTAGGGAAAGCTATAGTTGTTTAATATCTAGCATGAACTCTTCCATATACACATTTGATATCTTAACTATTGTGTATACCTAAAACATTGATCTATAAACAATACATGAATTATTTGATTTCTATCAAATACATAAAACAATGTTTAAAGGAAGGATATGTAACTCTTTAAACCGCAATTGCAATTCTGTAAAAGAATAACATAAGGTTCATAGTGGATTTAGTCTTATGCATGAATGAATATTGGGTTTTAACGAAGTAACATTTCTTGAAGGGTCAACGTAACCATAAACATGGATATTATTGTCCCTATACTAACATATGATAATGTGCAAATGATTAATGATTTGGATGGCGAATTATTGGTTTAACATTATACTTTTACTCCATGCTCCAATGATCAAATAATTGGATTCTTGTTTTACGCAGGCACTATAGAACATGACCCTCTTTGCATGGTTTGATTTGTTTGCTACGTGGTCATTTCCTGTCCACTCATGGGAGATATAAAATACTACCGAAACCTAACCATTATCATTTCCATCCCGCAGTTTTCGCTGGCTCTAAGGTTGCTTTTCTTGTCTTCCATGGCGGTCGTCGTTTGTCCTCATTCTGGTTGTCTTGTGCCTTAGTTCCATGCTGCGTTTGTCATTAGTGCATGGTTTTAGAAGCCATTCCCACTGGCTTGGTTCTCGGTCTATGACTTGTGGAGATTACTAATGCTCGTTACTTGATGTCTGTGTAGTTCTCCTTTCGTTGTCTTCATAGCTTACAGTATACTTTAGTTACCTGTTACTATTATCGTGGCTCACCAATGTGTGAGGTATTTACCTTGCAGGTTGTTGGGTCTTCATTTGCATAGCCTGTAGGTGACATTGCTTCGTTGAGGCTGTTCGTCGTTCTCTTCTGACAGGTAAATAATACTTTGAGTTCAATTACTTCATTGCCAAATTTACTTTGCTATTACAGTAGTTTGTAATGGTACATTTAACTAACAGTGGTTTGTTACCTTGCTTGTAGGTGCTCACCACTGTAGAGCTTGTACAATGAGAAATAGACAGTCCCCTATAAAGGTCGTGGCTCATGGTTCGTTTTTGGGTAAGCCCCGTGGTCCAAATGTTGGATTTTTCACTCTACTAGTGTTAGGGTGGTCAATGGACTCGCCCAGGGTTTTGGAAAACCCTCCCTCGACTCACCACGAGTTATGTTGTTGTGTTAATGTTTCTACACGATGTTGTTGTAATACTTAGAATCAAACCCTCGCTAGGGTAGACTCGATTTATCTGAGCACTGTACTTAGTTGAATTTTGGCTTTTACGGCCCGGTTGAAGTTTGTAGTTTTTGTAATGACAGTGTTGTTATTAGACTTGTTTGGTTTAACATATGTTTTACATTACACTCTGTGTAAAAAGTTAGGGTTTTACCCTTCTTGAATGTAATGAAGTTTATACTCTGTTTGAGTACTCTGTAAGGGTTTATAAATAAAAACTTAAGGCTGATACTTACAGCCGTAACTTAATTCTTGCTTGTTTTGATTGGAGTTATAAACTAGGGCTCGACTTGTAAAAACCCTCGTTTTGATATAAATCATTCTTGTTATAATAATTATACAGTTTTTCTATTTGTCCTTAAGGACTGTGAGTAGATTATTATTTGTCCTTCAAAGGACTGTGAGTAAATTATATTAACCTGATTATTAATGGTTAGATAATTTATGTAAATTAGGTTTTAATGTTTTGGTACTTGTAAATGTAATAATAGATGCATGTTAGGGTTTTAAACCTGACACTTATTTCTATAGAGGCATGTTGTTAGTAAAAGAAAAACACTGTTTTTTTTATAAATACATTTATACATGTTGATCAGTAATTTAATTCATTTCTGTGTATAAAATTTTTAGTTGGCTCTTTAATAGTTTTAAAAGAACTATCTTATGTTTAACCTAGGTTACTACAGTATATAAAAATATAAATAGATTACGCTCAGAATATGAGATAGGGTTTATCCTATTTAACTTTTATAGAGTATTAATTCCTGTATTGTTATTTTCTTAATTCGATTACTGTCACACAGTTTTCTTCGGTTTGTTTTAAAGAATTATTAATTTATAAACATCACTGTTTATTGTTAATAATATTATTATCTATGAATAATGTATCCTCTTGAGTTTATGTTGGTATTTATATATATATTAAATAAGACTAAGAGTAGTCTATAGTAATTGTGTTTATTTAATAAAATTATCTCTGTAAGCTTGCTGAAATAAAATAAGAACTTTCCTACCTGTCAATACTCTTTACATCTATACTGTCTGTAAGTGTATAAGGACAGTTTCTTATTAATAATAACTTAAACTTAGGTTACTACTGTCCTTTAGTTATTAATACTAAAAAAAGAATACTATAATATTTATCAAGTTCTTATTTAGAGTTCAAATAGTTGCAGGTAAATTCGTTAGCACTAATGGAAAAGAGATAAACTAACCGTATTATTTTTACATCTTTTCTTAACATAAATGGTAAATTTCAACTGATAATACTAGTTTTTCTATTTCAGTATAAATGTATAGTTTATAGAAGTAGATACTGTGTAGAAGAATGAATTATATGCTTAAACATACTATTGTTAGTAAGTAATATGATTCTTGTTTCTTTTCTGATATTTTAAATACTCAGTCTAGTTCTACCAATAACTCTATGAACATATTAATAATCTTTATGTAAAAATAACTATCTACTGAAAGAAAACATTTCAATACTCAGAAAAACATAAGTATTCTATTCATTCATATTCCTATCATACTTCATTCATTTAAACACACTACCTATGCTAGAGTACGATCTGGATTACTCCAGATGGGGAAAAACACAAGTAGGATTTATCTTTCATCAAAGTACAGATTCAGCCTTGAAACAACTAAGAGATTTCAACTTAACAATTTACAGCATAACATATAATCATTCATTATTTGTTCACACACATATATAAACTATAACACATAAATTAAAAGATAATGGAACTTGTTTTTAAAGCTAGATGACAACAGCAATGGGAGGCCATTCCTCCTTACTAACTCCTAGAGAGCGCTCAAACAGCGACTTCTCAGGACCCTCGAGCCTGTTCTGGTCTCCTTGGCTGGAACTAGGTGGAGCAAACTACAAAGTACTAGTCCTGAGACTCAATACCAACTCTGCACACTACAACAAGATCTTTTAGCTGCAAGGCTGTACTAGATCACCTTCCTGCAGTTTACCCCTCAAACACCTTGCTCAAAATTTCCCTTCCCAATGAATTCCTTGAAGTGCATTCACCTGAATGATTCTTCTCCTAGAAATGAGCATCCCCCAACTTTCTACATTGGGTATTTTTATTAAGATTGCCTAGGTCTTTTTCGGTTAGTTGTCATTAATTGAGCCACCTGCTCTGATCCCACTTTCTTGGGGGATCATGACACCAAATGTAGGGAGGTTGCCACCTGCAACATAGGAAGTGTTTGAGGATGCTGCCACTTGTCTATTTGCTCTCCACCTAGTCTCCTCCACCAAATTGACTAGTAACACTCTTTTTAATAGCTCTTCCAAGCTGTTGTCTCCACTTTTATTTATTTAAAATTAAGATATTCAGAATTACATTCCACATCTTTGACTCTACTAAGTCATTAGTTTCAACTTAGCATTAAATTTAACATAATGTATTGGAATAAAATCAAAATAAGACAACATTATTTTACAAAATTGGGGCATGTGACATACACACCCCCTTAGAATATAACATCGTACTCGATTTTATTTATTCTTCATCCTCCGAAGTCCCTTGGAACAGAATTGGATATGCATCTCGCCTATTACTTTCCAATTCCCAGGTGGCTTCCTATGTACTAAGGTGCTTCCATTGCACCTTCACCTGTCTAATGGTGCGGTTCCAAAGTGTAATTTCCCTCCTCCTGAAGATACAGTCCGGTTCAACCAGAAATTCTCCTTCTGGTTCCACCTGTACAACATTCCAGTTAACAACATGAGTAGCATCATGAACATATTTATTTAAAATGGAAATGTGAAAAAAATTATGTACTCTTAAGTTAGGTGGTAATGCTAATTGATAAGCTACTTGTCCAATCCTAGACAGAATTTCAAATAGGCCACAGTAATGAGGTGCCAATTTTGTAAAACTCCCCAATCTTAGAGAGCTCTTTTTGGGCCTTACCTTGATGAACACATGTTCACCTACCTGAAACTAGTTTGGAGTTATTTTTAAGTCTGCTTGACTTTTCTGACGATCATGTGCCACTTTTAGATTTACCTGCACTTGTTTCACAATTTCTTCGATTTCTTTCAACAGTTTTGGACCTAATACCAATCTATCTACTGGATTACTCCAAGAGATAGGAGTATTACATTTCCGTCGATATAAAATTTCAAACGGACTAAATCTAGCTGATGTTTGATAATTATTATTATAAGAAAATTCTACTAGATGTAAATAGTCCTCCCATTTACCAGGCTGGTCTTTCACATACATTCTTAATAGATCTTCCAGTACCTGATTTACCCTTTCAGTTTGTCTATCTGTCTGAGGATGGAAAGAAGTACTGAAATTTAATGTAGTGTTTAACCCTTTCAATAAATACCTCCAAAACTTTCTTGTAAACTTAGGATCTCTATCTAAGATTATGACTTTTGGGACTCCATGCAAGCGAAAAATCTGTTTTAGAAAAATATCAGCTATGTTGGCATCTTTATAAGTAGTTTTAATAAGTATAAAGTGAGCTTCTTTGCTTAACTTATCAACTACTACCATAATAGAATCATTTTGATTTTGATTTCTAGGCAGTCCAGTAATAAAATATAGACTAATCACCTCCCATTTCAAGCTAGGGATAGGTAAAGGCTGTAGCAAACCATCTGGGTGTTGGTGTTTAGTTTTTACCTGTTGACATTCTAAACACCTTGCAATATATTCAGCTACTTCAATTTTCATATTTGGCCAGAAATACTCTTTTCTTAACATGGTTAAAGTCTTTTGATAACCTGGATGACCTGAATATGGTGTTTTATGGATTTCATCCAGAATTAACAGCTTGACCTTAGGTACGTTAGGTACATACAGTTTATCTTTATACAGTAAAAATTCTTTTTCATTTAAACTGTAACCTTTTATTAATTTTTCTGTTGGGTTTTCCTTAGCTTTAGCTTGCAAATTATGGTAAATTTCATCTTGTTTTATTCCTTCTTTAAGCTATTCATCTAAGTCTGAAACATAAGTGCTAATTGCTGTTGCAAAATTTAGCCTTGCGTTCCTACTTAATGCATCAGTAACTTTATTTTCTTTACCTTTTATATGATGGATTTCAAAATCATACTCGCTTAAGAAAGCTAACCATCTAGCTTGTCTGGAATTTAAATTAGGCTGATCTAAAAGATACTTCAATCCTTTATTATCAATCATTAAAACAAATTCTCTGCCAATTAGGTGATGTCGCCACATATTTAAGGTGTGTATTATAGCTGCTAGTTCCAGATCATATGTTGCGTAATTATTTTTGTGAACTTTTAACTTTCTAGACTCATAGGCAATAAGATGCCCTTCTTGAGTCAGAACACCACCTAAGCCATCATTACAGGCATCAGTGCACACTATAAATTATTTATTAGGATCTGTTATTCTTAAAATGGGTGTGCTGGTTAACAAAGTTGTTAACTTTTTAAAGCTTTTCTCACATTTCTAATTCCATTTGAACCTCTTTCCTTTCTTCTGCAAGGAATTTATCGGATTTGCAATCCTTGAAAAGCCTTCAATGAGCCTCTGGTAGTAACTGGTAATTCCCATGAAAGATCTGACATCCGTCACATCCTTAGGAACCAACCAATCTTCGATTTCCCGTATCTTTTTAGGATCTACATAAATTCCTTCCTTGGTCACTACGTGACCTAAATACTGAATCTTATCCTTGAAGAATTCACACTTACTAAACTTTGTGAAGAGTTGATGTTCTCACAACTCTTGCCAAACAATTTTTAAATGTTCTTTATGTTCTTCTTCAGTTTTTTAATAGATTAGAATGTCATCGATAAACATGACCATAAAATTATCTAAATATTTATGCATTATGTTGTTCATTAAACACATGAAGACAGCTGGGGCGTTAATAAGCCCGAATGGCATTACGACAAATTCGTAATGACCATATCTTGTTTTGAAAGTTGTCTTAAAGATGTCCTCATCTTTAATCCTCACTTGATGATACCCCGACCTTAAATCTATTTTTGAAAACACCGTGGCTCCACATAGTTGATCAAACAGATCATCTATGTGGGGCAACAGATATCAATTTTTGATGGTCATCTTGTTTAACTGACGGTAATCTATGTAAAGTCGCATAGTTCTGTCCTTCTTCTTGAAGAAGATGATAGGTGCCCCCCAGGGAGACACACTTGGTTGAATATACTTTTTATCAATTAACTCTTTTAATTGCGACTTTAATTCATTAAGTTCCAATATGTTCATTCGATAAAGGGCCTTTGAGCTAGGTACTGCACCCGGTACCAACTCAATGGTGAAATTCAATTCCCTTTTCGGAGGTAATCTTAGAATTTATTTTGGGAATACATCAACATATTCTTTTAAGACTGGGATGTCTTCTACTTTTAACTTATCTATTTTAATTTTACTTTCCTCATCTGTAATTGTTACTGCATAAGCTTTACATCCTTTTCTAACAACTCTTTTAAGTTGTAAAGTAGAAATCTACCTTACAGTAGTTTTTCTAGGAATACATTTAACACTTACTGGTTTTTCATCACTATTTAAGCATGTGAAAGTTTTATCATAACAGTTTAGAATTACTCTATGTTGTTCTAATCAGTCCATACCAATCAGCAAATCATAAGAGCTAAGTGGCAAAACATTAAGTTTAACAATAGTTTCAAATTTATCTATAAGTAAAGCACATTCTTTCACAAAACAAGTTACTTTTCTTTTAGCACCAGTGGCTAACTGAACTAACCATGAATTCTCAAGCTTATCAACAAATAACTTACATTTTTCCACTATCAGAGGTGCAATATAACTGAGACTAGCTCCTAGATCAATAAAAATAGTTACAGGGGTCTGATTTATCATACCTTCTACTTCCACCATGGAAGTCTGATATTTAGCTTGTCGGTTCTCCAAGGCTGTGTTGATTCTGGGCATGCTCCTTGCTAGTTCCCAAATGGTCATCTCTTCTTGTATAGCATGAATGTTGCTAACAATCTTCTTTCGGTTTGGATAGACTGAAGCATAGTGTGGGCCATTACATTCCCAGCACTTGACAGAATATTTACACTCAAAATTCTTGGTAAAGTTTCCATGATTATTTGTAGTTTCCTTACCTTTAGAATTGTTCTGATTGTTAGGTGTATTGTTCCTATTTCCTTGGAATTTCTTGTTATTAGAATATTTTTTGGCCTTATTGTTCTTGAAATTTCTGTTAGGCACAAAATCCTTCTTCTTAGATTCAAACTGATTATTATTTTTCTTAGCCTTCTAGTTGGCCAGCCTTTCTTTCTTTCAATTCTGCTCAAAACAAAAGTTAGCCTTCCTCATAGCTTCCTCCAAGGTCTTTGGGTTATCATATTCAATTCTATATTTAATATGATACAGTAGACAGCTAAGGAATCACTATACCTTTGGTTTCTCATCTACAAGGTAGGGTACATACCTAAGTAGACTTAAGAACTTGCTGTTCAGATCCTTCATTGTCATTGAACCTAACTTCAGTTCATAAAACTCTTTATCTCTCTCCTCATAATACTGCTCAGACAGGAATTTCTTTTTAAAATACCTCTTATAGGTACTCCAATTAACTTCTTTCTCTTTTATACCCTTAACTCTCTTCAAGTCCTACCACCAAATGTTATCCTTTCCTGAGAGGTTATACATAGCCATCCTATCCTTTAACTGGTTAGAATAGTTATATATTTTGAAGTACTTCTTCATCCCGGATAACCAGGATTCAGCTTCCTCCCCCTTCTCAGTCTCTCCATTAAAAGTTGGGGGCTTTATCTTTTTGAATTCCCCAGAAATTTCCTCATAAGGTTTGTATTTCCTCTTCTTAACGTACAGATTATCATCACTACTGTCACTAGTAGTATGATAATTTTGTTGTTCACCAAACACTTTAGACGACGAACTACTTTCAGTTTTTGTATGCTTCATCTTTTTGAATTTTCGTTGATGACTAGCATCTTCACATTCTGTCCTTCTACCCCTACCCTCAGTTTGAAACTTTTCAATTAGGATCGGAGTCAGCCCTTCTTGAGCCCTCATAATCCTTTCATTATCTCACTTTACAGACTCCATTTCAGTTTTTAAGTCTTTTACAGTTTGTAACAAAGCTGAGGAATTGGTAGTTAAATCCTATGGTATAAGATCTCTTGGTAAATTCCCTATTTTAGTAGCTGGAGACTACTCCTTTGCATACTCTTCCAGCCCTTCCACACCTGCTTGTTAAACTTCAGAAAAAATAATTCTCTGTGGAATAACATTTTAAAATAAAATACATCATCATAATAATTTAATTTACTGTTTTACAAAAGCTAGTTGGTCTTCATCAAGGCCTAGTATTTGAACCTTGTGCTCTGATACCACATGTCAAAACCCCAAATTTTCACAAAAATTTAAAATTTTGAGATAACAGTAAATGCTAAACCCTGCGGTCTACTAACAGTTAACGGTTTGTAAATAAAAGAAACAATCAAGTAATTAGTTTCACTAAATCTTAATTATAATAACTTAACAGTTCATTTTTGTAACAAGATTAAAGTCTTCTTGCGTGCTGTTATATTTGAGTTTACTGATGAGTCTTTTCATTTCAAGTAGGTGGAATCTACTTTTGAATCCAGGGCTTACTTAGCAATCGTGCTAATGCAAATGAATACTGATTCTTACATGTTTACAGGTATGATTGAATGAATACATATTAAAAGTTCTTTAAAGTGTCAGCAGTATTTTATTTGCAATTTAAAATCTTAGTAATTAAGCTGATGAACTCTAGATAGCCCTTGTAAGGTAAAACCATTTGGCTTCCTTCAGTTTTTATAGTAGACATGTTCAGAAGTAAGTAACGACAATAAAATATGTTTGCGACTCTAAGCATTAGAATCTCAGTTACAAAGTATTTCTACTTTAGTCTATGAAATTGTAATGTTATAATGATTGTTATTGTCAGTATTTATGCAATAGTACATTATCTTATTTGTGTAATCATTGACCCACATTTTGCTTCCGCAAGATAACTTACAACATGTTATCCTTTGGACAATATAACTTCGATTGTGCAAAATACAAACCATCATGTATTTCTATATGAGATCATGGTTACCTATATTTTAATTCCATGTCGAACCCTATGGTTCTAGTAATTTCTGGATTCAATAGTGTCATTCCTATTCTAGTTATCATGTTTAGTTCTATAATTACTTTACTATCCATTAAACATAGTAAAATGAGAATAAGAACCAATTTGAGTCATACCCCAAATTCCATCAAAGTATTGTCGCTTGAACTATGTAACAAAATTTCATAATAATGTTCTTACCTTCAGTTTTGTACTACTTCAAAGTTCTGGTACTAATTGAGTTATTAGTTCATGTAAGTCTTATAGATATGCATAATCTATTTGTTCAATAGACATTCAATCTATAATTAGTCTGTGATTATAAACGTATTTTAAACTAGAGTTGATAATCTTTTTCACTATTACATTATGCCATTTATAAAATTATGACTTGTAATATTGTTATTACAAACGATTTACTATGTATAAACTATAGTTTATCTTTTGTTACTAGGGAAAACTATAGCTGTTTAATATCTAGCATGAACTCTCCCATATACACATTTGATCTCTTAACTATCATGTATACCTAAAACATTGATCTATAAACAATACATGAATTATTTGATTCTATCAAATACATAAAACAATGTTTAGAGGAAGGATATGTAACTCTTTAAACCGCAATTGCGACGCTATAAAAGAATAACATAAGGTTCATAGTGGATTTAGTCTTATGCATGAATGACTATTGGGTTTTAACGAAGTAACATTTCTTAAAGGGTCAACGCAACCATAAACATGGATATTATTGTCCCTATACTAGCATATGATAATGTGCAAATGATTAATGATTTGGATAGCAAATTATTGGTTTAACATTATACTTTTACTCAACGCTCCAATGATCAAATAATTGGATTCTTGTTTTATGCAAACACTATAGAACACGACCCTCTTTGCATGGTTTGATTTGTTTGCTACATGGTCATTTCTTGTCCACGCATGGGAGATATAAAATACTTCTGGAACCTAACCATTATCATTTCCATCCCGTAGTTTTTGTTGGCTCTAGGGTTGCTTTCCTTGTCTTCCATGGCGGCCGTCGTTCCTCCTCATTTTGGTTGTCTTGTGCCTTGGTTCCATGCTGTGTTTGTCATTAGTGCATGGTTTTAGAAACCATTTCCACTGGATTGGTTCTCGGTCTGCGACTTGTGGAGATTACTATTGCTCGTGACTTGTTGTCTCTGTAGTTCTCCTTTTGCTGTCTTCATAGCTTACACTATACTTCAGTTACCTGTTACTGTTCTCGTGGCTCACCAATGTGTGAGGTATTTACCTTGCAAGTTGTTGGGTCTTCGTTTGCATAGCCTATAGGTGACAGTGCTTCGCTAAGGCTACTCATCGTTCTCTTCTGATAGGTAAATAACACTTTGAGTTCAATTACTTCGTTGCAAAATTTAGTTTGCTGTTACAGTAGTTTGTAATGGTATATTTAACTAACATTAGTTTGTTACCTTGCTTGCAGGTGCTTACCGATGTAAAGCTTGTTTAATGAGAAATAGACAGTCCCCTATAAAGGCCGTGGCTCGTGTTTCATTTTCAGGTAAGCCACGTGGTCCAAATGTTGGATTTTTCACTCTACTAGTGTTAGGGTGGTCGATGGACTCGCCAAGGGTTTGGAAAACCCTCCCTCAACTCGCCACGAGTTATGTTGTTGTGTTAATGTTTCTACAGCCCGTTGTTGTAATACTTAGAATCAAACCCTCGTTAGGGT
Source organism: Pseudotsuga menziesii (assembly GCA_001517045.1). Taxonomy (NCBI): domain Eukaryota; kingdom Viridiplantae; phylum Streptophyta; class Pinopsida; order Pinales; family Pinaceae; genus Pseudotsuga; species Pseudotsuga menziesii. The sequence goes on along the minus strand of LPNX010333722.1, from coordinate 242,567 downwards.
AGACTCAGTTTATCTGAGCACTGTACTTAGTTGAAGTTTGGCTTTTACAGCTGGGTTGAAGTTTGTAGATTTTGTAATGATAGTACTGTCAGTCAACTTGTTTGGTTTAACATATGTTTTACATTACACTCTGTGTAAAAAGTTAGGGTTTTACCCTTATTGAATGTAATGAAGTTTATACTCTGTTTGAGTACTCTGTAAGGGTTTATAAATAAAAACTTAAGGCTGATACTTACAGCCGTAACTTAATTCTTGCTTGTTTTGATTGGAGTTATAAACTAGGGTTTGACTTGTAAAAACCCTCGTTTTGATATAAATTATTCTTGTTATAATAATTATACAGTTTTTCTATTTGTCCTTAAGGACTGTGAGTAGATTAGTATTTGTCCTTCAAAGGACCATGAGCAAATTATATTAATGTGATTATTAATGGTTACATAATTTATGTAAATTAGGTTTTAATGTTTTGGTACTTGTAAATGTAATAATTTTAAGGGTTTTAACCCTCACATTTATTTCTATAGATGGATGCTGTTAGTAAAAGAAAAGCACCGTTTCTTTTATAAATACATTTATACATGTTGATTAGTAATGTAATTCATTTCTGTGTATAAAATTTTTTGTTGGTTCTTTAATAGTTTTAAAAGAACTATCTTATGTTAAACCTAGGTTACTACAGTATATAAAAATATAAATAGATTACACTCAGAATATGACCTAGGGTTTATCCTATTTAACTTTTATAGAGTATTAATTCCTGTATTGTTATTTTGTTAATTCGATTACTGTCACACAGTTTTCTTCAGTTTGTTTTAAAGAATTATTAATTTATAAACATCATTGTTTATTGTTAATAATATTATTATCTATATTAATAATATTATTATCTATGAATAATGTATCCTCTTAATTTTATGTTGGTATTTATATATATATTAAATAAGTCTGAGAGAAGTCTATAGTAATTGTGTTTATTTAATAAAATTATCTCTATAAGCTTGTTGAAAGAAAATAAGAACTTTTCTACCTATTAATACTCTTTACATCTATATTGTCTGTAAGTGTATAAGGACAGTTTCTTATTAATAATAACTTAAGCATAGGTTACTACTGTCCTTTAGTTATTAACACTAAGAAAATAATAGTGTAATATTTATCAAGTTCTTATTTAGAGTTCAGATAGTTGCAGGTAAATTAGTTAGCACTAATGGAAAAGAGATAAACTAACCGTATTATTTTTACATATTTTCTTAACATAAATGGTAACTTTCAAGTGATAATACTAGTTCTTCTATTTCAGTATAAATGTACAGTTTATAGAAGTAGATATTTTGTAGAAGAATGAATTATATGCTTAAACATACTATGTTTAGTAAGTAATATGATTGTTGTTTCTTTTCTGATATTTTAAATACTCAGTCTAGTTCTACCAATAACTCTATGAATAGATCAATAATATTTCTGTAAAAATAACTATCTACTGAAAGAAAACATTTCAATACTCAGGAAAAAAATAAGTATTTATTCATTCATATTCCTATCATACTTCATTCATTTAAACACACTACATGTGTTGGAGTACGATCTCGATTACTCCAAATGGGGAAAAACATAGGTAGGATTTATCTTTCATTAAAGTACAGATTCAGCCTTGAAGCAACTAAGAGATTTCAACTTAACAATTTACACAATAAACTATAACACAAAAATTAAAAGATAATGGAACCTGTTTTTAAAGCTAGATGAAAACAGCAATGGGAGGTCGTTCCTCCCTACCAAATCCTGGAGAGCGCTCAAACAGTGACTTCTCAGAACCCATGAGCTTGTTCTGGTATCCTTGGCTGGAACTGGGTGGAGCAAACAACAAAGTACTAGTCCTGAGACTCAATACCAACTCTGCACATTGCAACAAGATATTTCAGCTGCAAGGCTGTACTAGATCACCTTCCTACAGTTTACCCCTCAAATATCTTCCTCAAAATTTCCCTTCCCAATTAATTCCTTGAAGTGCATTCACGTGAATGATTCTTCTCCTAGAAGTGAGCAGCCCCCAGCTCTCTACATTGGGTACTTTTATTAAGATTGCCTAGGTATTTTTGGGTTAGTTGTCATTAACTGAGCCACCTCCTATGATCCCACTTTCTTGGGGGATCATGACCCCAAATGTAGGGAGGTTTCCACCTACAACATAGGAAGTGTTTGAGGATGCTGCCACTTGTCTATTTTGTCTCCACCTAGGCTCCTCCACCAACTTGACCAGTAACACTCTTTTTAACAGCTCTCCCAAGCTGTTGTCTCCACTTTTATTTATTTAAAATTAAGATATTCATAATTACATTCCACATCTTTGACTCTGCTGAGTCATCAGTTTCAACTTAGCATTAAATTTAACATAATGTCTTGGAATAAATTCAAAATAAGATAACATTATTTTACAAAATTGGGGCATGTGACACTAAGTATTGGTATGGGTTTTGATTATTCCAACACCCCCTCTTAAGCCTTAATTTATGTACAATATCAGAAAAATATCAGAGGTATAGGGCCTAGAAACAAGGCTTAGTCACCCTTTACCTACTACTTGTCCATACAAAACCACAAAGGGAAAATCCTCCCTTAAACATGGAAATGAACAAAACTGTATGACATATGGTAGTCAATATGTCTTAACCACGTGATCAACTATCCCAAGTCAGGACTTGATATTTCTGAAATTACTCTCTGAAAACACCTTGGTGAAGATGTATTATACTTGCTCAGATGATGCACAATAGAGCATATAAATGACTCCATCTTGCACAAGTCCTCAATGTAGTGCATATGGATCTCGATGTATTTGGTTCACTTCCTCAATACTGGATGAATTTAGATTCAAATGGTACTCTGCTTGTAACAATACATGTCTGTGTAATTATCTAACTCGATCCCAAACTCTTCAAGTATTCACTGCAAACACAAACATTGAGTAGTTGCCTTCACAACTCCTATGTACTCTTCCTCTGTAGATAAAAGTTGAATTTCACTTTGATTCTTACTTAACCAATTAATTGGTCCATCTAAAAGCATAAAAACATATCCATAATTTTATTTCCTATCAGTGTGATCACCTTCCTAATTAGAGTGAGTAAAACCAACTAACTCTAGGCTAGATTGCGCAACATAATGAATTCCATAAGTTTTTGTTCCTTGTACAAAGTTTAGGATTCTCTTCGATTCCCTCCAATATATGTCATGAGGTTCATACCTATGTATGGAAGCCACACTCATTTCATAATATATATCATATTGAGTATGAGTCAATTAAAGAAGACAACCAACCAGTTTCCTATACAGTGTATTGTTTTCCAATGGATTGATTGTGCTTCTTCAAGCTTTAATCCTGAAAGGAAAAGGAGTCTTGGTTGGCTTGCAATCCTTCATTCTAAACTTATTAATCAGATCTGAATCATACTTGGACTGATGTACCTTGATTCCAAGATCTTATTGAGAAATTTCAAGTCCCAAAAATTGGCTTAACAATCCCAAATTAGTCATAGAGAAGGCATGCTTCATTGCACTCTTCAAGGAGGCAAATTATTTCTCAAAACTTTCTATGATCATAAGGTCATACACATATAATAAAATAATTATTAAAGAACCATGAATCAACTTCAAATATACATTTGGATCATACTTTCATATACAATAGTTTAGTGATAGCAAAAAGCCATCAATCTTGGCATACCAAGCTCTCGGAGCTTGTTTTATCCCATACAATGATTTATTCAACATGTACACAAGAGATGGATTAGTTACAAAACATTATAGCTGCTACATATATATTTGTTCTTTTAGATCACCATGTAGGAAAGCACTATTTACATCCATGTGATGTACTTCCCACTACTTGGAAGATGCAATGACCAAAACTAGTCTTATGGAGTCCATGTTTCCAACTGGTGCAAAGGTATCATTGTAGCCAATGCCTTGGAATTGGTAGAATCCCTTTGACACTAAAATTTCCTTATACTTCATAGGAGGACCATCAGCAGAAAATTTATTTTTTAAAACCCACTTACACTTGACTAGCTTTCTCCCTTGGGGAATATTGACTACTTCCCATGTGCCATTCTTTTGGAGCGAATGAAATTCCTCCTTCATGGATGTTTTCAATATTGGTTCTTCATATTATTTTTCATATGTCTTTGGGTCATATTCAATAATTAGAAAACACTTAACAACAAATAAGGGTCCTTGACAAAAAGGGAACTATTGAATTAGGATCTAATCCTCCTAGAATCACTAGGATTCCCAACTAGTTCCTCAACTGCTTGAATGGTATCTGATTCCCAATTTTTCCTTGTGGTGTTGTTTGGATATGAAATTAAATCATCATTATCAAAGATATAATAATCATAAATTTCATTAGTTCCTTCACTTATAACCAAATGTGGAGGAGGTGAAGAGGACTCTCCCATTTTTGTTGCTACCATAGGCTCTTCTTCAAATGAACACTCCTTTTAATGAAGGATTTTTGAGTTCTCATGTTGATAATATTATACCCTTTATAAACTTCATAATACCCATTAAATATGAACTCTTTAATTTGGGGTTCCAAATCCATCCTTTTATCTTGTGGAATTCTAGCCCATGCCCTTGAGTCAAAAATCCTGAAATGAGACACATCTGGTTGTACCCACTCCAATATTTTAAAGTAGCAACTCCATCAAGATACTTGTTAGGAACTATATTATGGATTAAAGATGCACAATTTATAGCTCCAGCCCAAAATTTGGTGGAAAATTCTTAAACTCCAATATACAAGTAGCCATCTCCTTGAGGCTTCTATTCTTTCTCTCAGCCACACCATTCTACTAAGGTGTGTAAGGAATAGAGTGCTGCATATGTATACCTTCATCTTCACAATAATTAACGAAATAAGACTTGACATATTCATCACCATTATCATATCTAAGGATCTTGAGTTTCATCCAAGACAAGTTCTCAACCAAGGCCTTGAAAACGTTGAAGTGGTCAAAAACTTCAGGCCTGAGTTTAAGTAAACCCAACAATACCTGAAAACGTAATCTATGAAGGTAAGGACATATGTGTCTTGACTCATGTACATATGAGAAAAATTACCAGCAATGTCACTATGGATGAGCTTAAGAGGTGCATAGGTTCGCTCATGACTAACTCTCTCATACTTATGCTCTGGATGTTTTCCTAGAAAGCAACCCCGAGAGACTCCTTTGGAAAAAAATATCTTTGGAATCCCTGAAACCATATCTTTTTCACATAAATATTAAATTTATTTATAGTCTAGATGACCAAACCTCTCATGTCAAAGTTTCTTGCTTCATTGTCATGGGTGGGGAGAGAAGAGGGGTTAGAGAAAGGCATGAAGTGTGAGAACTTATAATCGTTTGAACCATGATCCACAAGACCTTTATAAATGACTCTATACACTACCCTTCACAATATCATAGATTTCAACTTCATTGGGAGAGAAAAAAACCTTCTTACGAGACCCAATGTGGGTCATATGGTAGAATGACAAGAGATTAGGAGCAAGACCTAGTACATAAAAAACATTATTGAAGGAACCATGGTCAAAGTCAATGCTAACTTTACCTTTACTTTCAATTTATGAGTATCTCCCAGAAAAATATTTGGACCCTTCAAATCATCAAGTGATGAGAAGGATTCCTTTGTTGAAACCATGTTCCTAGAATCTCTAGAATTGATGATAAAGGAAGGAGATCTTATATTGCTTGCAACAAGTCATGTACTCTCTATTGGTCTTCGAAGCTGGATCCTCCTTCCTTCTTATTTGCGCCACAAGGACGTGATATTGTTTTCTTATCCAGGAGATGAGTTAGCATATCAATCTTCTTCTTAATGCAAGAGATCCTAGGATTAAATCCCTTACAACAGTATGCACATTTTCGACTTTCACTTTTACCTTTATTCTTCTGAAAGTTCTTCTTCTTGGAGTTTGGGGACTCCTCATGAGACTTGGACTTGTCTCATTTTTTATCTGGAGGATTCTTAGCCTTCTTATTATCTTTGGAATCCCCCTTGGAATATTCAGCAACCAAATATTGATCTTTGGAAGAATTGATGGTGCCCATCAATACCAATTTATCTTGCTCATGAGTCAAGGATTCCATGAAATATTCCAGTGAAGGAGCCAAGATTATTTGTTCATCTTCTTTGTCAATGCTACACTATTTTAGCTGCAAAACCAGTGATTTGAATGTTGAGAAGCAGAATTGCAAGGATTCGAATTTTCTTGGGCTAAGTGAAATCAACTCATTCTCCAGCTAGTGACCCCTCATATTATATGTCTTCCCAAAAAAATATTGAATCTTCTCCAAAACTTCATTCGGTGATGTAAGACCATCAAGATGAAATAGAAGGTATCTGGAAATGTTGAGACATAAGAGACCATACATCTCATCTCTCCTATTATTCCATTTGATATTCTATGTTGTTTCATTAGGCTCAGATTCATTTTCCATGGTCACTACGTAGAGGCCTTTACTTCTCATCATAATCTCCATCCTTTCCTTTCATTTGAAGTAGTTGAAGGGAGTCAAGATGATTTGTTGAGATTGATCCGTTCTTCAACAAATTTTCCCTTGAACAAATAGACTGCACTCCCACTGAATGATGTCGAACCTACAAAAGAAATTTGATGAGGAGAAAAATAGAACTACTAAGGATCCGATACCATGTGGAAATTAAACCCAATATTAGAACAATTGAACTCACAAAATTTCTTAAAAATATGCAAGAGACACTCAAGAAGGAGACTGAAAATTGAGTAATACACAAACTATTGTTGATATTAATTTACATCAGCCATCATTAAATAGATATAGTCTTCTCATAAATTAGACACTCCAAGGACTCAAAATCTCAAAGACGCTATTCGAATCAGTACAAAAGAAGGCTTACTAAACTAGTCAAAATCCCCCATAGGTTGATAAAGCACTTTCCAAATCAGTCAAGCTGCTCGCGAATTTGGTGAATGAGTATGTACAACTCATAAGTGATGGAAATTTGACTTTATCATGCTTTTATATGAGGAAAATAAGGGAGGTGAGCTGGTGAAAAAATCAATGTAGTCTACCTTAAAACTAAATTTAGATTTTTCCTTAAAACTGTAGAATTGTTGGAAACTTGTGAAAAAGAAGAACTGCGCACTTTCCAATACTGGAAGACTACATAGTTTTCAGAATCTTATCCACGATATTTCTAATTTGTTCCAGGAGGAATTTTGGGCAAGTTTTACCTCAAAAATGGAATTTGGTGCAATCTAGCTGGTGTAGGTCCTAGGAAATTAATCAAAAGATTAATTATTTTATCCTGAGTCTTAGGATGGGTTTTGATTATTCCAACACATTTGTTGGTGTAGGAAGATGAGGAATGAATATTCAAGAGGAGCTGACCCTTGGCCCTCCTTACGTCCATTAAAGGTGAGATTGTTCTTTTGTATACAAGACTTTAAAAAAAAATTCCTTTATATAAAATAACTTTGTAATCCTATGTACAGATGGAGTTAAGTTTCCATTGAAGCCTTGTATGAGCCTAGATTAATCCTCATGACCCATAATTCCCTTAGCAAGGTAAGGGTTTACAAAACAAATGTTTCCCCGTGTTTCTTTGCACTGGTTACAATATACAATGCATAGTTTTAAACATATGCAAATGTGAAAAAAATGCATGTCTCTAAGTCTGTCCTAGCGAGAGTGGACACAGGGTCACATTCTTTTGGACCTCTTTCATCTCTTCTCAGAGGTGAGGATTATCCTCAAAATATTTTAAATAGGGAGAAGGAATATTTTAAACTTGGTCATTAGCATTATACTAACACCACCTAGTTTTGTGCATGAATTTACCAGTGCATCTTGGCTTATGGACTATACATCCAGGTCGCTTAACAGTCATAAGGTAAGACTCTTGATATGTTCAGGGTTAGGTTGGTTTTCCCATTTCCTTGGATTCATAGTTCCAAGGGAAGTTAGGGCTTTATAGCCACTTATGAAATTTGAAGATAAGTCTTCTTTAAAAACCCCTATTGGGTCTGTAGTTGGATACATTAGTTTTAAAATGTGGGTTTTGCAGCCAGGTACACTCCAATTGTGTTTTTAGTTTTAATTGATGATGCCATATATTGGCTTATGGCCACAATATTCTTGAAATTTTGAAGTCTTTGTTAAGATCCGATATGTGATTTTGGTTGTGATTATTCTTTTGGAAACTCAGATCTCAATAAAATGATTGTTATTTACAATTAGATATTGTGATTCGACTGTGGATTTAACTCTTTATCAGAAGGATCTATCCTTGGGTATGGATTCCCAAGAATGAATATTGTTCATTTGTAATTAATTATGTTGTTGAACTCTGTAAATGAAATCTATCCAATTTTAAATCTTTGTTGTTGGCTTAAATAGTCAAATAAGTAACTTACTCTGTGTGTTTGCTACATTTGGTTCATGTTGATTTTTTTTAAACACATATCTGTGGATTCACTATCTCCATAACTAGTTTATTATCTTGAAAATGAATCCTTTTGGCTCTACTCTGTGTGTCTATGAATACTTTGTTTGATTGTCTCCAATATTTTCATTTAGTTCTTTTATTTATTAGCATGTCTAGATCTTCCCTAAGCTAGGTGTGAATACCCAAAAATAAACATACACTGTATTTAATTATATTCTTTCACTTATAGTTGAGATTTGTCGATTTGTTTTTTTTCCTAGTTATCAATTATGATCATAAGTTTGGGGGCTCAAATATAAGATTTGGGCATTAATCTAGCTAACTGAGTACTAGATTGGTACATTCATTCAGATCCTTTAGTCGTTACTAATTTTAGATCCCCCCTAATATGTGTATGGAATCCCAAACATAGACTAGGTTTAAATATGTTTATAAGATTTATATATATAGACTTTAAACACAGATAGAGTATGCGTAGAAGCCTTCAGCTCCTAAAGGAAAATAAATTAGTTCATACTGAATTAGATTTGTTTTTATCAATTCATACATAATTATTGTTAAACAAAGTAACTAGCAAGTAAATATAGATAAATTTAGAATATAATTAAGATATGTGATTCTTCTACATTGTGTAAATAAATAACACTTTATAGTAAAACATAATATTGAAATAAATAAAAAGACTTGGGACAAATATTGCATAGTATAAATCTCAGTTTAAAATGCATTTAAAATTCAAATCTACACTCAGACTATAATCGTCAATACTAAATAGATAATAAATTTGGTAGGGAACCTAACACCACTATTGGAAAAACAGAACTAAAGTTGTCGTTCCTCCCAACCAACTCTTAGAGAAACCAAGTGTTACTTTCTCCAGAACCCCCAATCCTTTTTGTTGAACCTCAAGGAAAAAATCCAATCAATTTTCCAGCTCTTGTATCAATAGATCAACTCCCCATCCATCGCCATCCTCCCTCTTACTTGATTTACATACTATTTTATATTATATTTCCTAGAACTTGGTCATTTATGAGCCTCTTGCTCTTTAGCACTCCACAAGGAGTCTTGACCTGATTTGTGGAAGATGATTTTTGCATCATTTGAGTTTTCACTCAATATCTTTCGCCATTTGTCATTTCCCGTTGTGGGCCAGCAAACACTCTTTTAAAGGCTACTTCAGTACTGATTCCTCTCAGTATTTTAATTATTAAATAGACATAATCCATTACATTAATTTTTTCTTTCTTATCAAAATATTTAAAAAAAAAATTATTCCAAGTAATAATAAATTACAATTACTTTGTGTATTACATGCACCTCCCCTTAAAGGATAACACCATCCTTGGTGTTATTATCTATTTCTTTATTCTTCCATTATTTCAAATTTAAATACAATTGGATATGTCTCCCACATATTACTTTCCAATTCCCAAGTGGACTCCTCTAGACTAAGGTTCTTCCATTGCACCTTGACTTGCCCGATGGTACGGTTCCAGAGAAAAATCTATCTCCTATCGAGAATACACTTTTGTTCCACCTGAAACTCTCCTTCGGGTTCCACCTGTATAACATTCCATTCAATCACATGAGTAGCATCATGAACTCATTTCTTCAGAATCGAAACATGAAAAACATTATGTACTTTTATTGTAGGTGGCAATGCTAATTGATATACCGCTTGTCCAACGTTTTCCAAAATTTCAAATGGCTTGCAATACTTGGGTTCCAAATTTGACTATTTTCCTAAACTTAGGGATGTTTTCTTGGGTTTTACCTTTATATAAACATGTTCTCCTACCTGGAACTCTCGTGGGGTTATTTTTAAGTGGACATAATTGTTTTTCTTGTCTTGGGAAACCTTCAAATTTCGATCTACCTTTTTCATTGTTAATCCCATATCTTTCAATAATTCAGTTCCTAACATTAATATGTCGATTGGACTACTCCAAGAAATTGGAGTGTTACACTTTTGTCGATACAGAATTTCAAATGCACTTGATCCAACTGAAACTTGGAAATGATTGTTGTAGTAGGGATTTCTCCCTTGCTATAGAGCTGGAATGAATACCTTTCCTCTATAGGACGAAAGGGTGGGGTTCCTGTGAAAATGGCAGAACAAAAAGAAAACTAAATGAAACAGAAATAAAGAACCCCTTTCCACACAAGGTTAGGGTTTAAACTCCAGGACCCTGCATACAACTGTTAAGAGACCAAAAGACTTGCAAGTAAACAAGGGAAACCTACAAGAACATGTTAAACAATACATCTACAAACAAATACTGTTATAAAATAATAAGATAAACAACACAAAATAGAAATTATACCTTCTTGTTGAAATGGGCCACCATGTCCTAGCTTGGGGGAGCACCTCTCTTAGGAATGGGGAGTTATGGCTCAATGGAAGGATGGATGAGAGGGAGGGTGATTGGATTGAGAGGAAAATGGTCTCAAGGCACTCACTCGGGTAGCATAACAATATGGAAAGAAGGAATGTTTTGAGAGTTACCCCCACCCCTCTATTTATACATTTTCTCAAGACTTTTAGGGTTTTAAGCCCCTAGTTGGGGCTTTAGCCCCTTTTCTAGGATTTTAGCCCCTTTCTCTCAATCTTTAGCTCTTTTGTGGGTCTTAAGCTCCTTTGAGGGGTTTTAGCCCCTTTTTGGAGGCTTTAGCCCCTATGAGAGCTATTTTGGTTCTTTTTAGGGGTTTTCAAGCCCTTTTTCGTTATTTTTAAGCCTTCTTAAGGGTGTGGGGGTCAAATGAGGGTCGTGTGTGGGTGTCCTTGAGTGGTGTAGGCCATGTAGAACTGAGTGAGGGATTTTTGGGTGAACAGATTGCCCCCTGATGTGTGAGGGCAGGAGCTAATCATATGGCCGATGGACATCATAGGATTTTCTTGGGGAGAGGTGGTGCTTCCTGGGCTAGGGCATGGTGGGTTTTGGTTTTTGTATTAATATGGTTCCCATCAATGGGTGAGATACAAATAATGTGTGACATGTATATGGACAAGGCGGACATCCCCATGCTCATAACAATGTCAAAAGAATAATGTGATCTATGCTCTATAATACAAGAGTCAATCCTGTACAACTGATGATACATAGTGGTTGCCTCAATGAGAGGCTGAATACAATACTGATATGAAGAAATGATACATTGGACCCATGGAATTCCCATGGAATGCTATATCTTCATGACTGATGGCCTGCAAGATCTGGAATGGTACATTGCTATATGGACTCACTGATGGAGAGTGAAAGTCTCTGTGGTACAAATATGTTGCATCAATCATAAATCTATATAAAATCACTGCTGGGGCTTCTGAACATTGTCTCCAATGCAACCCGAAAATCACAAGGGACATAAACCTGTTTAGGTCCCTCAAATAGACTCATTAATGTGCTAGAGTCAGGTGACATCTAGGGTCTTCGACCAAATACTGCATAGACCAATACCCTGTACGAATCTCAACGGTGCGATGATGTAGTTGGAGTCAAGCATGTGAGAAACAACCATCCTGAGAGGCATTAAGGAATCCTCTCAAGTGGTCCAAGGAAGTCATCAATGAGGTTAATGAAACTAATATACAGGGACCTCTAGGTCTATCCTCTAGAATATGTGTGTTGTTGTCGACAGAGGGAGACCTTCCCCTGGTCAAGGAAATGGTGTTTCCTTGACCCGAAGCGTAAGGGAGATAACCGAAAGATGTGAGACATTCTGAGGACTGACCTACTGAATGGAGGGCGAGAGGGAAAGAGTTGAACAAGGGAAGGAGGAGTGTAGTAAACTCAAACTTGCTTTGTTCAAATTATGACGATAGGGCAGACCAGGCAGCAAATGAAACTAACTCATCGAAATGGGATCATAGCTGTAATACCAGGAATGTCACTACATATGGGAAATACTTGGGGGAGGTAGATACTTTTGGTACTGATGGGATCCAAGGAAGACACATTACATAGTACTCTGAACAAAGGCGACCCAAAGTGGGAATGCTTCCAAACTGTTATCTGTGGGGTGGTGTCTATAGACACCGTTGTGGTACGATCTCGTTGATTTTTGGTGAGCATGAGAAAGTAAATGCTCGATGGTGCTTAAAATTTTAGAGATTCTGAAAGCACGAAGAAGACTCCATTTCATTTATAGTATCCTATACCCGAAAAAGGTTAAAAGTGTACATATGAGAGCTCACCCATCCTTTATGGGATGGGAGACTTCTTTACCGTTGGTAGTCCAAATAGGCCAGAAAAGGTTAAACCTATACTGACTAGACGGTCATTCAGATACTTTTAGGAGCATGAACAAAACCAAGTTTGCTCGGCGATATTTTCTTGATGAGAAGGATGGAAAAGAGCTTAATGACAACCCATGGTGAAATTTTTCATAAAGTTCGGCCCCTCTTCCCGAGAAAGCATAAAAGGATGCAGAGGGGAATGGTCTTGGCTTGAATGTGCCAAGGTGGACCTTTTCATTTGATGGTCTACATAGTCTGGAAAAGGAGATAAACAAGATGATGTAGATGCCCTTTCCTATACTTTAACGAGTGGGAAAGGAAGTAGCTGAGCACGACCATATTTTCATTCTTTTAGGAGTTAGAAAAGAGCTTAAAAGAAACTCTAGTATGGTCAACCGATCGTGGTGGCACATGTGGTGCCCCTATGTCGGGACAATGGATAGTGGTCCAAGGGTCATCCATGCGGTATGGATGGAGTAGGTGGCACTTAATCATACCAATGCATGCATGGGAGAGATCGTGGCAGAGGCATGTGAGTCACTGTAGCAGAGACACACAAACCGAAGTGGCTCTCAAATAAAGGTCAGGAGGGCTGTGTGTGATTTGTGATGGACAGACTTGACTACATGTGATGTGAGTGCAAGTCTGGAGGATGTTATATGCCAAATGCATGTAAAGGAAATGATCCATCCTTTGAACCATGGTCCGGAGATCCGCATAAGGTGCGGTGGACAGGGTAGACAAATATATGCTATAAATCAAAATGATGTGTTTTATGGGCAGTGGCTCGAGAACCTGCATGAGTGGCGGAAGGCAAGTGTAATGAAAGTACAGGTTCAAAGACACTTGTATCACCATGATGTGGCTCGTAAATTGAGGTAACTTCTGGGAAGCAGTCCCAAACATTACTTGCTAAACATGAGACGATGGTCTCATAAGGAGAAAGAGGGTGGAATTCTGAAACAAGTGGCGCAAACGACGTCTTAAACAGACTCTGTATGGTCCTATTGTATCGAAAGGGAGAAAATAGGTCAAATAGGGCCTATATAAGGGTGGGGACCACTTTATGAAGTGTCATTGTCACTGTTCACTACAGAGTTGGAGAGGTGGGCCCTATATTTTCTTTTGTTGATTTCTCCTATTCCGATCGGCGGTTTCAAGTTTTACGACTTACAGGTAAGATCTCTTACACAATCTATCATTTTTGGTGGTTTACATTTTGAATTTGGTCACCTGGAGGTCCTCTAGGACCCTATTGGGGTTTCAAGGAGCCAAGTCACACCTTTCGAGGGAAAAAGAGAAACCTAGTCGCACCTGTGAGGCATTTTTGAGTGACCTAGTCGCTCTTTTTGGCCAAACAGGTGCGACTTGGTCCCTGGGTGAAATTTTTTTATGAGAGCAGTGGATGACAGTTGTGTTTTGCTTGTGTGGGATGGTTGAGATTAAGTGGTCGTGGCCTGCAATTACCTTCATTGGGCGGTGAGAGGGGATCTTCCTACAGAGGATGAGTCTTCTGAGGAAGATTATGATACTAAGCTAGATGATGAGTCTGGGTCAGATTAGCAGCCAGTGGGGCTACCCCTAGTGCGTTGGTGCACTTAGGAGTTTTTGCATCGCTATGTATATTCAGCTAAGAAAGCATATGTGGCTTTTCATTTTGTATTGGACATATCTTGGACATGCGACTTATCTATCTATATAGATTTTTTACGCATGTGGATGCGTTTTTTATGGTTTTATATGTGAGTCTTTTTTTGATGCTGTGAAATGAAATCCCTAGATGATGTATTTTTACACTTGTGTGTGTGTTTTATATATGATTATGCATGATGTTGTGCTTGTATGTTTCCTATATGCGATTATGAATGTGCCAATTTAGGATATCATTAGCCATTTGATCTGCTACACTATTGAGGTTTCTAGGAACATGTGTGAATGTAATGGATTCAAATGTTCTAACCATCTGTTTAGTGCGTAGGAACTTTCTAAAGAGGCAAGGATCACGTACCAGGTAGTAGTTTTTCAACCGGGAGACAAGCAGCTGGGAGTCTAGGAAGACATCGAGATGGAAAACGCCTAACTGGAGAGCGGTGACCAAGAGGCTATTAAAACCATCATATTCAGCTTGGCTATTGGTTGCACTACCCACGCATACCCTGTCAATATGGATCAACTCGCGCGATGGGGAGTAGATGACCCATGCAACCGAGGCGAGGTTTGGAGACCATCTGCTTGCTCCATAAGCAAATCCAGTGTACCGATCTGAGGTAGGATCCATCTGGAGCAATGAGGGGAAACAATACATAATACTATATTACAAAAAAGGGGAAAGGACTATATTACAAGCTACACTACCGTCACTTAAAGAGGTGACGTTAGAGGGAAAGTGGTTTGGACTTTCAAGGTATCAGCGGTCATTCATTTGTGTGACATAATGAACCCTAGGAGACAGCCCATTGGTACATAGAAAACACACTTGAAAGGGTTCAATACGATTTTATACTTGTGACATCGTAGGAAGGCTTGTCACAAGTCATATATGTGTTGTGCTTGCTTCTATGACCGTGTAATGAGGTTGTTAATATAGACCAACATGATGTGGATGAGGTCACGGAAACAGTATGTCATGGCCCATTGGAAGGTGGCTCCAGTGTTCTTCAAACCAAAGGGCATGAATCGATATGTAGATGTGCCCCATGGGGTTATAAATGCAGTCTTGTAACGATCTTGTTTCCGGATCCGAATTTGGTTATATTCAGAAAATAAGTTGATGAAGGAAAAGATCTCATGTCTAGCGCATGCATCAATAATCTGATTGATGAAGGGTTTTGGGAAGTTGTCTTTGGGACATGCCCCATTTAGATCGCGGAAGTCTGTGCAAACGTGGATGGTACCCTATTTTTTATTCATGGGAATAGGATTAGAAACCCAAGTAGTGTTTGCAATGGTGTAAATGAAGTCGGTTGTGCATAGCTTCTCTATTTCGGCTTTGACACTGCTTTGGAACGATGGATGGGCCGTTTCTTTTGGCGTACAGGAGCCACATCGAGCCATGTGTCAATGTGGTGTTCCATGATGGATGGATACAACCCAGGCATTTCAGTGTAAGACCAGGAAAATATGTTATGGAATTGTTGGAAGAGAGCTTTGTAGGAAGTGACTTCCTCCAGGGAGCAGGATTCCCCCAGCGTGATTTCTTCAACAACCTTGGGATTGGTTGAGATGTTGATTTTGATGTTTGGCAATATTTTGGCCATGTTCCCTTATTTGAAGGTGTCTGGTGCCGGAATGGGGTTTTTGAACCAATCGACTTTCCCATGAATGAAATCTTTGGTTTCCATGGAAAACTAGTCAGACTGCGATACAAGTTTTTCGGGGAGGAAGAACGAGCGATACTGCATGTCGTCGCATGGGTATTCCAAGGTGGTTAAGGCTTCAAGTATCTCCTCATCATTGCGAAAGCAACGAAGAGACATGTCTAATGGACCATCATTGGTGGTGGAGATAAGAGGGTCAGTAGAACTGGACATCATGTAAATGGACATGGTGTCCGAAGAAGGAGGTGGGGGATGAATTTATTTGACCAGGGTGATCTTAAATTCAAGGGAATATTGTCGAAGGTTGGCTAAAGCCATTCAAAAATCGGACAAGTCTTGGTAGTGGTGAGAGTAGTGTCCATATAAACCACAGAGGGCACAAGCATGGTTTGTTCTCAATGACTTGTTTCTCACTATTGGCCCACTTGGAAGTTCAACCATGGGGAGGTTTTCTATTGTATCCATGGCATCCAAATGCACACACATTATGGGAATCTTAGGGTAGTTTTGAGTTGGATGGCCCTTTTCTTTGCAGACGGTGCAAGGCAGGATCTGTCGAGGTTCAGCGGTAGCTTTCACCTTTTTTCCCCTAGCCCTTTTTGGGTGGGGCGGTGAGGGTGCAGGTGCGGTGGTTGGTTTTTGCTAGTCGGGTGGAGGATGAGATTCAACCGCAATGGGTTGACCGGGGGTTAAGACTACCTGAAGCATTGGTGGTTGAGCCGGTGGATCAAGATGCCACATGGGAATTCCCAATGTAAATTTGGGTAAGTTTAAGGTGGTTGTTACTAGCTTGCTCATGACACCAGGCAAGGGAAAGAGGAAGGGAATTGTGTGGACTGGGGAGGAGCCCAGATAACTCCTTGATGGTTGCATGTGGGGGTGAGGTTGTGGTGGTGGTTGTGCATAATGTTGCGGCTGTGGATGATGATACGGCTACGGATGATGTTACAGTTGTTGATGATGCTGCATCTCCTGATGATGTTGCGGTTGTGGTTGGGGCTGCGGCTGTAGTTGTTGTTTCGGTGCAGTAGTGCTGGATGAGATCATGCACAAATCTGAAGTCTCATTTGGTGTCGGCGGTGGTGACACTAAGGGGAAAGAATCCGTCATGCTGGTATCGACAAACAACCCAGGGCCCACATTCAACAATGGGGAGGATGGTATGTTGTCAACCATGGTGTTGACCGTAGGGATAACATTGGCGGGTGTGGCCAGCCCTTGCGAATCAATGGTTTTGATCGTAGGGATAACGTTGGCGGGTGCCATTAGCCCTTGTGGATCATGATAAGTTAGTTGGTCAACCATCACAATTTTCCCTTCATGGGGGAACATCATGAGATGGGAAACAGTTGATGCTACGACTCTCATGGCATAAATCTAACTTCTTTCGAGGAGAAGGTTATAGTCGAATTGAGAATTGACAACCTCTATGCCAATCAGTACTATTTTCCTGGCTAATGTGATAGGGACATAGGGGAGGATTACTTGGGCTTTAGTGGGATGGCCATCATAATCCCGCAGAGTAGTAGAGGATGGTTGCATAATTGGGGATCCAAGTTTCTTCTAGACTAGGGTAGACATAACGCACATGGATTCCCCCTCATCCACTATGCACCGGTGTATGACCAAATTTCGGATAGACACCAAGATTTGGAAGGAAATCGTTGTTGGCATCTGTGGTTCTCCATTCTCCATGTCGAATGCGATCAACTTGGATTCAAAGGGGTCCATGACACCAAGGGCAGCTAGTAAGGATTTTCGTTGCATTGGGAAAGTTTTGAGTACCTCAAGAGTGGACATGGTGGTAGGTGTTTGGGCCAAATCATCTACAATGCTATAGCTGACAGCATCTCTGGTCGTGGCATTGTTGGCAACCCAGCATATGGGGGGCATGGGAAAGGGGGTAACTGAAGAGGTGCATTGGCTATTTTAGATGTAGATGTCGTTGATGTGTCAGTAAGTTTGGTGTTGGTTTTGTAATGATTTCTTCTAGTTTGTAAATTAACCTCTTTAGTTTTCATAGCTAGCAGGTGGTGGACACCTGTTTCTACTGGGGGAGGTTCCCTTGGAGCGTTGGGATTGCGTTGGGGAGGGGGTGCAGTTGCCACCAATCCTTGGACTGGTAATGGGTTTTGGAGCACCATAAGAGGAAGTCTTGGTGGTGTCGGGTTGGGTTGAGCTTGGTCTGTTGTATTGGTGTCATGTTGAATCTCGTTTCTAATGGCTTGTTTAGGGAGACCCATGAAGGGACACTCATATGTGTAGTGCCCGTAGACCTCGCATAGTGTGCATGGTTGGTTTGAGCACAACAGGGCATTTGGTCATTGAGGATTTTGGGCTGGTCAGTTTTCCACGACATTGTTGGGAGGATTTGGTTGTTGACCGCCTCCTTACGGTCGATTGTTTCCTTGGTTCTGGGGTCGATTATTCCAGGATTGCCCTTGTTGGTTATTAGGGGATGGCTGGTTGGGACGGTTTTGTTGTGCAAACACCTGTCCCAATGGAGCAGGTGGAGTAGGGGCAGGGGCTTGAACAACTTGTACCAGTGGTGCATAGTATACTTGGGTGGGTTTCAGTGCCACAAATATGGGAATTTATCTCGTGTACTATTGTGTTATCCAAGCTAATGCCTAGGCCTGCTGCGGTGGTGCAAGTTGTGCATAAGAAGTTGTGGCTCCGTACTGGGACATCATTCTTGCATAGTCCGAAGTTTGGTTTTGGTAGGAAACACTAGGGGTGTTGCTAGGTTGTGGTGGTATTGTAGGTGGTGTTGGATGGTGCTGTGGTTGGTGGGAGACAGAACCTATGATACCATTTGTGGCATGGGATGCCCCTGGTGCATCTCGGTAAGAGGTGCCTACACGGGGAGCATTTAGAATGACAGTGTAAAGGTATCCAGACTATCCATAGATTCGATAAAACTGTTGGGCTTTCAAAATGGCCTCCTCTTTGGATTAGGGACGTTTGGATGTGACATCTTTTGCTATAATAGGTGGTAGCAAGGTTTTTAGGAACGAGTCCAGGGAGATCCTGTCATCAAGTTGGATCTTGCACAAATGACAGCGTCACCGCCACTCATGGATTTGGTCGGGTATGTGGGTCACAGTATTTTGGGGACAAGATAACAAGATCTCCGCCCGTTCATCATATCTAATGGGGAGTTGGAAATATTGTGGGAACATGAAATCCAAGGAGTTGAAATCCGAGTACTTGGCTTGTGGTAGCTCGATGTACCACTTGGTTGCAACACCTGTGAGGGTGCGTTGGAACAGTTTGAGCATGATTGAATCATCTACAATGCTATTTAATGAGTACCATAGGTGAAACATCATGATGTGGATTTGGGGGCACTCCCATGCCTTCCCTTCAAACTTGGGAATTTCTAAGGGAATTTTGGTTGGCATGGGAGGCCAAAAAGTTTGATGGAGGATAGGGTCATTTGTTAACCGAGCCAAGTTAGGAAAGTTGAGATGTGCCATGAAAGGAAGGTTTGACCCAAGGTTGATGTGAGATGGGGAAACAATGGTCGTGGGGTTTGTAGGGACATGATGCACCTGCATAAATGGGGGTACTTGTGGCATTGTTGTGGATAGGCCACTACCCCCAAGTGTGGTAAAAGGAACCATGTGAATGGAAGGGCCACTGCCCCCATGTGTGATAGGAGGGGCAGTGTAGGTGGAAGGGCCAGTGCCTTCATGTATTTCAAGTGGGATAGCATGGGTGGAAGGCATACTGCCCCCATGTGTTACAGGTGGGAAAACTTGACTGGTGGTGGTAGCTGGATTATGAAGGTTTCCATGACCATGCTGGGGCCACTAGAAAAGGTGTTGGTGGTGGTGTGGGGTGTGGACATGGGTCGACTGCCACTCACTAAGCCAGAAAATGGATCCGGGTTTGCACCAGCCATGGGGCTAGATGGTGCAGTATGCATGTCTGGCTCAGATTGGTATTATTCTGAGTCTGAATCAGAGGCTATATGGCCTTCTGATGGTGTAGAGGGTTGTCGAGAATGGTCTCAATGGTGTTGGTGCAAGGACCTGAACTGTGGTGGGTCACCTCTCAGGACTAAGGAAGACCGTAGGGGATCAATCGTGTCTAATTTGTATGCCAAAATGGTGAAATATGGTGATGATTTTTGGACCTCGGTTTTAATGGCTTCCTATTGGTTTCAGGTGGTCACTTAGCCACCAAGACTACCAGAAGACAGTGCTTGGATTTTTCCTCATGGGAGTGCTAGTCAATCGGTGGGGGTCATTGCTCGTTTCGCTTGACAATTCCTCTTAGTGGCTAGCTACTTTGGGGTTCCCGTGATACTCCTCACAATGAGTTTCTGGGCTGAGCCCAATTACTTCCAACGGTTAAGGTAGGAAGGGACTTATGTCCTCAAATACTATAGATGTTTGACTTAGTGTAAAATATAAATTTTAATGGCTCACTTAGCATCATGAACTGAGTTTGGTTGTTTTATATGTTATGGTTTGTGTGTATGTCTTTTGTCTTTCTGTTATGCTTAGTGGCTGCTTAAATGGTTTATGAATATTCTGCAAAGTTCAGAACATTGTTAATGAAAGATGTAAATGATAAATAGAAATTTAAACATGTACCATATCTAAATTTGAACTATGATAGCATGACTAGGTGACTGCCTTATGCCTATATTTCTCTTCAACTAGGAAAGGGTGTTGGGCTCTCAACACAATGGGACTAATCCCATCCACAGATCCACAGGTCACCCTCCAGATGCAAGGTCGATCAACAGGGAGGACGTTGAGCGTCGTGAGGCCCCTTGGGCCTACTAACCCCTGTACCTTCCAAGTCACCCATTTTTAGTGGCTTTGAAAAATGATAATTGAAGTGCCTATTACTATACGAGCTTCACCCTTCATCTTATCCTAGAATACCCCAAAGGGCGATGAATAGGTAGAGGAGGAAAGGTTAGGCAAGATGCTAATTTTAATTACAGTAATTTTTAATCAAGCTTTGATCAAATTCATTAATCCATTAACCATTTCATTTAACATTGATTTACACATATTGTAATAAAATAAACAAGTACTAAAAAGAAATGCAAAATTTTTTTATGGACAGAGGTGGTTAAGCCGCAGTGACAGTCCTTAATTTTTAAAAATTAGAATATGAGAGACAGATCGCTCTTTTTGAGGCAGATGTGATGAGGGGGTCGCCAAATTTTCCCCAAAACAAGCGAGGAGGTCTCTTAGAAACTGCAGACAGAAGCGAGCTAGATTCTAGAATGGAGTCATACCTTTTGGGGCAAAATGAGTGACCTGGTCGCATGTGTCGAGCCTGAATGAGTGACCTGGTTGCACCTTTTAGCCCGATAAGAGAGACCTACTCTGAAAGGTAAAATGTTTTTGATCATGAGCTAGATCTGGCCGACATTAACCTACATCATGTCCAAATGGGCTCGTATTGGCCTTGAGGAGGATCGACTGTAACTAAAAATGCAGAAAAATAGAGCTTTAAGCTAGATTTGATAGAAATTTAAACTAGGGAAATAAACTGCAAAAATAAAACCGAGGCATCTTATGGGATCGACCTGGTATGGTCGCTAGATCTGTAGTAGGGATTTCTCCCTTTCTACAGAGAAGGAACGACTACCTTCCGTTTATATGATGGAAGGGTAGGGTTCCTGTGAGAATGGAAAAATAGAAAGAAAACTAAATGAAACAAAAATAAAGAACCCCTTTGCACACAAGGTTAGGGTTTAAACTCCAAGGCCCTGCATCCAACTGTTAAGAGAGAAAAAGACCTGGAAGTGAACAAGGGAAACATGCAAGAACATGTTAAACAATAGATCTGCAACCAAATACTATTAGAAAACAATAATATAAACAACACAAAATAGAAATTATACCTTCTTGTTGAAATGGGCCACCATGCCCTAGCTTGGGGGAGCAGAGTCTCTTAGGAATGGGGAGCTATGGCTCAATGGAAGTATGGATGAGAGGGAAGGTGAATGGCTTGAGAGGCAAATGGTCTCAAGGCACTCACATGGGCAGCATAACAATATGGAAAGAAGGAATGTTTTGAGAGTGACCCCCACCCCTCTATTTATACTTTTTCTCAAGACTTTTAGGGTTTTAAGACCGTGGTTGGGGCTTTAGCCCCTTTTCTGGGATTTTAGCCCCTTTTGCTCAATATTTATCTCTTTTGGGGGTCCTAAGCTCCTTTGATGGGTTTGAGCCCCTTTTTGGAGGCTTTAGCCCCTATGAGAGCTATTTTTTCTCTTTTTAGTGGTTTTAAAGCCCTTTTTTCATATTTTTAAGCATTCTTGAGGGTGTGGGGGTAAAATGGGGTCAAATGAGGGTCGTGTGTGGGTGCCCTTGGGTGGTGTAGGCCATGTAGAGCTGAGTGAGGTATTTTTTGGGTTAACAATTGTTATACGCAAATTCTACCAACTGCAAGTAATATTCCCACTTACTTGGTTTATCCATTACGTACATTTTAAGCATGTATTCTAGAAACCGATTTACTCTTTGAGTTTGTATATTGGTTTGAGGATGATATGCAATGGAAAAATTTAATTGCATGCCTAATTCTTTAAATAAGGATTTCCATAAGTTTTCTGTAAATTTTGCATCTCTATCTGAGATTACTACTTTAGGTATGCCATGCAACCTGAAAATTTATTTCATAAATATATGAGAAATGTTAACAACCTTATAAGTAGATTTTACAAGAATAAAGTGAGATGCTTTACTTAATTTATCCACAATGACCATGATCAAGTTGTGTTGTTTAACATTCTTTGGTAAACCTAATATGAAATCCACACAGATAATTTTCCATTTCGATTCTGGAATGGGTAATGGATGCAATAATCCTATTGGATGTTGGTGTTCAACCTTTACCTGTTGACATCCAATGTGGTGTGCTAGATATTTTGCTACTTCATTTTTCATATTTTGCCAAAATAAGTCTTTTCTTGTCATAGTAATCATTTTCTGATATCGAGGATGTCATGAATAAGGTCTTTTATGTAATTCGTCCATAACAGTTAATTTAATATATGCCACATTTGGTATGTATAATCTACTTTTGTGTAGTATTAACCCTCTCCCTTTCAGACTAAGATCTGTTTATATTTAATTCCGTTCATTTTTTGCGGTCTTTTCTTTTAACTTTTGATACTCTATCAAAATTTTCTACATTTAACATTTTATTTTCTAAATCTGATTCATAGTTCCTACTTGCATAGACCAAGTTTCTGTGATGACTTAAAGTGTCTGCAAACTTATTCTCTTTTCATTTTAATTGTTTTATTTCAAAATCATATTCTCTTAGAAATGATAACCACCTAGCTTGTCTACCGTTAATATTATGTTGATCAAACAAGTATTTGATACTTATATTATAAGACATTAATAAGAATCTTCTTTCGATGAGATACTTTCGCCACATTTTTATTCCATGTAAGATAGCAACTAGTTCTAGGTCATCAGTAACATAATTATTCTCGTGTTCTTTCAACTTCCTAGACTCCTATACCTTCTTTAAATATGTCAGTACATACCACAAAATCCTTAAAAGGATCAGCAATTTTTGAAAATAGGGGCTATGGTTAGCAGGTGTTTTAATTTATTAAAATTTTTAGTAATTTTTTCACTCCAATCAAATTTCTTGCCTTTATTTTGTAATGAAGTTATAGGGTATGGTGTCTTAGAAAATCCTTCAATGAATTTTCGACAGTAGCCAGTAATCCCCATGAACGATGTGATATCGGTTACATTCTTTGGAACATGCCATTAAATGATAGCCTTAATTTTATTGGGATCAACTGATATCCCATCATGATACATCACGTGTCCTAGATACTGAATTTTGTCTTTAAAGAAGTCGCACTTTCTAAACTTAACAGACAACTGTCATTCCTTTAATACTTGTAAATTTATTTTTTAGTGTTCTTCATTCTCTTGTTTATTTTTAGAGTAGATTAATATGTTTTCAATAAATACGAATACAAATTTATCTAAGTATTTTCTTAATATACTATTCATTAAACACATAAAATTTTCTAGACCATTTTTTAACCCAAAGGGAATTACGAAAAACTCGTAATGATCGTATCTTGTTCTAAAAGCAGTTTTAAATATGTCTTCATCCTTGATCCGTACCTAATGGTTGTCCCTCGAAACTGATCAAATAGATCATTAATACAGGACAAACGATATCGATTTTTAATTGTAACTTTTTTTCACTATCGATAATCTATACACATTCTTAGAGTGCCATCATTTTTCTTTACAAATAAAACCAGTGCTCCCCAAGGGGAAACACTAGGTCGGATGTATTTTTTATCAATTAGTCATCATATAAGGATATTTTGATGTTGGTACCACCCCCGGTACCAAATTGATCGTAAAGTCTATATCCATCTTTGGAGGTAGTCCAGGAACTTCTTCCGAAAACATGTCTTTAAAATATTTTAAAAACGGTATATTTTCTATTTTAAGTTGATTATATTTCCCTTTGTCATCCATTACATAAACTGCAAAGACTTTGCATCCTTTACATACATACCTTTTCATTTGTAAGGAATAGATCTCTCTTATGGTAACCTCTCTAGGAATTCCTTTTACAATAATGGTATTTACTTTATCATCCAAGCATGATAATTTTCTATCATCGCAGTTTAACGTCACTCTATGTTTCTCTAACCATTCCATTCCTATCAGAAAATCATAACACCCTAAAGGTAAAATTTTTATCTCATCACGTGTTTTTAATCCACTCATAATAAATTCATAGTTTTTCACTAAACTACCGACCTTTTTCTTTGTGCCTGTAGCTAGGTGTACTAACCAGGATTTTTCAAACTTCCCTTGTTGTAATTTCTATAGTTTTACAATTCTAGGTGATACAAGACTTAGACTTTCAACTGGATCAATCAGTATAGAAATGGGTTTTTCTTTTATCATACCTTCGATTTCGACCATAGATGTTTGATGTTCCTCTTGTCAGTTCTCCAATGCTGCATTGATTCTGGGCATGCTTCTTGCTATATCCTCCACTATAGTAACTCCTTGGATTGAATGAGAATTATTAAAAAAAATCTTTCTTATGGGGAAATCCTTAAAGTAATGTGGTTCACCACATTCCCATCATTTTAGTGGCTCCCTTTATGCATTGTTTTTATTAAAGGCAATGGGTGTTTCCCTTTCTTTTGTTGCGATAGGATTCTACAATTTAAAATTTTTTAAATTATTCCCTCGGTATTCTTGATAGTTATTCCTAGTGTTCTTATAAAATTTGGTTCCTTTATTTCTTCGTTCAAAGTTATCACGTCTTTTATTTTTCCAGTTAGGGATGTTTTTTGTTTGTCTTTATTTTTATCATAGCATTAGTTTTCTTTTCTCATTACCTCTTCCAGAGTTTTTGGAGTATCGTATTCAATCCTCTCTTTAAACATAAGAGGTAAACAACTAAGGAAACACTATATTTTTTTTCATCAATAATATAAGGAACATAACATAATAATATTAAGAATTTGCTGCAAAGTTGTTTCATGGTTAAGGCACCTAGTCTTAATTCATAAAATTCTTTATATTTTTCTTCGTAATACTACTCCGATAAATATTTTCGTTTAAAATATTTTTAAAGGTTTTCCACATTACATAACATTCTTTTATGCCCTTTAATTTCTTTATGTCTTGCCACCAGATATCTTTTTTTCCTATTAGATTATAAATTACCATTATTTATTTCAATTCATCAGAATAGTTATAAATCTAGAAATACTTTTTCATTCCATATAACCAAGCTTATGCTTCTTCTACTTTTTTCGATTTCTCTCTTAAATATACGAGGTTTGATATTTTGAATTCTCTAGAAATTTCTTCATATGGTTTGTATTTCATTTTCCTATGGGTTCTATCACTGCTTTCACTAGAATATTTATAATTTTTAGTCTTATGCTTAGGCAATTCTTCATTTGAAGATTCAGTCTCATGTTTAGAAAATTCAAGTTTTCTTACCTTACATTTGTAAGGTATATTTCTTGCCATGTTAAGTTTGGGTTCTTTATTTTTATCTTTTTCGTTACTGTGTAGTTTAGATAATATAATGTTATTTAACTCTCTATGCTTTCAAGACACATTCACTATCTTCGTTAACTCATTTTAGTTATTCCCTTAATTCTTTTATTGTTTGTTGTAGTTCAAAAGGGTTATCATTCCTGCTTTCATGTATATTTACCCATATTTACCTATCTCTAATGTTACCTTATTCCTTGTTTATTACGTCCTTAGGGTGTGATTCCTCTTCAGGATACATTCCCACATTTGCTATGATTCCTGCAAAACAAAGTTATTTTCCTTCTTGTCTAAAAGATAATCAAACCATACAAATAAAGTCAATTTTCTATTTTTATCAGTTTCAGTGTTGGAATCATCTAGTCTAAGTGTTGTAACCATACTATTCTATCACAAAGCCATAAAATCCATAATAAATAAATAAATAATTTGTTATAGTAATTAATAATTCCATCATGTTAAACCCACCCCTCATAAGACATGTTTGGAAAAGGTGGTTGTATGAATAAATTAATGGTTTGATTAAGTGTTATGATGAGAAAATTTGTAAGGAATTAATCCATGATATACTATGGTATTTGATGGCCTTATCCTGTGGGCTTTACATATCAACAAGTGATAGTTTAACATATGGTTCACGATGTGATAGTTTAACATATGATTTTGGATGTGATATGTATGAATGATGGAGAGAGGCATAAGTGGATGCCAAGGAAGACATTTTTTTAATGGCTTGTAATAAATTTTTAGAATACTTGTCCCTGGCTATGAGCTGAAAGCACATCCTAGTGCATTAAATGACATGGCTTGATCACATGCATTATGGCCATAGCTGAATATCAACCCTCCACTTGTCAAGATATAGAAGAAAGGGTTATCGTAGGGTTTTAATGAGATTTATGTCATCATGAGGGTTTTTTCTGCATTCAAATGGTCTATTTTGATTTTCCTATGAAATAACTCAGTCATTACATGGTGGTGTTGCACT
Source organism: Pseudotsuga menziesii (assembly GCA_001517045.1). Taxonomy (NCBI): domain Eukaryota; kingdom Viridiplantae; phylum Streptophyta; class Pinopsida; order Pinales; family Pinaceae; genus Pseudotsuga; species Pseudotsuga menziesii. Next base: position 215,480 of record LPNX010333722.1, on the reverse strand, counting down.
AATCTCGCACTTTTCTCTTCATGATCTATTAAAGAAGGTTTTGCTTCTTGTCTATACCTAAGTTTACTTGAAGGTTTTTATCAGTTTTATTAATGGAAATGTGGCCTCCATTATAGCCTCATCCTTCTTGGTTCACTATGAGGTTATGAAGGGAATCCAATCACCTTATTTCAGTTTTTAGCAGAGGCTTTGCAACCTGTCAAGTTTTTAACCAAGTAAGGAAGATAATTATTCCATTAACATTATGAAAATTCGATTATCAAGGGTTTAAATGTTTACATGCAGAGTTTGACTTAATGCTTCATTTGTTGGTGTAATCAGAGGAGGAATGAAGAGTCAAGAGGAGTCGATCATTGGTCCTCTATGCGTCCATCAAAGGTGAGTTTGTTATTCTGTCTGCAAGTCTTATAAAAAAATTCATTTCATTTATATAAAATAGCTTCGTAATCCTATGTATAGATGGAGTTAGGTTTCCATTAAAGCTTCAAATGAGCCTAGCTTCACCCTCATGGCCCATAATTCGCTTGGAAAGGTAAGGGTTTACAAAAAAAAACGTTTTCCTTTGTTTCTTTACACTGGTTACAGTATACAATGAACAATTCTAACAATATACAAATGTGAAGAAAATGTAGGTCTCTACGCCTGGCCTGGCAAGAGCGGCGATAGGGTCACCTCCTCTCAAGCCTCCTTCTTTTCCCAGAGGTGAGGAATCTCCTCAAATTTTGTTAAAAAGCGAGAAAGTATATTTTAAACTTTGTCATTCGCATTATACTAAGGACACCTAGTTTTTTGCATGAACTTGTGCGTGTGGCTTGGCTTGTGGACTGTACATCTGGGTTTCTTAATAGTCATAAGGTAAGATTCTTGATATGTTCGGGGTTCATTTGGTTTCCCAGTTTCCTTGGGTTCGTGATTCCAAAGGAAGTTAGGGATTTACAACCGCTTATGAAATTTGAAGATAAGTCTTGTTTTAAAACCCCTATTGGGTATGTACTTGGATGCATTAGTTTTAAAATGTGGGCTTCGTAGCCATGCACACTGGAATTGTCTTTTTAGTTTTATTTTTTGGATTCCATATATTGGCTTGTAGCCACGATATCCTTGACAGTTGGAAGTCGTTGTTAAGATCCAATCTGTGATTTTGGTTTTGAGTATCCTTTGGAAACTCATATCTCAATAAATTATTGTTATTTACACATAGATATTGTGATTTGGTTTTGGATTTAACTCTTTAGAAGAATGATCTATCATTGGGTATGGATTCCTGAGAACATAGATTGTTCATTTGTAATTAATTATGTTATTGAATCCTGTAAATGAATTGTATCACATTGTAAATCTTTGTTGTTGGCTTAAATAGTAGAATAAGTAAATTATTGTGCGTGTTTTATAGATTTGGTTAATGTTGATTTGAAAAAACATATTTGTGGATTTGCAATATCCATAACTACTTTATTATCTAGAAAATCAATCGTTTTGTTTATACTCTATGTATCTATGAATACTTTGTTTGATTCTCTACAATATTTTTGTTTAGTTCTTTTATTTATTGGCATATCTAGATTTTCCCTAAACTGGGTGTGAATACCGAAAAAGAAACATAAACTGTATTTAATTATATTATTTAACTTATAGTTAAGATTTGTTGATTTGTTTGTTGTCCTTGTTATTTATTATGATAATAATTTTGGGGTCTCAAATATATGATTTGGGCATTGATATGGCTAACTAAGTACTCATTTGGTGGATTGTAATACATTCGTTTAGATCTATTAGTTGTTAATTATTTTAGATCCACTCTAATCTGGGTATGGAATCCCAAACAGAGACTAGGTTTAAATATGTTTATAATATTTATATATATATAGACTTCAAACAAAGATAGACCCTTCATAGAAGCCTTCAAATCCTAAAGGAAGGTAAATTAGTTCATACAAACTTAGATCTGTCTTATCAATCCGTACATAATCATTGTTAAAGAAAGTAATTAGCAAGGAAATCTAGATAAACTTAGAATGTAATTAATATATGTGATTCTTCTACATTCTGTAAATAAATAATAGTTTACACTAAAACATAATATTGAAATAGGTAAAAATATTTGGGACAAATTCATAGTGTAAATCTCCGTTTAAAATACATTTAAAATTAATATCTACATTCAGACTATAATTATCAATACTAAACGAATAATAAATTTATTAGGGAACCTGAAACCAATGTCAGGAAAACAAAACCGAAGTTGTTGTTCCTCCCAACCAAGTCTTACTTGCTACAAAACCCATGAGCCTGTTTGTTAAACCACAAGGACAAAATCCGATCAATGCTCCATTCACTACTACATGAAGGGGCATTTTAAGAAAATTGTTTCAGAAAAATACTTGTATGGTCTTTAATTTAGCTGCCAAATATATATATTTTTTAAGATATATATATATATATATATATATATTACAATTTGGTTAAGGCCTAATTCCAATGTATCTTGCCTAGCTGTCTTACACAACACCGAATACAGGACCGTCCATGGAATTTTGATTGGGTTTTGTGTGTTCGTGTCTCGATAAAAAATTTCCTTGATCTGTCAGTGCAATGAAAGAGAGGGATGGTTAAAACTTTGAAATCCTGCATATTAATCCATGGCCTCAATGGATTTACGGCTAGGTTTTGTGCCTTCACAGGGTAAACTTGTGCCTCGATATGTCAATGAAGTGAAAGAGAGGGATAGGTAAAACTTTGAAATCTTGCATATTAACTCATAGTATTGGTTCAAGGTTCGAAATACATATTTCCTTTGCAACATTTTGGGTTTGAAGAAAACACTTTTGAACGGTGGATTTCATTGGAAGAGATGGGGGCGTTGTGAACCAGTGGCATGATTTTGATTTCAGCCATCGTTTTGGGGGGTTTGAACTATCCTCGGCAAAAAAATTCTTTTAAAGAATGCCCTTAAGAAGGGTGGCTTTCATTGGAATAGAGAGAGAATTGTGAGAATCGATGGCATGGTTTTGATTTTGTGTTTGGGTTTGGGAAAAACCCTTTTGGAGGGTGGGTTTCCATGGACAAGAAGAGGCATTGTGCTGTGATTTTGATTTCAAGCCCTGTTTCAAAAATCAAAAGAATAACATGAAATCACTTCATTGAGGAAATATATGCTATGTTAAATATTTTCAATACTAATCCCATGGCATCATGAGAAGAGGTGGGGTGGTTTTGATTCCCAACAAAATTTTGGATTAAAAAAAACCCTTATGAAGGGTGGTCTTCCAAAGGGTGGTTTTCCTTGGAAGAGAAGTGATGTTGTACGAATCCGTGGCTGACCCAACAACTGCTTGATCGAGGCAGCCGTATTTATTTTCTTTCTATTGGGTTTTTTGTATTTGTTTTTTTTTAAAGGCTTACCCTATAAATTATGCCCTTTCTTACTACTACACAATTGTTACTTGTTTCTTTTTACATTTTTCTCCTGTAAATGGTGGCCCTTTTGTTGTATGATTTGACACTTTTTCCCATACACCTGTTGTATCTCACTACATTTTTCACCTCCCACAGGTTTTCGGTGAGGCATTTTTTGGCCGTAATCCTTCTTTCATTACTCTAAGCCTTCTTTTCTTCAAATCAACATATTGTAGAATCATCCTAAAATCCTCAGACGAACCAACATTAACTTCAACCATAAATCATGTTTTAATGCCAATACAGTCGTTGATGAGATTAATTTCAACCAGCAAGAATCCATTGATGTTCAGAATAATAAATTTACATTTACATGTTCACAAACATTTTTGGGTTTTTCATTTTGTTTTAGAATTTGAAATTTACATTTACATGTCCGCAATTTTTTTGGGTTTTTCATTTTGTTTTAGAATTTGAATCATCATTTACAGCATTTATCTCACGATTTGATTTTACATGTTTTTATATTTGAGGTTTTTGTGCAAGTGGAAAGGAGAAGCCCCTCAAGCAGCCAAAGAAGCACAAAGTTGAGTATGACGAGGTGTGTTTAATTATATTTTTAGTTCTAAAATTATCTATTATCCAAGTTATCTTTTTAAGATTTATCAAAGTGAATAACATATTAGTTGTGGTTCAATAAGAAAATTTTACAGGAATCACGTTTTAGCCTTAATTGTGTGTTCACATATTAGTTGTGATTCAGTGAGAAATTTTACACGAGTCATGTTTATGGAATGTATAAGAAAATGGCAGTTTTTAGTCAATTGATAGACTTTAGTTTTTAGCTGATTGATTAATTATTGTATATCTCCAAGTTGGAAACGAGATACTGAGTATTTCTCGTCTTTCTTTCTATGTTTTCCGTAGGCTGACCTAGCTCACATTCAAAAGAAAAAGGATGAGGAGAAGGTAATGCTTTCAAATTATTTTCATCAACTTGCATGTTTTCTAGTCACACAGAGGAACTTTACCATGGCTGTTGCTCTAAGATTTACTTTGTTTTAAAAATGATGTCCGTCTGGTTAAGAACAAGAGCAAACCCTAGTGGACCATCAAGACCTGATTGCTATCTATGGACTTGTCCATAGGATGAATCCATTATTTTCACTAGAGTTCAAAGGGTCGCATCTGAGGACGCATGCATAAGCGGCTTCTCTTCTTTGCTTGCATTTTCATCATTTTTTTGTTAATTGTAAGTAAGATTCAACCTATGTGCATATTTTCATGATTTCTGTTTAGAGTTGATTTGATTTTCTTCCAATATTCTAAATACACATTAACCCCTTTTGTGTTTATTCGAGGAAGTTATGAAAAACATTCCTGATGGGATTTCTTTTTTCATATATGAGTTTTCCTTTTACTGGTATTTGAAAGATTGGTAAAGAAATCGGCTAGGTCCTTCATTCAAGAAATTGAACCGAATGGCAAAAAATACACTGGGATTTGAAAATTCAGAAAAGATCAACCTAAAAGAACATCTCAATTTTCAGAAAAGAAATCAACCTACTTTTACAGCACTGAACTGGGTATCTCTCTCTATTTCTTTATAAATTAGGTTAATATGAATATATGTCCTTAAATCTATTTGTTAAAATGAATATATATCTTATTTTATATTCATCTACATTTCTTGGTAAACATAATGTTCGTTGTGCTTTTGCTTCATCCTACATGGGGTTTTATTTTATATATTGATATCCATTTACCTTCACCTACATGTTGGAATTACTTTTACTTCTGCATATGTGGATTCTCATATAATTTTACATCCAATTTGCTTCATTTAGATAAGAGTTTAATGGTTTCTAGTTCTGGAATTTTAGATCTTGGTAGAGTTTACCGATTTTCTAGTTCTCATCTNGAACATGCTTTTTCATATATATATATATATATGTGTGTGTGTGTGTGTGTGTGTGTGTGTGTGTGTGTGTGTGTGTGTGTGTGAAATATTGGTTTTGGTATGGATAAGTTTTGTTTTCTAGTTATTTTGAACTAGAATATCTAGATTAATACCAAGCTAGTGACCTTGTTTGTAATCTAGATACATATAAACTACTCAATAACCTTGTTGCTAAACGAGATACGTATAAACTGCTTAATAAATTTGTTTTCAAATTGGATACTTATAAATTACATAAAGACACTTATTGAGCCCAAGAGGGTCATTTTACAGTCCAGTAGGAGGAGATGTGTAACTCCTTCCATGCTCATCCAATGTCTGACACGTGTTCTTTGTAAAAATAATCAAATATTATAAGAAATTACATGTAAGTTCAACTTAGATTTAAAATATTTAGAATAGCATATAAATAGAACTAATGAAATTAAATAAATTAAAACCATAAACATTGCATTACACACTTCCTCAACATCTTTCATTTTAAAAACCAGTTTGCACATAGAAAGATTCGATCTCTCCCATTGTTTAATAGATCATTTTAAAGATGAATCTATACTAGTATACAATTAAATTCATTTTAGTATGTCCTTCATTTTCATCTATTCTACCCTTTTCATGCAGTAGAAATTCTCAGTAACCATTATGATCAGGATTCACCTCCCCTTTAGGTTAGTCTTTTCATCTTCACTACCTTAATGCTTATTGGGACATTATGTTAGATATGCTTTAGAGAATAGGATGTTAATGTTGTTGTAGCAGTAATAGTAAATGTATAAGATCCTAATTGTATATCTAAATTTATGAGATCTGACTTAAACGGTTACTATAAAATCTGAACAATATCTCTCTACACATCTCAAGACTCCCTTGACATGCCATATCAATCACAGTGAAACGAGCTTTGATTTTATTGTTGGATGGAACTTACAGGCCTGCATAGATTATCATTATAATGTATTGGATGGCACTTTTAGACCTCTATAGGTTATCATTATAAAGAAGTTTGATATTTCAGAAAATTTCATTAAATTGTAATGGATAGTTGATGGAGAAATACAAGTTATGTGTAGGGATGTGATGCTTCACTGCTGCTCGATGACACTACTACTTTTACTGGAGAGAAGACAACAACTCCCAACCTCAACTCTACCCGTGGTTTCAAAGTAATAGATGCCATCAAAGAAGGGCTTGAATCTGCATGCCGTGGAAAAGTTTCTTGTGATGATATTCTTGCAATTGTAGCTAGGGATTCTGTGGTCGTGGTAAAATTTATTTTTGTTTTGTTTTAGGTTATATTTCTCAAAATTTCATTGACCATTCATACCAAGTTCTTTTCTTGTTAGACTATTCTGACTAAGGAAAAACCTTTGTAACTTCAAAGACTTTAGCTTATTTAATAGCCATTAGATTTTTCTATTTTCATCTTTTTTTCCATCTCATAAAATTGGACCTTTCATGGGTTGGGAGGTGGAATTTTTAAATGAAATCCTTCTCTTATCAAATTTAAACCTTATTTCATCAAAGGCCCTCTTTAGTCAAATGATTGGGACAAGTAAATCCCTTTGACTAGAACCACATAAAAGACAACTTCTAGGTGTTTTTCACCATTCATATTAGCAAACATCACAAGCCTGATGCCATACAAATTCCTAAATTCCCTTGACAATGGGTAAAGAAAGCATTGTGGTTACTGACGTGTCAATAAATTTATGTGATCTTTCCTAGCATTCCTAGATTATATGTATTTATTTCGGAAATGAGTTATATATTGTTAGCTTTTGGGGTTACTTCAAAAATGTTTTTACCATACTCTAAGGTGCTTAATGTGAGGTAGGGTGCATGGTGTGTTGACTACCTTTGGTTGTATCATGATCGACATACACAATGGAGATATCATCCTTATGGAATCCTAGAGCTTAATTTGATGCTTATGTGGTGCACTTCCTTTGGAGTTTGGAGACCTATTGGCCATGGTGACATTCTTCATGAGGTGCACATGGATGGGTTATTTTCTTACTTGAGAGGAAAACCCATTTGGTGGAAGGCGATTGGGAATCTGGAAGGAGAGCATTCAATCCTAGGTAGCATGGGCCACTTGGTTGCTTGCATGGAGGTTTGTGCTTGATTTGTGGATGCTTGGGTGGGGTATTTTTCATGAGGACATAGTTGAATTGAAGGAGAACATGGCTTAAGAGGTAGTATTGGAGCATTGGAGACCTTTGGAGACCTTTGTGTGCATATCCACTACAAATTTCTAGGGAGACTTTAACACTAATTAATATAGAAAAAATAATGGGTAGAATTTTCATCAGCTCCTGTATGACAAGGAATGTTGCAAGTACTGTAAATATTATTTTAATAGTTAACCATGGATTTCCTTTGATAGAACATGCTGCAAAAACTGTAGATGCATGAATGGTGGGTGACCTCAAGTAGAGTATGTTACTATATGTTTTATAAAAAATGTGTAGAAGAAAACCATTTGAAATTAATAGCTTGGAGATTTTCAATCAACTTTTTTACTTTTTCTTCCCATGATTGTAGTTTGATTATTTTCATGGGGTGAAAATGTGAACCTGGGAAACAATTTTATGACAACGGAGTGAAAAAAAAAGAGGGCACGTGGATGAACAAGTGAAAAAAAAGTCAACCTCAAACTCTAGCCCGAGAGTTCAAAAAAATCTAGGCCGAGAATTTGTGAAAGGTCAAACTCTCGGCCCAAAGTTTAATAAAATTCTAGGCCGAGAGTTTGAACCAATCATAGTGCTGTATTTTTTTAAAAACTCTCGGATGAGAGTTTGAACTAGACTCTCGACCTAGAGTTTGGAAAATTATCTCGGCCGATATTTCATGGTCAACAAAACCTGCAAAATATTTGTGATCTTTGTGGAACCTGCAAATTCAACAAGCCCAAACCCCTGCAAATTTTAAACATTATTTGTCAAACTTGGTTGCAATAGATTCATCTTTGAATCTAGTTTCCAATTATATAATAATTGTTTCATTTCATTTTGAATTTCTATTTATTAATAATTTTGATCTAAACCTTATCCATTAAGAATTTTATTATTCTCAAAATCACCCGAAATGAAAATTCAATATCAGAACGAAGACAACACCAAAAAAATTGAATTCTTCATAGAGATCATAATTTCCGAGTCTTCTTCAAAAGGGTACTTTTAGTTTTTCCAATAAGAGTCACACTAAAAATAAAATTGAATCTCACCAACATGTGTCGATAATGCACCATTTTTTGAACTTATGTTGTTTCGATAAATAATAAAAAATAGTTCTCAAGTCTGAAAAACCTCAAAATATAGTTCTCAAGTCCGAAAAACCTCAAAATATAGTTCTTAAGTCTGAAAAACCTCAAAATATAGTCCATGCACAAGTTCAATTTGTGTAGATTATTAGTATAAATTGTGTTTCCATAATATGAATAACTATCTCTAAGAAAAATGTGGTGCACACAGGTCACTCATTATTCATACTTAAAATTTTAAAGTATATATTTTCCCCATTGTATGTCGATAAGATTTTAAAAAAAATATGAGTATGTAGCTAATTCAATTCTCTAAAACTTGTATGTTTAATTCAAGGTGAAATTTCTAAGGTAGATATCGGTTTGAAGTGGTTGAAGTTGAAAAACATAAAATTTGGCAATTTGTTTTGTCAAAAAACAAGCAAAAGTGTTTCCTAGCTTCATGTTTTCACCCATGTTATTAAAAATTTCAATTGTTACTCTGTCTTTCGTCATGTACATTCATGAAATCTGGACTGCAATATACAATATTTTTTCCCTTTTGCATGAACATAAATAGATAGCTGGGAAATTATGATACCAATTGCATTTTTTGTTTGATCAAAAGCATATTCAGTGCAACACTAGTAGGAACCTAATATCTTTGTTTTATGATGTGCAAGGCTTTTATTTTATCTTTTATAAAAAAAAATTATATTGACTTAGTTGTAATTTGAAGTTAATATATGCAACATGAGCGTTTCCAATGAGTTCAAGCTGGAAAGTGTTGTGGGTTTTTAATGTGGTGTTTTGTGAACTATGAATTGAGTTACTTATAATTTGAGTTTTAGAACCGAGATGGAGAATATGTCTACGACCTTGTCCACACCAAATCTTTTTTTCTTAAAATGTTCTTCACCCTTGTCACCATATGAATAGTGAGTAGGTTTCACCCCGTTTGGCGAACCTTTTTGGATTGACTCAAAACACCCCCGGTTCTTGTCTCCCACCTAGATTTATTGGAAGGAACAACTATGTGGGAAATCAACTATTTGGCTAAACCAAAATGAAAGTGAGAGAGCTCGATAGATCCATGAACTTGAAACTAGGAGCTTGGAAGCCTTCATGGTGCTGAAACATATAAGCTATTTCTAGGAGGGACGTGGGCGATAAAGCAAGGTAAGGTTTGATAGCATTCCCTCTAAAGACCTCATGTTATAGGGCCTCCTAGGAAGATTTCATGATATGAATGAGTGAAATACAATGAGTATTTCAAGCTTCTTGTGTTTATTGCTAATTCCATGAGAACTATAAATGAATGAGTGACATACAGTGAGTACTTCAGGCTTCTTGTTCTTAATTCCTAAAAAATCTCTAAAAAATATAAAGTATTCTTCTTGTATTGAAAGCTACTAGGAAAATGGTAGAGTAGTTGCATTATATAATGCAAAAGGTTGGTGGTTCGATTCCACTTCCCTATCATAAATATTTGCATTTTATCACTACTAAATTCACTTTGCATTTTATCACTACTAAATTCAGCGGGTATTGAGACAATATTTTTGTAAATTGTTTCAACTTAAGACAAAAAAAAAATAGTGTATTGTCTTAAATATTGTCTTTAAGCGGATGTCCTAAACTATTGTCTTAAAGTTAAGACAATTTTTATTGTCTTAAATTTAGGACAATAATTTAAAATAATTGTCTTAAATTTAAGACAATAGTTTGCAATAATTTAAGACGCCAACTTAAAGACAATATTTAAGACAAAACACAATTTTGTTTTTGTCTTAAATTGAGACAAGTTACAAAAATATTGTCTCAATTATTGTCTCAATACCTCTCTATGTATTAGTTATTCATTCAAGTTAATAGTTACATGCATAGGAAAATACTTTTTAATATATTATTCATTTATTGAGAATTCTTGTATGAGAAATATATGTGTTGTATATTTTAATATCTTCGTCAGCAAGTCAAATCTAAGATGGTCTATTCACAATTTTTACTTTTAATTTATTGTGACTTTATTATAGAGTTACAAACCCAACAAATTCCGGTATGCTTGTTGGGCCTAGTATGCTTATGACTTTAGGTTTTATTATAAATTTTGTCACTACACCAAAATTTGTCTATTCGAAATCTAATTTTTTTGGATTAACATTTTCCGATATTGTAGGATAATTATTATTATTCTGTTTTTGTTTTTTTATGAGAAGAAAATAATGAATCGTATCGGAGACCAAAAGTCACCCCAAAGTCTAAGATGACACTTGAATATGAAACCAACCATCACTTATCATGTTCATATGTAAATTAATTAATGATAAAACTGTTTTCTATGGTTTTATATTTGTCTAAATTGCCTTGTTTTTTGCCAATAATATTTATTGGCAAAATGGGCTCGACACTGGTATATTTATGACGCTTGTGGTTAGAAGTGTTATTAATGCTACATAATTGTAATTACCTTTCATATACCTAGCTTTCTCCCATAACTCCTTCCGTGTGTTTCTTTGCCCCAAAATGTTCACGTGCACTTTTAAATGTGAAATTGATGAGAGATTATTTCTTTACCTGCGGTATGATCAGATTGTAATGCCGCTCTACATAGCTACCATAAAATCTCCAGATCCATAATGGCAGCATATTTTGTTTGGCCTCCATATTTGAAGCCCCAATTTCTAGATCTTCGCTTGCCTAACGTCTTTGCACTTTTGCTCGTCTGTAATTATCTGCTTGATAGTGTACCATTCTCTTGCCAATTTTTCTGTCATTCTGCTTGTCAGTATCCTGCGCACTCCCCGATCCTCTCATTCTTCCTAATCTTGCAGTGTTTCGTTGGTTCTAGTCTCCATTCCTCTAATGTGTTTCTCTCCACTTAAACCATAATCCGTTTTGTGACTAGTGTATGCTAAATTGCTTGATTTCGTTGGTGGTGAGCTCTGTCAAGAGATCTGCATTTGCGAGGAGGAAAACCTAAACTGGCTATGGACCACCATCCAAATGTTGTTTTGATAATTATCTTTGAGAGGGAATGAAACCTAATTTTGGCGCGAACCGTATAATCTCTCCCACGGTGGCTATCTCGTCAAGTTTCACATTGCGTGGATAGACTTCTAGCATGTGATATCTCTGCGTAAGAGTGGTATCTCTCTTCCAATTCATCTTGTATGCTCATTCAAGTCAATGTGATGTATTGTTCGCCACTCAAGAATGGAGCTGCATTGGTAGCTGCGTCTTGATCGTGCGTCAAATTTCTGCATTGGTATCATTCAAGTCTATTTTTATGGTAAAGCATGTGATAAAAATATTTTACATGCAGCAGTAATAAATGTTGTGGATCTTTGGATTGGTAGCTGCTTTTTGATCGTGGGTCAAATTTCTGCATTGGTATCATTCAAGTCTATTTTTATGGTAAAGCATGTGATAAAAATATTTTACATATGTGATAAAAATATTTTACATGCAGCAGTAATAAATGTTGTGGATCTTTGGATTTCAAGCAGCAGTAATAAATGTTGTGGATCTTTGGATTTCAAACAGGTTGAGATCCAACAGTCCACAGTGCTGCAGCTTAGGCATTTATTACTTGCATGTTGAATATTGTTCACTAGAGCATGTAGCTCCTGAAAGATAGCATAGCACTCTTGCTTGCATTGCATGTAGGCGTTGACTACTAAATTGCATGGAATCTCTCTGTTATGGCAACCCGTGAAGAATGCTCTCTCTAATGCAGCATGAGCTTGGTGGAGCGTGAGCCTAAGCCCATTGGACCACGAGCTTGGTGGATCGTTATCTTGTTGGTGCAGAGTGTGATCCCATGAGACCTTGAATACCACTCTTTCTTGGTGTGAAGACTATTCTCTCCATCCTCAAGACATTTGTGAAGATAGCATATTTGATCGTGAAGACATTTAAAGAACAAATCCTCTTGCAAATGAGTGTTGCCGTAAATCTATGGTGAATAGATGTTCTCCATTGTTCAACCGGTGCTGGAATAGTCTCCTTGTTGCCAGAACAACATTTGCATTTCTAAAGCCAAAACTTTAAACACGATAAGCTCACTTGAGAGATTGGTTTCTTTGCATTAGCCAGCACCTGCCACCACATCCTAGTGCATCGTGTTTTTGCTTAGTTGCAGATTCCACCCTTCAATATGGAGAGATTCCATCATAGTTGTATGATTGTGACCACGTCTGAAGATTGAGACCTAATTTCTTGCTTGGGCTGAGAGCTCAACCTAGTGTCTTCCCGTTGTTGCTTCTCTTCAAGCTGATGGCACTCCATTGAAGTTTGAAAACTATTAAATATTGTATGCAGCGCCTGCTCTATGTAGCATGAATGCTGGTAGAGCACCTCTCTTTTATCCGGTTACGACATCTCCTCTATTGTCAGTGAGCTACGTTGATGTGAAGACTATGTGGAGTATTGAGGATATGTCTCTCCATCGTGAATCTATGAAGATGTTGGTGAAGTGTTATCTATTGGGTGAAGAACAATTCTACATGCATCCCAACTGATGAATTGCGACTTGAGTTTGTCAAATTCAGTTGGGATCTCTCACCCTGTATCTTGGCGGCCTGGGATAGAAACTGAGACCTCACAACTACTCAGCAGCCTCCAGCACTAGAGCAATTTGTCTGTTTGGTTGTTGATGAAATACCACCATGAAGAAAAAGACTTCAGGTCGAGCTCTTCTCTGTTTCTAGTGAAATGAGTTCGGTGTATTGGAAGAGCTGGGAGTTTGGCGTTCTATTTTGTTGGTATGATATTATTTTGGTTGTATAGTGGCTTCTTTTAAGCCATGGTATGGTATATGTGTCATTCACAATGACTTTGTGAGCAGTCTATCTTTGATAAACCTTATGCTGAGACGTTGGAATCTCTATTCCTTTAATATTGACATTGACTCACTAAACCATTATACTATGGAATAAGAACTTTGAAAGCTATTGTTTTTCTCTTATTAACTTTGTTTGAAATGTTGTAAAATATTTTTAATTTCTATTTTGAAGTGTATCTATTAGAAATTTAACAAAATTATATATATTTTGCAATTTTTTCTTTAAAATAAAATATTTTGATGAAGAAAATAAGACAATTTTATTAACAAAACTAAAAAAAATACAGAAAATAAAGACATTTAAAACCATTTTCAATGGATTTTTAAAGACTTTTAGGATAAAAATGAAACCATTTTATATTATTTTCCAAAAAGCAACGATACACATAAATTCAATAAAAACTATACCATATATTTGTAAATAACTTCTTAAAAACATTATATATAGAAATTTTATTTATAAAATAAAGTCCAAAACTCAAAACATTACTAATATATGTTATCAAAAAGAAACTAATCAACAATACCATGTAGGCAAAAAGTTTCATCAAAATTGGAATTCTTCCTTGGGTCTTGTATGTTTGCAACATTCCTAAAATGATCCTTGCAAAACAAAAAAAATTAAATCTATATACATTAAAAAAATTTAAATCCCCCTAAATACCCCCACATTACATTTTAAAAAAATAACAAAATTTTAAAACCACCCTAACCCTAACATCAAAATTACATTAAAAAATAAATAAATAAAAATTAAACCTCCCCTATCCCCCTAAACCCCATCCACCCATTACATTTAAAAAAATAAAAAAATAAAGCCCCCTAAATGCCTGAACCCCCACAAAATTATATTTAAGCACATTACAATACATTAAAAAATACACCACCAACCCCCTAACCCCTAAAATCCACCCCACCCACACAACATTAAATTAAAAATATATAAATAAATAAATTATAAACCCTCACCCCAACCCCCACAACATTAAATTTACAACAATATTAAAAAAACATTTTTAACCCCTAACCCCCTAAATGGCTACCTAAACATTATATTAAAAAAAAAATCCCATCCCTTCCTTCTCCCTCCTCTCTCCTCCATTCTCTACCGCCCTCCTCTCCCTTCCTCCTCCCCGTTCCTCACTCCTCCCTTCCACGTGGCCCTTGCTCCTCCCCACACCTCCCTTCTCTCTCCTCCATTCTTCACGGCCTTCCTGCCCCCTACTCCTCCTCCCTTTCCCTCTCTCCTCTCTTCCCCGCAACCTTGAACCCCCCTCCTCCTCCCTTCTCCTCCTTTCTACCTCTCCCTTCTCGCTCCTCCCTCCTCCCTTCCCCACGACCCTCCCCCCCCCCACTCTCTCCCTCCCCTATGACCTTCCTCTCCCCTCCTCCTCCATTGTTGAGCTCGCTTGGGTGCCAAAGGACTGCCCCTCACAAGATGAAAGATTAGCTCCACTCCCTTATCGTTCCCCCCTCCTCCCTCATCACTCCTCCCTTCCGTGCATCCATCCTCTCCCCTTCTCCCCCCTATTCCTCCCTCGAGCACTTGCTCCTCCTTCCTCACCCCTCCTCCTCCCTTTTGCGCGACCCTCCTCCATTGTTGAGCTTGCTTGCGTGCCAAAGGGTCGCTTGTAACAGGTGGCCCTTCAGCGCGCAAATGGGATCAATGAAGAAGGAGGAGGAGAGTGGAGGAGGGTCACGGGGAAGGGAGGAGGGTGAAGAAGGGAGGAGGAGGGAGGAAGAGGGGGGAGGAGGGAGACAGAAAAGGGAGGAGGGAAGAGGGAGAAGGGAGGGGAGGGGAGGAGGAGAAGTGAGGACGAGGGCGGAGAGAGGAGGATGAAGGGGAGGAGGGCCGCAGGGAAGGGAGGAGGGAGTATGAGGGGGGAGAAGGGAGGACAAGGGGGAGGACGAGGGAGGACGAGGGGGGAGAAGGTATGATGAGGGGGGAGGAAGAAGGGAGACGAAGAAGGAAGGAGGGAGAAGGGAGCAACATAAGGTGGCAGGGGAGGGAGGGAAGGGTTGGGGGGTTGATATTTTTATTTTTTTATTTTAATAAAAAAATTAATATAAGTTTAGGGGTGGGTTTATAAAAAAGATATATTTTTTTTAAATGTAATGTTGCGGGCGGTGTTAAGCCGGGGGGGTGGGGGTTATAATTTTTTTTAATTTTTTTTAATGTAATGGTTTTTGGGGTTAAGAGGGTGTTTTAAATTTTTTTTTTTTAAATCATGTAATATTGTTGTGGGGTTTAGGGGGGTAAGGGGGGTAGTTTTAAATTTTATTTTTTTTAATGTAATGTTGTTGGGGGGTTGAGGGTGTTTGCGGGTGGGGGGGTTAAATATTTCTTTTTAAGTAATGTTGTAGGGGGGTTTAGGGGGTTAGGGATTTTATTTTATTTATTTATTTTTATTGTATTGAGTCCTTCATCTGCATAAAATATAGATTATGATGGGGTGTTAGAAGCCATGGATGAATTTGAATAATTTCACATAAAACATTTTAGTTGTTTTTTATTAGTATTATGTTTGTAATTGAAACTCTAAAGGAGTTTTTGAATATTTATATGAATAATTTGTTCTTGTATGGTCTAATATATGATTTCATTATTAATCACATCATAATTTCTTTGATTTTATATGGTTAGAGTGGTGAAATTATTCATGAAATAATTGTTTTTGTTTAATATGCAAGTTTCAAAGAAGTTGTAATTGATCTCTTGAAGAAACATAATTTTTTTCCTATTTGGGGGTTGATTTTAAGGTTTTGTAAACATTCGTATCGGATGTATAGGCCATGGCTCTATTTTATACCCCCAAAAAAAGTTTGTATACTGGTATCAACAATTTTATATTTGGGGGGTGTTTTTCATGTTTTTTATGCAAAAATCATCGTTGTTATGGATAGAGTTCTCATTGTTAGTATAAAGTTCTCATTTCATATTATAAGTGGTTAGTACTACATAGTTAAGCAACAATATTGAACCTATTACAGAGTTAGTATTTGCAAAAATAATGCGATGGAAATGTAGAGAGTGTGATTTCACAATCCTCTTGCCATTGAAGGAACATATGATCCTTCTTCTACAAAATTGTTCTTACATTTTGTGCATCATTTCATCTTCTTTGAAGAGTTGATTTGGGTGAATGTTTTTTGTGTATAGCATTGCACAAGCATCAGTTGCATTACTGAGTTCATGTCTAGTGTCTAGTATGATCATGAAGGAAGTGTTGTGAATAAGTATTTTGTAAGCAGTGGATTTGCATTGTCTTGTAAACTGAAGATTTGTGCTGAGAACAATTTTATATTTGTGTTGATGCCTTGTACGCTTAAAGACAAAATTGTATAGAATTTGCATATATATTTGATTGATAGTACTGATTTGCATCCTATTGGTACAATTGCAAAATTGAAGAGTGTTACTGTAGAATGTTTTTTTTTTGTAAATTTAGAGTCTAATCTATTGATTCAAAATAATAATAAGGGAAAAAAGATAGATCATTATGGAATTTATTTGAACTGAATGTAGCAGAGAGTAATTTAAAGCATGCCCCTCTCGAGAATTCAGGATTTTACAGTCAAATTGATCCTCCCTATAGAAGTAATAACAAATATAGTGAAAGAAAAATAAATAGTGTTGAAACAAAAAAAATGAGTGTAACTGTTCTAAATAACTAGGACTTCTAGACCCAAATTGACCATAATAAAAGACAACAAAAACATAGGAACCTAGACTTAGTTCTTGAAAGGATTCTCCTCCTCAATGGGAATACCAAATCTAAATCCAATCTGCATTTTTGGTCGACTTTCAGTTGGTGGAGCCATAGGGTTGACATAATTCTGGCCGCCATACTTTCCAGGGCTCTTGGAGTCGCTACTAGTATCTTCCTTGCTTCTCGAAACGTTGGTGCTCGAGGGATTCATATTAACTGGGAGTGGTTTTGTTTACTCGTATTCTGAAGAAATATTAATGGTTTATTTTCCGTCTTGGGTTCCCACCATGGTCCACAGAGGAGGAGGAGGCAATTGCTCATTGTCCATGCGAGCCACCGGAGGAATCGAGGAGGGATATGGAGGATCATTTTGAGTACCAGTAAGATGGAGTATAATCCTAGTCAGGAGGTTCTTCACTACCCAAAAGTTATGTCTACGCGAGACTGTCATGTTTGTTGTGGAGTGGGAGCCCATGAGCTCATCCTTCCAATCATACATGAGCTTACAGAGACGGCCCGACATTTGAACATCATAGCCTTCAATATTTTCTAGAGCAGAGGGAGTTCTAGGTCGCTCATTGGATATTCCCTAACCTCCATGCTCTCTTCGTGTGGTAGCTCACAGTCTACAAGACATATTCAGGTGAACCAGAGGCATAATATGGTGTAAGTTTTGTACGTTGGATGAAAAAGCATGTGCAGGAGGATGGAAGATAGCGCACTTCAAAATCACCATGAGCTCTGCAAGATTGTCTGCCTTCACAAAAATGCACAGGGAGGGAAAAATGAGGTAAGGGATGTTGGACATGATTACCATATGAAGGTTGCATGGTCAGTGAGGTGGAATTGAAATTTTCATTAATATTCCAAGGAGAGCACAGTACATAGTGACAGAGGGAATGTCACCTCAGATAAATAACCTAGAGAGACCACATGGATCGAGGGAGGGGATGGTATATGTCATTAAGAGCTTAATTATGGTTAGTATTGGAGTAGCGTCGGGGGACATATGTGTGTTCCAACTAATGTTCCCAATCCTCCTTTGAGCCATGTAGGAACCCACATCTAAGTGAATATCATCCTTTCCTATTTGGATACAATCGTGCTTTAGGGTAGAATCAGGAAGCTCTTCAATGGAAAAGTGCTGCAAATAAGAGTTTGAACAGACTCCGCAATTAGGTAATTTGTCAGCTAAAGAGTTAGCTTGTATTAGGACATGCTAAAAGGTAATGGTCGTAGGTTGATAAAGGAGGAGTGCAAGTTGTTGTAGATCGAAGTCCAACCTCCAACTAGGACAAAATTTGGTGCAATTGGAACCGTTTTGCATTCAAATGGCCATATTTAGGATAAGTTTGAATCCCCCTCCACTATGAGTGGAAAGAGATCATGGTTGAAAGCAATGTGGATTACTTGGAGTAATCCCATTAATTTAGATGCATTGTTTCTTTCGATATTGAGCGTACCATAGAAAAATCTGAGTATATATCGAGTGGATGATCTGAAAACCCGACCGTAGCTAGCTTTTCCAGGATTTCCTTTGGAATCTCATTTGAAATTAAGCTTAAAGAAATGTAGGGGAAGACCTATCCAATTATTCAGGATGGTGAATTGATGAACTTAGGCCGAGGATGAAGTTGAAGCCAGAAGGGGGGATATTTTTCAACTCTCCAAAATAATATTTTCCATGGGAGTGGCCTAGATATCCTAATCATTCCAATTGTGCAACATAGTAGTTTCCTATATGTGTTTTTGACAGGAGGTCAAAAAAAAAAATGGGAGTGCATATATCTTTAAAATTCCTGAGATTGCATTCCTTTCAGATGTTCCAGATGACAAAGCCTAGGATAAGTTGCCATATTTTATTTAGAAGAGGATTCTGATAGGAGAAGTTGTGCCAGTGCTTGATAGTCTCTGATATGTTCCCTTGGAAGTGATCATTTCTTTTTAAAATAGATTCTATCCTATCCCAGAGTATGCATGAGAAAGAGCACTGATCTAGAAGATGATCCATAGTTTCCTCTTTTTATTTACATAGAACACACTGCAAAGTTCCTATGAAGCCTCTTTTTAGGAGGTTGTCTCATGTAAGAAAGCACTTATGTAACACAAGCCAGAGAAATATAATCACTCTGGGAAAAGTTTTTAACCCCCATATTTTGTCCCAGCAAACCTCATATTTCTCATTGGAAGCGTTGTTAGAGAGATGATAGGATTCATTGATAGAGAACATACATTTGGATTTGTAACCCCATATGAGAATATCAGGACCATGTCTGGTTCCGACAAGTATTTTTTGAAATTTTTCGCAGAGAGAATCAGAATAAGCATGTTGTTGGATCGGATTGCATCGGTGGTGGGGCAACCAATTGTGAAAGTCCCGTTGAATGTCTTGGTCCCAAAAGGCATCGAATTTTCATGGTTAGGAATTTTAAAAGTATCATGACAGTGATGGATATTGTGCGTGGACTCCAGGTAGGGGAACTGGTTCAAGGAATCCATCTAGAAGTTGGACAAGGATCCATCATGAATCTTCTAGAAGCTATGTTGCTGGACTAAATGACACTGAGAACTAGTTGCATTCTATACGAGAGAACCATTTATATGTTGTGAGTATCTTATGCGATTTTGAGCGTGCTAGTTAGTAGCATATTTTTTAATCCAGAGTTGGGCCCATGGACTACTGTATTTTGTGATCCAATTCCACCAAATTTTGGTCCTTAAAATTTTGTTATTTTTAGCCAGACCCTGAAGACCAAGACCTCATTCATTTTTAGTACGACAAGTGATTTCCCATTTGGCTAAGGGCCAGTTATGAAATACTTTGTCCCCTTGCTAGAGGAATGTGCGCTGAAGAGTTCTAATAGACTTGAGAACCCATTTTGGGGAATCTAGGATAGAGAACACGTAGATAGGCTTCGCTTGAAGAACATATTTGATAAGGAAAAGACATTCAGCCAGATTGAGAGTGTGGTAAGTCAAAAGGGAGATTCAGAGCTAATGTTTGTCAAGAAGGTCCTTCCAAGAGGAGTGTTTGAGGGAAGAGTTGATAAGCAGGGCACCAAGATACTTCGAGGGGAGGTTGGAAGCCTTTAAGCCTAATATTGTGGTGATATTTGTTTGGGTTATAAGAGGGGTATTGGAGAAAAAGACGATCATTTTTTTAGGATTAAGGGCCATACTAGAAGCTTTTGAGAAAGTGGATAGGATATCACAAAAATTTATAGCTTCATGGAAGGAGGGATGTCCCATGAGAAGGTTATTATCCACGAATTGTTGATGGGTTTGGAGGATCTGATCATGAAGCGAGAGGCCTTCTAAGGTTCCAAGGGAGTTGGCATGGATGAGCATACATCCTAGGCCTTTGTCCATAAGGATGGAAAGGAAGGATCTCCTTGGGGGATACCTCATGAGGGGTTGAATTTTTTTTAGGGAACTCCATTAATGAGGACCAATAAAATATGGTGGATATTAGGATGAGGATCCAATGAACCTAGGAGTGATAAAAAACAAAGTCAAGGAGGATTTGTTTAATGAAGTTCCAATTGATTTTATCAAAAAATTCAGAGAGGTCCAGTTTGAGAAGCATACCCAATTTTTTAGAGATTTTATGAGAGTGGATAACTTCACGATCAAGTATGATGTCGTCAAGAATCTAGCATTCTTCCACATACCCAATTTTTTTCCAAGGAGATGAGGTGAGGGAGCAAAGGCTTCAGGCGATTGGAAATGACCTTAGTAATAATTTTATAAAGAACATTGCATAGAGCTAGAGGTCTATACTTACCAAGAGTGGCCGCTTTGTCTTCTTTAGGGATGATAATGAGGAAGGTAGCATTGAGTTCTGGAAGGTTCCTTTGATTGCTGCAAGATTATTCAACCACATCCGAGATTTCGTATTTGAGCAAATCCTAGAAGAAATGAAAGAAATTGACGGTGAAGCCATAATGTCCTGGAGCTTTGTCCTTCTTCATTTGTTTGGTATCCATTTCCATCTATTGGAGCAAGGTAAGTCTCATGAGAGTGGTCTTTTGGTCTTTAGCCACTAAGGCGGGTATGTGTGAAGCAACATGTTGAACGGCCACTTCTCTATCCAGATCACTTCCAGATAGAAGGTCTTCATAGAACATGACAAGTTCTGATTTTATATCCGTGTAAGTTTCCAATATGGTACCATCAATATTTTTGAGAAGGGTGATTCTATTGTGCATGCGATGTTGGATAGTGGAGCTATGGAAGAAAGAAGTTTTTCGCTCCCCCTCCTATGGCAATTTGATTCTACATTTTTATTTCCATAGTATCTCTTCTTATTTGGAGTGTTCCTTTATTTGAGAATAGAGATTTTGATCCTGCTTATCATTTTTCTATGTTTTGTCATTGGTAATAATTGGTTGTTGAATTTGTTCCATTTCATGTTCGAGTTGAGCTTTGGAGGTGAATATGTTACTAAAGGTGTTCCTATTCCAATGTTTGAGGTGGATTTTTAAGAGATTCAACTTCTTCTACATTTTGATCATGTAGGAGGAACCAATGACCTGTGTGGTAGACCACCAGTCCTTGATCATAGTAGAGAAATCTAAATGAGTGAGACATAATCTCTCAAATAGGAAAGGATTTCTACAAGCAGCCTCTTCTAGCTACCAGTTTAAGCATATGGGACAATGATTTTAACTCATGACAGGGAGTATGGAGGTTGTGAGCTACTCATTCTTGAGGATTAGAAGCTATGAAACAAGAAAAAGATCTAGCTTGGTAGCAGTCTAATTAGTTCATCTTCTGTGATTGTTCTAGGTGTGGATGCCATTGTTGGTTTCCATGTCCACTAGTCCATTATTATCAATGAAGTCCTTAAAGATAAGATATTCTAGGGAGATAAAGTGACAACCCCCTCTTTTGTCCTTCAAATAGGTCACAATATTAAAGTCCCCTCCTAAAATATCGAGGGAGTATAATTGATCCTGGTTGTTTTAGTACAGAAATTCCAAGAATCAAAGTTTTTGATTAGAAAGTTGAGGGCCATACACATTGGTAATTTTGCCATGCATATTGGTGCCAATGGGATGAAAATGTGCAAAGATGGAGTGACAAGAGGCCATGAAATTGTCTATATCTACTTCCATAGTGTTCTAAGAGATGGTTAGTCCTCCAAAAGACCCTGCTAAGTTAACAGAAATAGATCTACTGCCTCTTCATAGTCTGGAAACCAAGGTGTCTAAATTGTCACTGTTGGATTTGGTTTCTTGCAACATGAGGATGATGGGTTTTTCCCGCTGGATCTTTATTTTCAACATTTTGTGTTTTTTGGGGTTGTTGATACCCCTTATATTCCATAAAATCACCTTCATTGGGTAACATTTTCGTTGGAGGGGAAGAACTCAGTACGCTAGGAATATTTCCCTGATTCCTCTAACATGGTACCAAGGATGGATATTCTTTGTATATCTATTTTCCCGCCTCTTCTTTTGGCTTCTCTAGAGATTTTATTTGCTTCTTTGGAACCATTGTTGATTATCCCAAGTCTGGAAAGAGATTTGGATGTGCTTAGGATGTCTGTTAGTAGCTGTATTTTCTTGGCGCCTATTGCATGAAAGGTATTACTTTTGCATTCATGTTCTATCCCTAAGATATCCATATCTACCGACACTATATCCCCCATATCCTTGTCCATTAATACATCTATATCTCATGTGGGGGTGAGATTTTCGGGGGGTGAATTAATCTCTTTTGAATGAAAGGGTTGTTTGGAGGGATCATCCCTAGGATTCTCGCTAGATTCCACTGAGTTATCTCCTTTTAGGTATCTTGATGAAGTCTCTTTGTTGTAGGAGGAGCTTCATCTTCCCCAAAATCTTATTCTTCATGCTAAGTATCTAGAGCTTTGAAGTTGTTGATGGTGGTGGGATTTGAGCATTTACTAACAGTGGGATTTTTCTTACCATGTTTCCTTATGTTCATGACTTTCTTGAAACCCTCTTCATCCACATTAAATTTTTTTTTCAGAGGAAACTTTATTCATAGAGAAGTCTTGAAATAGATGGTTGTTTTCATCACAATTTCTGTATCTAAATGGCACATGTTCATAATCTATATGTTGAACTCATTCCGTATCCTCATGTGAAAGTGTGAAAGAGTCTAGAAGTGCTCTATCTATGTGCATGTAGACTCATATTCAGGAATAATATGTGTACCTTTGTTGTTTTGTTTGATCATATATCTTAACAAATTTGCCTACGGAATTTACGATGTCCTTGAGGGTTTCTTCATCCCAATAGTCCTGAGGGATTGAGTAAATACAGATCCATACTGGTGCTCAAGAGAAGTTCTTGGTGTCGGTATTGAAGTGTTTGATCCAGTTCCTGACGAATAGGGCCCGCATAGTTGAATAAATAAGTTCCTCCTTGCAAAATGCGGTCTCTATCCTCTAGCAAGGATAAAATAATGGTAAAAAAACCCTTTGGAGCCTATTTGCATATCAAAATGTTCTTTTGGCTTCCATTTGATGTCAATCCAATTGAGAATGTCTCTTTCGGTTGGCCAAATACTTTTAAATTTTACAATGAGGGAATATGTCTTCATGTAGTCAATTATGGCATTAATTTTGTAAAGAGGGAGGTTGATCCTGAGGTTTTTCGGAGGATTTGGCTATGCACATGTGAGTTTTAGGTTGGTCCCTAATCATGGTATGAGGATGCCACTGGCTGTAATGCTCAGAAGGGTTAGGTTACGAGGCATCTATAGGAAGATAACTTCTATAAGGTAGACATTTTTCTTGGGGTTGAAGAGGGTAGAGAGGATCCAAGGGGGGTCAGGAGGGACTAACGATCCCTCCTGTATTGGTGTCCATGAGTGAGGTCAGTGATAAGGTAGTGGGGAGGATGTAACATAGAAATGGAGGTCATAGGAAGGCTATATAGGATCACAGGGAATCCATCAAATGACTCACTGAAACCCTAAACATTGCTCCATAATATTTCATTTGTCCTTTGTAAGTTATTCATGTTATTGTAGAACTAATTTGCTTGATGCTGCAGAATTGAGTTGTATGCTGCAAAATTGAATTAAGTGTTGTGAAATTGAATGTAATTGATTGAAAATGTATTGATTTGTAAGCTATTGCAAAATCTAATTGACAGCTGCAGAAATTTGTTGTAGCAAATAGATTTTTGGCAAAGTGTTGCAAAACGTGTTGGTTGACTATATGGTTGTTGAATGACAGTATTGGGTGTGATTGTACAGATTGTATTGTATGTGTAAAACTATTTCATGAGAATAAAATTACAGAATAAGACCTACATCATTTAAGCCATAGCATATTCCTCAATTCAACCATCATGCATGTAACTTGCAACTATGTTTGTTTGTAAGTTCTTTGGTAATTTTTTTTAGTACTTCCTTGTGTTTTGTAAGTATCTAAATTAGAAAGGAATAATTTTAATTGTGTATTGTATATGGGTGCATTTTTTGTAGTGACTGGAACCCATCACCTTTTATGGTTGAATATGTTTTTATTTGTAAATGGTGGAGTTGGAAGAATCCCTATTTATTATACTCTACCAGACTTCTCCTCTTGCACTTGATAGAGGGGAACATTATGTCAGCTTCAAGTCTCAAATCCTTCTTCTGATAGCTATCATGGCATGGCGTTCTCCAATCTAGAGAAAGTGAGCTTAAGACACAAACAAATTCAAGTCCATATTAAGTGATAAAACCACATAGAAATGGCATAACCATTTCAAGAGTACTCATGTGTTTTGTGTGTAGTTAGGACACTTTCAGACTCTCCTCACCTTTTGATCTCTCATGTTTTTTTATGTCTAGTTGTGACACCTTGAGATACCTTCTCTCCTCACATTGTTCCTAACACAAGGGAAACGAAGACCATCAGTAACAAGCGAGTGAGATCAAGCAAGCGAGAGAAAATGAGCATGTGAATAGCTATGTTCAAATGAGATCCATATTGGGTGGCGATCCTTAAATCACTAGTATTTAGAGAACATTCATGTAGTAGAATCAAGTGCAAGATTCTAACCACCTTACTTAAAAAACATTGTCATGCTGGAAATGTTCAGCAAGATGCAGTTGTTCACTTCCTATTTCATCTCTCCATATGGTTAGTGGTCATCCTTAAAACACCAATTCAGTGGAAGAAATCATCCTACTTCATCCTCATGTTGCTTCTTCTAGAGAACCTTTGAGCATTCTTGTCAAGTTTGAGACAAAACCTTTGATCTTCCACGTAGATTTCGATAGTTTCTAGTCAGCTTTAAACCACCCACAAAGTAGAATATTTTAACTTCTACTAGACATTTTGGTTGGTGGTCATCCAAAACAATCCCTTCAAAGAGCCCTTATATTTAGTAGAGTATGGTGCAATCTTATGCTAACCTGCTTGCAATAGTAGTTTGTCAATCATTTGTTTCATATCTCTTATTTTTTCTTGGACTCTTAATCACCCTTTGGATTAAGGGTGGAATTGTTGGGAATCCAATCCTTTGGGTTAGAATTTTCCTACATTGTATTATTATCATCATCATTATTATTATTTATCCTTTTCATGAGAAAATGAAATGATGAGTCATAGGGGAGACCAAGAGTCACCCTGGAGTCCAAGAGGCCACTTGGAATATGAAACCAAAGGTCACTTCTCATATATATATGTAAATTAGTTAATGAGAAGAAACTGTTCTTTGATGCCTATCTTTTTTTTTGTGTGTGTTTTTATATTTTCATAAATTGGATTGTGTTTTTCCAATAATAGTTATGCTCAAATGGGCTCTTGACACTTTCAAACCAAGCACATAGTTATAGTTGGATTCCTTAATGAACAAGAAGGAAGTTGTTGGAGCATACCGCATAAGGTATTTTTTTAATGAAATAGAAAAATTGCAGGTATTTGTTCCAATATCCTTTATATATTTTGTTATATAATTGGTATGTGTCATCTCATTGATTCAGGTTTAGTTATTAAGCATAATAGTATTTCCTCCATGAGTCAACATACCTATTTAATCCCAGTTTTTATAAACAAAGTTGTATTTTGTTCTTGAGTGGCACAATATTATACTGACATGTTTAACTAAACACTAAAAAAGAACTAATATTATTTAAAAAAATAGACCTTAATAAGACTCATTATTTAAATACTTATTTTCACTAGAACAAGTCACAATTTGGAATTTTTCAAGGTAGGTGTAAGAATCAAGGACCAATGATTCAAATGATAATTAGAAAAATATTATATAAAGAGGTTAATGGTATTGAATGTCTCAATGAATGGAACTATAATTGGTACAATGAGAAATCTTATGGTGCATAATAGAAAAAACAAGAATAAGGGAAACCAAAATGAGTGAACTATATATGGGGAGTTCAAAATCAAGTTTCTTTTGCTCACACAAATACTTATACAATATTTATTGGTTAACACAATATGTGTTGTTTTCTAAATATATTAAATTGATAATTCAAATAACACAATATATGTTGTTTTCAAAATATAATAAATTATTAATTCAAATAACAAATTGATAAAAATTTAAATCAATTTTGAAAAAAGAAAAAACACAAATAAAATAAAATAAATGATACTGGGGATAGCTCAAGGGGTTGAGTGTTGTAAATTGTGAGAACAAGGTTAGTTCAAATATGTGAGTGGCTATACATTGTTATATAAGGGCCTCAAATGATGTCTCCATAATATTATATCTAAGGGTTCCCATAAATATAAAAAAACAAAAACAAAAAATCATTTTGAATAAAAAACTAATTACAAATAATTAAAAAAATCAATGTTTTTTTATATAATCCATTATATTAAAAAAACTTTAAAGACAGATAATTATAATAAATTTTATTTAATCTAATCAATTTTGAAATAATTTTAAAGCCATAATCAACGATCATTGGAGGTGTATTGCATTAATTTTCCAACGATTTGAGTTGGAGAGATAGTACAAGTTCTTTGAACGAGATACCCACTTCTCGGTAGATGACTTCAACTTGGATAAATATAACACCAAAATACTAATTAAATGGTTATCTAAGAGTAGAAGATTTCAATGCTAGAGTTAATGGTGTTTATTCTTGTAACATACTCGAAATTCCTCAATGTAAATTTGGAGAAACTAAGGTAAATTTTTTGCTTTTACTATATTCAAACAAGTCATCTATGTTAGTCTCTTGAGAATGTGAAATCACATAATTGTAAACACTACTATCCTTTTCATCTACTCATATAAGGAAACTATAATTTAATTAAGAATCTATCAAAGTACATTCACTCTAATACAAATTTACATAAGTGAATCCTATTGAAATTCATAATAGATACAACCGTTATATTAGTCATTAGACTATCCCTCGAATGGGATAGTGATTACACATTAACCCTTTCTTTTATTCGGCATTGACAATCATCATAACTAGGTACCATACTTGTACTTGTACTCTTGGATGCAACTGTCAAAGATGGTGCATGAATCTCCTGAATGGAGCCGACAATAAAGTTAAATATACTTTAGATGATAGAGATAACTAACTAGAGGGTATGCACCTATACAATTGATTAACTCTATAATATCTCCCATAATATATAACAATTCCTTCCGCAACCTCTTCATCCAACACTTGAAATCATGTAAACTCAACATACATTAGTGTTATACATCAAGAACATATATTTCATAATAAATTTAAACAATATAAATTGAATCCACAAACAAAGATAACCACTACAGATACTTATTTTAGCGTGGGCGAATGAAAGCATTTGTACGACTTTCCTCCCAACCATAGGCTTCATTTGACGTTTGTTTTCCCATCTAAAGCCACCCCCAAGCTCGGTGACGAATCCACTAAGGTTCAAGTTTATCTCCAATTTTTCAAGTTAATATAGTATTATAGCTAAGGGGATACCTTGCATAGGAGTATGAGACGTTAGAATTATTAGTCATCACAGCCTTTGAAGTTTTACATTATTAATCACATCTACATCCTCATCAGTTCTTGTCCTTTATAAAAGGGCATGTCAACAATATTACTTAAATGAATGTATACCAATAGCTACCCAACTTTTGCAAGTCTTGTAACCACCATTTTATAACAACCTTTTTCCTTACCATGTTACTTATACCTAAAAGTATGTATAAGTTACTTATTATAATCAAGAGAAAAATACCATAAAATATCTAATAGGATAAAACATATANTAATAGGATAAAACATATATTAAGATAAGAACCCTTCCTCAACTAGAATATATATATATATATATATATATATATATATATATATATATAACCTTTCTAGATTTGATTATAAAGCCAACAAAACACTAATTATGTTTATAATTCGAATAATAATGAAGTGTAATTTTAAAAATATTCACCAAGTATTGAAACTCCTTCATTTAAGAAAATATTAACACGCAGCCCATCCCTTTTACCAAGATATTAAGGATTTAACACAAAATATGCTAGCAGCTATTTTACTCAATCATTAACAAATTTAAAATAAATTATACCGTCTCTTTTACCAAATTATTAAGGATTCAAAACAAAATATGCTAGGAGCTATTTTACTGAATCCTTAACAAATTTAAAATAAATTATAGCATCTCTTTTACCCAATTATTAAGGATTTAAAATAATATATGCTCACAGTTATTTTACTCAATCCTTTAAAAAAATTAAAATAAATTATGCTAACAATATTTTCATCCAATCTTTAACATATTAAAACAAATTATGCTAAAAATATCTTCACCCAACCTTTAACATATTAAGACAAATTAGGCTAAGAATCTTTTCACCCAATCTTTAACATATTAAAACATATTTTGTTAACAATATTTTCACCCAATCTTTAATGTATTAAGACAAATTAGGCTACCAATCTTTTCACCTAGTGAACATTTATGGCTATACACTTTACCCAAAACTTAAGGTAATTCTTTTAAAACTTAAGGTAATTCTTTTAAAGTGAAATAAAAAGTGGAGAAGACAAATCAATAACTAAATCTAAAACGCACTTAAGTAAGATTCAAATATGGAATCATTCATCAAAATGCAGACAAGAGATGCATAAACCACACACATTGCATATCCAAAAAGGGCAAGCACATTCATAGGTTACATTCATAGGTTACATATAGGTTACATATAGGCAAGCACATTCGAGAGTGAGTTTTATAGTCAAGTATCAACACACCCATCTTTCAACGCAGAAAATGAAATAATCATTCCGTCGATTAAGATGCAAATCTATTTAGATATCAAACATTAGTATTGAGTTAAAAACTCAAGGTTGGATATATTTACCATTCAATTGTATGAGATTACCATTCTACCCATGAGCCCTAATATTCAACCAAATCGCATTCATGATAAGATTGGATTTAAATCTCCAAGATGAATATTTTCACCATTCAAATTGTGGAATATTACCATACTACAAAAACACACATAACCTTCAACCAAAACGCAGGCGTTATAAGATAAGATTTAAAAGTCAAACCTGGTGATAATCATTAAAATTGCAGTGAAAATAATTCCAGGTCTATTTATGTAAATCGCAGGTCAAAAATTCAACATTCCAAAATCTATTACTGGAAAATCGTAGGTTTAAAACATTTAGCATTCACATCCGAAAGAAATATTAAAATTCTGGAATCTAAATCTATTACTGTAAAATCGTAGTCTTAAAAAAATTCAACATCCAGATCATTAAGAAATATAAAAACGCTGGAAGAGGTTGGACTATGCTTCAACACATGAACTGGAAAGAAAGAACACAGAGTCTAGGTCGCAAATCAGATGCATGGGATACTTTATTAGTCCCAAAAAACAAATGAATAAAATACACTCCAAATCCATTTATAAAATCAAATGCTAACAGGGGAAAAACATTCATATGGATGATCAAACAAATACATGCTCCCCATCATTTTGCAGTGAACAAAATTCCCATTCAAATAACTTGATTAAAAATGCATGCATAGATTGGCCCATTCTTCAACGCATGAACTAGAAAGGAAAAACTCATGAAAGGACCGATCAATAAGACACGACCATTAATCCATATCCAGATGCATAGAAGGATCTATGAATACAATACATACATTTTCTCATATAAAAAATTGTACAAGATTAAATAGCAATGCACACATTTCTAGAGATAGAAAATAGCAGGTAAAAACATGAAGTTGCATACCACAAGATAGCACAAGCATGTGGGACTATATACAGAGTTTCCCTAGATCCTCCAGGACACATACATAGATCTATGTTGTAAAATAAGAAAAAATTCCGTCTTTTCTTTTTCTTCTTCTAAACTAAAGTGCCCTTCCCAAATTTATAGCCTCCCTTTTCTATAAAGAAAGCCACTTTCCATGACAAAGCCACTTTCCATGACAGGATTGTGAACTCCTTTCCCTTACACTTACGCATAAATTTCTGCAGAAGTCATAACACATCTTTCCATTTCTTGAGTTTTGGATCCCTTCGATATAGACCACTCCCCCTGAGTACGGAACAATGCAATCAAATATATCCATAGAATTCCCTAGAAAATAAAGTTATGATCTCTTCTTCACTAAATGCCATCGTCTATGGCGATCACCCTCTTAATTAGGATCCCAACCGACTTATACTCAGTAAGAAAAAAGACTCATGCATAACTTCGTTTATGCACAATAACCTTTAGATTTCTATTGAAGGTAATTCTCTTATCGATATAGTTAGGCATAACCTATAATGTTTGTCTTTATGTTTAAAGAAAATTTCTTTAAAAAAAATATCTACGCATAACTCGATATAACATTTTCCTTTATGCGAAAAGTATTTCTCTTTTAATTATAAATAATAATATTTTCCTCTCTAATAAAGGAATTTTAATACATCAAGGGTGAAAAATGTCTTGGAGAAGTCATGCGCTCTCTAAACATTTTATTTTTTATTTTTACTTCAAGGCCTATATATTATTACGATTAATATATATATCTATATGTCTATATTTACATGTAAGATCATTTTCCTCTATATTTTGGTACACCTAGTATACCATTACTAACCTGCTTAGCATAGTGGAATTGGTAGAGTAGATTTTATTACAAGGATTAACTCACCATACTCTAATAAATGCATGGTCTCCTTGTTTTATCATGTAGGTGGAGAATTGTATTTTAATAAACTAGAAATTTATATACAAATGAGTGTTTGGTTAGCAAGTAAACACAACTCTTTATTCTCTTAGAATTCATAAGTACCATGATTACACATAGTCATCATTCATCGAGTTCCCAAGGCTTTACTTTCTTGAACACCATTTTCCCTTAGTGGAATATATCATCCAATCATCGTTTTAGTCGCACACACTTTCAGTCTCCTAGCATAATTAAATTTTATCTATAATTTTCATGAGGCTAGGATTTTCACTTATAATTCTTTTTTACTTATGCTTCACGTTTTGTGGTCGTTCTCTGAGGGGATGTTACACACTTTTCCCCTTAGAAGTAACACCGTCCTCGGTGTTACCACTAGTGGAAAATGAGAGATTAGTGACCAAAAAAATGACCAAAATCTGCTTATCAATGACCACTTTTGGTTTGGCGATCGCTGGTCGCTAATTTACAGTCTTTTATTACGCGACCAAAATTGATCATTTTTATTTTGGTCATTTATAGCTTGTGAGTTGGTCATTAATTTGGTCATATATTTGAATCAATGACCAAATATATGACCACATTTATGACCAAATTAATGACTACATGACAAACTAGAATATGACCAAATTTGGCCGCGTAATAAAAGACCATAAATTAGCCACCAAAACTACTTTTTGGTCATTGATATGCGAATTTTGGTCATTTTTTTGGTCATTTATATGTTATTGTTTGGTCACGTACCTCTCAATTTTTGGTCATTTCATATGCAAATTTTGGTCATAAATCTCATTTATTGGTCACTAATTTAGTCACTTTTAATCGTTTTATGTGTGGTTATTATATTTTAGTAGTTTTAATAGTGTCCATTATTAATCAATATAAATTTTTAATATGATGTTATGTTTAAATTAAAAAAAAAATTATGTTTAAATTAGAAAAAGAATCATACATTATTTATCATCATCTAATACACATATGAATTATGCAATGTCACATTAATTAGTTAATTACAACACTTATAAATAATATAA
This sequence comes from Pseudotsuga menziesii, assembly GCA_001517045.1. Classification (NCBI taxonomy): domain Eukaryota; kingdom Viridiplantae; phylum Streptophyta; class Pinopsida; order Pinales; family Pinaceae; genus Pseudotsuga; species Pseudotsuga menziesii. The sequence continues at coordinate 183,138 of LPNX010333722.1, read as the reverse complement.
AGTACAACCATATAAGTTTTAAACCACACAAATTATATTATATGAAATTTCAAGTATTACAATAAATATGAGTTTTCTTGAAAACTATATCCTTATAACTTTACATGAAAATCATCTAGTACATCAATGAATTTTCAAAATATTACAATGGCTAAGCCATAATTAGATCCTACGACAGCTTCAAAACCATACTTAGCAATGTGAAACCTGCTCTTCATACTCAATGAAAAAGCCTCAGCAACAGGTTCGTCATACTCAATGGCCCACTTTCTGAGCTTTCTATCTGCGCACGTGCTTCTGAGCTTTCTGAGCTTTATATCTGCGCATGTGCTTCTGTATATGCACTGCAATAACCTCCCTCCTCATGTTGTTATAAATCTTGCGAGTAAGGTTACCTACAAACAACACATGTTAAGCAATAAAATTTGTTTCTCACTAAAAGGAGAAAACAAATAACTGAAAAATATACATAGTAATTTCACAAGATTTAACATGGCAAAGAGAAACAATTCCAACAAACAACAAGTGTACTCAAAATCCATAAACATTTAGAACCAACAAATATATAGTTGTCTCTCTACCATCCTAGATAGGATACCTCTCCATGGCAGCTACAATCTAATTGATAACAAGTATATCCTCAAGGGTGTCTCCTTCTTGTGGTTGTTTTGAGAGATTAACGATTATTTTCAAGTGTTATGTATGCTTTTTTCAGATCTCATTTGATAGGTACAGCCATATAAATTCATCTTTGAAGTTCCTTACAAGCTAAATACAAGGTCTATTATCAACCCTACTCACTTTGGCATTCATATAATGGTTCAACTTGATCTTCTTGTGATTTTTGGGGGTTGGTTAGGGCATAAACAAGATCTGGTAAGTCATTTTTAGATTTTTCTAATTCATTCATTGGCTGGACCAAAGGTGTGGTTTATATGCCTCTCCATTAGGATTATATTCCTTGGTAAGTTGGTGTTGTTTTAAGTGGTTTCCATCTATATTTGAGAACATATTTGTTGGCTATCATCTTTTAATAGCAGCCGCAGGTTTTCAATCATTTGCCCTAAATTGTGAGCATTTATACGTTTTAACTCCTATCCTCTTGAAGTCTATGGTAGAGTTTCTTTATCTTTGTCAAGATGTTTCTCATGAGGTATTCTTGTTTTGCAGGTCTATTTCATCTATATTATGGACCCCCCCTTGGCCTCTAGGAGTTTGCCTAAATCATAAAGAGAGTACATGTCATGATAGTGGGTGCATCTAGTAATTAGTTTCCAATCTTAAAACTATCCTTTCTGAACTATCGAAAGGGTGCTCATTTGTGTGGTAACATACCCTATTATAAATTTGGTATGTTACAAAAGTTCATTATTGTCTAAGCAATAAACCCTTTGTATGAGCTCATAAATTTTAAGGTAGTTGTGCAATAGCTAGTAGTTTGTTGGACATGGTCATTTTTCATGCAATGTGTTATGAACCAATATTCTTTAGATCTCATATCTACATTGGAGTTGTGCTCCACGTTTACATTCATGTACATGGTGTGTACTTTTGTTATCTTATGCTGTCTTAAGAATACCGGTTCATCGCACAATGCATCTAAGTAAAGACTTATTGGAAATTAACTAACTAGTATGATTTTATATTATACATTATTTGTGTCTTGTTTAAGCAGATCTAGTTTCAAAGGGAGGTCAATTAAGTTTATGCTCGTTAAATCAACATTGCATTGATGAAAAAGTGGACACATAAACTCACAACTGGTAATGATGGCTTAGAAGTTGCATAACTATGTTTCCAGGCAGTTCAAAAAGAATTTTATTGTTTGTTTATTACTTCAGGTTTTACAATGCTATCCTATGAATGAAGTGTGATGAAAAATAAATGTCATATAATCTTCAAAAATTCTTCAAAAATAAGTCATGTTGTTTGTATAATTAAGACCAAATGATGTATTTACTATTGTTTGTCTAATACTAAAGGATGTTAGTGTTATCTATCCAATGAATCACATATGAATTCAAAAAATTTGTAATATAATACTTAAATTGCTTTATTTACTTCAAGTGAATTCATCATCTTTTTCCCTAAGATACTTGTGAAAACATGTCCTACTTTATCCTTGCTAAATTTCTGCATAACCTAAAATTTTGTGACTCACAAATTTAAGACATATCAACATTATTTGAAGATAATAGAAGTGTAGCTATCATCCCCATCATCCCAAATGTCCAAACTAAGGAAAAATATACCTATTCCAGTGAAACCATTGTGCAACAAATCTATGGAGCTTAGAGCATAATTCAAACGATAGGAATAATAAAGACTGATGCAACTAATTATCAAAGTAGACACTATTTTTGAATTAAATATTTGAGGGTTTCCTTGGTTATGTAAAATTTTGAGACAAAAATGGTAATTTCAAAGTAAAAGCTAACAAAATGGAGAAATACGTATCATAAATTGCTTGAATATAGAAGCGCAATATTGCTCACCAAGGCATGTAAAGGATGGATCTATATTTGCATGAGTCAAAAGTGCTTTGATGACCTAGTTTTTAGTCATGTATGACTTTATACAAGTCTCTAAAAATTTCTTCACCTGTAAAAAATATTATTTAGTAAGAAACAAAAAATACCAATTATGAGTTTAATAAATTTTAAGCTATTTCAAATGCAAGAACTCTCCCGCAGAATTTATGCCCACGATACTTTCCTGTTCTCACCACTTACAGTGGGTGTGGAACTGAACTGATGCAACAACGATGCTCTCTGATAATTATGCAGTTGGTCACTTATTGATTTCCCCTGAACAGTTGGATCTCCTTGACTTTGTTTTGTAGTTCGATGGAAAACCACTACTTTCTGATTTCGGTTCCCCAATTGTTAAGACACTAATCCATTCTGTTGGACATGCAGTAATTCATACTTGTAATGGTCCATCATTAGGTTGGCCTTTTTCTTGTGATAGTGACTAGTGTATCCAGTCATATTCCAAATCATAATGGTTATACCATGACAATGATGAGGGGCCTTCCATTCTCCTTACATTAGGTATTCATGAGAATCCAATATGCTTTGTTGAGAGGTTCCTGCATTTTATTGACAAACTCAAAATTGTGAATATGAAGACATTTATAGGAAAATCTCATTAAAACAATTAACAATACTTTCTTCATTTTAACTAGTCAGACATGTAAGGTTGTTCTAACCCTACTAGATATCCAAATAAATAAATTAATATTAATTATACTTTTATTAATAAGTGTGTGTAAGAAACACTCACTTTGATTTAGTGTTACAACAGATATACAATGCTTTTCACTCTTCTTAGCATCTCAACACTTATTCTCCCTAACTTTAATATAATAAATAATTTACATCTCAATGCGTCTCACACCATTTTGATTAAAAAATTTCCAAAGTGGGATATGTAGCAAGTAGATACTCAAAGCAAATAAAATTGCACTTGGCATATACAGGGCACCCATATCAGACTCCATTGTTTCTTAACCATAATTATGTTAAAAAACAAGCTATAGTTAGCATGCCAACCAATCTTCTTCCCTAGAACCATTATATAAATTTACAGAATGAAGGATGGTCATTGGTGCCTATGCATAATAGAACCTATTGCTAGTGAAAAAATATAGCAATCATGATTTAGTCCAAGGCACATGATAGAAAAGGCTCAATGTTTATGCTTCTGAATTAGAGTGCGATGACTAATTGGGACTACAAGAACTAAATTATACATCTTAAGCAGAAAGAACCTAAACTGTTAGGGTGGAGAAAAAAATTCTCCCATTCCGAAGCATATGAATACAGATCGAAAACTATGCACAAACATGACTAAAAGAAAACTGCTAATATTTTTGAAACTTACTAGCAAAGGATTTAAATATTGATGAAGCCAGAATTCTTCTTGATATCTTCCACGCAGTTACTCCATAAAACTCCAACAAAAAAAAATCTTTTCATACTGTCCAAAACCTATATTTCACAATCAGCACAGAGATAACACAAATTCAAAACCCATTTTAGAAGTCACATGGAATGTTTTAATAGATAGATATCAGCAAAACCCAAAAATTGTAGTCAAGTTAAAGTGTGTTATAATTTGGATATGACACAAAATTCCAAAATAAAAACTGTGGCATATAAGAAGATACAGTGATTATTTAGTAATACAGGAGTCCAAAACATTCCAATGGAAAACTTAAGCAGGAGATTCCAGGAGAACCAACTTGGACAACAATACTTATGCTCTCAAGAAAATATAATTGTTTTAGGGTTGACAGTATGAAACTCAAAAGGAAACGTAGAACTGAAAGAGTAAGACGCACAACCAAGAATTGGTGGGGTAGAAAATGAGAATTATTATTTAAAAAAATAGTCTCTGGAACCAAATATATTCAGCACAAGCATAACAGGAATTCCAGCATGATAGTAATAAAATCAGAAATCTCTATGTCATAAAATTTAAATGTTAGAAACATCCTTTATACCTGTTTGGCATATCTGTAATGCAAACTTTTCATATTAACCTTATTTGACAATGATCATCATCCTTTTCAATTTAACTCAAAGAGCCTGAGATTTTCACGGCAAAAGCAGAGTTATGCAAGTGGTGGAACCTAAATGAATTAGAACGCAATATTGTCAGATACCAATGGTAGACAATCCAATGAAAAAAACAGTCAAGTCAATTTTTTGCTAAGAAAGTAATGCTTTCATAAAAGTAACAAATATACTAAAAAGAGACCAAATTCACAACATGAATACATACAAGAACTTGATACTTTTCCACTTAGTTGCAAACAATGACACAATTATGATATATATATTCTGGAAACTTTTTCAAACCATAATAATAATAAATACTGCCAATACCGACTAAACAAGTTAACTTTCTTTTACAAACCAATATAAATTAAACTACAAGAACTTATACTGCAATGTCCCTCACTTAGGGTTGGAAAATAAAATTGGTGAAATTCCAAAGAGAGGATTGGGTCTCTTTTCCCCAACAAACTAGCATACTGTGTAATCTCTTCAAAATACAAACACAAATGGTAATCAAGTAACAAGATAACAGTAAACTTATATCTCGAGGATTGCGCTTGCTACCTCAGGGACTGCAACTGTGCGTTTCATAGAAGCAGTCTTAATGAGATGATTGTAACTACCCTTTTCCTTGAAGAGCTGGGAAAAATGATGCTTGCAATACAGTATGCCTTCTAGTGCAGTATAATTAGAAGGGCTGATTGAACACCCCCGTGAGAACACTTGAAACAAAACTTGTGGTAGGATAAGCTTTTTACGGTGACATGGCATGGGGTAAACAATTCAATGTAATTTCTTTAATTTTACCATAATTCCTAAAATACAAATATGAAATAACCCCCAAGTTTCGATTATTATATTGAAGATAAATAAGGTCAAAATATTCTCTCTCAACCTTGGATTGAAATCAAAATCCAATGAAATACAAGTACCTTTAGAAAACACAAGTTTGGATTTAAGAAACATCTCAAATTTTAAATGATTTTCTATTTTGAGTTTGTAATGTTAAATTAATGCAACAAGTAATGTGCCCAAAGGCAATTACTGCAGGCGATAATGTGCCCAAATTCTAGAGTGTTAATTTTGAATTCGGATTCTGCAAAAGAAAGAATAAGCGATTTTAACAATTGTAGAATTTGAAGGTTCATAAATTTGCAAGAACCATTGACCACTGCAATAACAACATTTTGAGACCAAATTGGATTAGGTTCAGGTATAAACTAACTTCTTTAATCCAATAATGATAAACATCTTTGATGTTTTCCCTTATCCGGGATTGTAGATCAAATAAATTCATGCCATATGCCCATGCAAATTTGGTTTGCATTGAAATTGTTTACTACCAGAGGATGAGAGAAATTGAGATAAGTTCTAAAAGTATTTGGCTTCACCCATGGTTTATTGCTCCTGCATGTTTCTACAACCCCATTGACCTTTCCTTGCAAGATCAATATCCCATAGCATAGATAAATCATGTTGAACTACTACATCATCATCGAGAAAACAACCTTTTGAAGGTTTGGGAAAAGCTGTCAACAAGAAGAGTCGATAAAAAATTAGAATTTTCCTTGAAAGGATGTAAGGACACAAGCATTATGATGAAGTGTGAAATGAATTCAATTCAATAAAACCAAAAATTATGATATAATAAAAGGAAAAATGTATTGTCAGTTTAAGTATGGTAACAAAATCACCTGCTAGAACAATCATGCAATTTAAAGGTTCTGCTTACCCGTGGAAGATATATTCGAAGGTGGTTCATTATTGATATATATTTTGGACTTTGTGCTTGTAGTTTTGCAGCTAAGATGTTTGGAGAGCCATTAATATTTTCCCCAAGTGCATGGTCTCCATGGTAGTATCTTCGAATTTCAAGATGAGTTTCCATGGCTTCCAATACAGGAACATTATCTTTTGTCAACCAATCAAATTGGTGTACACCTTTCACCAAATACTGTGTGAGTGTGAGAATATTTTCATGCAGTCCAATCAGTCACCCTAAAACCATGTGCCATATGAAATGACTCTTTTCATATAGTCCAATTACTAACCCTAAAAGCAGCCAAATAAAATAACATTGATCACAATTCGCTATGTCTACAGAGAACATAATAGGCGGCTGCAGCATTTTGTGGGGCATTACAAAATCAAATATGGTTGTGAGGTTTCATTATTGCTGAAACAACTATAATAAATAAATAAAAGGAGAGACCACACTTGAGAATCATCTATCTATCTACTCAGAAAACATTTCAACCATTGAACAAAAGCTTTCGGATATCTGGTGAGGTTGTGTTTGTAATCCACATATTAGAGCCCAAATCTAGAAGTGTACCCCCCTGCCCATTCCCAATTTTCCAACAGAGACCAAGAAAAATAGTCATGCACATCACACCCATCCTCTCTGCACCATGAAAACACATCATTAATTAAATATGTTTCTATTACCATGCCTCCTTAATAAGCATACTACCTACTTTCGATTAGCTTATGGCCATAGCTTACTGACTTGCAGGAGTGAGATTGGAGAGATAATCTCACAAATTGGTGCACACCTTTCACTCAAATAATGCCAGGACAAAGAGGATGAAAAGAAAACCAAGCATGCATCTCTGCATATGTCTTCCTATCTGTGATGAAATGAAATACTATCTTTTCTGGCTTTACAGAATTCCTTATTGTTGATGAGACTACTACAAATGCTGCAAGTACATTGTCAGTTTCCACAACAAAATGGTTGTGTAAGTTGTCTGTAATTTGAGGAATTGATTCAGGAGATGGTAGCTGACTATGGCCTTGCACATTGGAGGAGTACCCATCTTCAATCCTAAGAGAGAGGCAATGCATGCTTTTTGGAATAACACTTGATGCAAAGTGTCTGTACAAATATTCCTATAGTTTCGCTTCCCAGGATTTGTATTCCATAGTTGAATCTGTGAAACCAATACAATTTGTTTCAGTAACAAAGCAAATAAAATAGGAAAAAATCGGCTCCACATGTCTGCTATCATATACCTGTAATTATATGGGGTCTTCCTATGAATTATGCCCATTGCAAACAGTTCTTATAACTCTAACCTAGGTCACAGTATGAATCCAGTGTGTTAAGGGCTTTGGTTTTTCAGCTCATAAAAATTTCTAACAAAGAGAGACTATACATAGGTATATACCATACTGTATAGGCTACAGATTACCATAGGGAAAAAATGATTCATTAATGGCTACTTCAAAGGCACTTAATTATACTAAGTAATGCTCCAAGTATGAGCAATTAATTTTCAATTTTTCTGAAAATAGAAAATGATAGCTTAATAGAGCTAATAACTAGGTTGTTCTAATTTAATGATGATCATACCAGTCAAATAACCCAATCTCAATAATTTCCAAAATTGCAGTATCACTTGGATGTGACATGAAAAAAAAATAAGTATAGGTTCTTGTGATAAGGCCTTTGTAGCATATTATTTTAACTTTTTACAAAAAGAAGTGAACTTTCCTGAATACTAAGTGCACCAAATAGTAATGCCAATTATTTCAACCTACAAGCACCACCACATCTTACAATATGTCAAAATTAGAGGATGGCATAGTCACAGGGAATGATAAGTATGGATTGTTTGCCAGTATCATAAATTATTAAACATTGTGACACAATTTTTGTATCCTTACCAACACTTACAGATGTTACACGCGTTTCTTTTTTATTTTTTCTATATGGGAACTTTTGTTTTTTCACATTTTTAAAACTTCACTAAAATCTACCATGCTATTAATATATATTGTAGAACTTGACAGTATATGTCGTTGTAACACTCAAGAAAACCCTATAATCTCACTACTAACATCTATAACTCTCCCGCACATATTAATAGCAGGATTTCTGGTAAAGAAGCTCAGACATAATTAGATGGACCTCACTAAAACATGAAATATTGATCTTTGTGTTGATCAAGAGAAATAAACCAAAAATGTCCCAAGATAGACAGAGGAAAAACAAGAACGATGGAAGACAAAGGAGAAGCTATACATGCAAGAATTTTAAATGAAGGGGAGAGAAATGTAGTGAGAAATAAAATGATAGCTTAGTAGAGCTAATAACTAGGTTGTTCTAATTTAATGATGATCATACCAGTCAAATAACCCAATCTCAATAATTTCCAGAATTGCAGTATCATTTGGATGTGACATGAAAAAAAATAAGTATAGGTTCTTGTGATAAGGCCTTTGTAGCATATTATTTTAACTTTTTACAAAAAGAAGTGAAATTTCCTGAATACTAAGTGCACCAAACAGTAATGCCAATTATTTCAACCTACAAGCACCGCCACATCTTACAATATGTCAAAATTAGAGGATGGCATAGTCACAGGGAATGATAAGTATGGATTGTTTGCCAGTATCCTAAATTATTAAACATTGTGACACAATTTTGTATCCTTACCAACACTTACAGATGTTACACGCGTTTCTTTTTTATTTTTTCTATAAGGGAACTTTTGTTTTTTCACATTTTTCAAACTTCACTAAAATCTACCATGCTATTAATATATATTGTAGAACTTGACAGTATAGGTCGTTGTAACACTCAAGAAAACCCTATAATCTCAGTACTAACATCTATAGCTCTCCCGCACATATTAATAGCAAGATTTCTAGTAAAGAAGCTCAGACAGAATTAGATGGACCTCACTAAAACATGAAATATTGATCTTTGTGTTGATCAAGAGAAATAAACCAGAAATGTCCCAAGATAGACAGAGGAAAAACAAGAACGATGGGAGACAAAGGAGAAGCTATACATGCAAGAATTTTAAATGAAGGGGAGAGAAATGTAGTGAGAAATAAAATGAAACTATATTAATGTCCACAGGCAACCAAGATAGGTTGATAGGATTCGAAAGAATATGTATGGTAGCAATACGAGGTTTGAACCCTTGATGTGCTTAACTTCCTGCACACCTTAACAAGTGCATGGTTGCCAAGTGGTCTACACCTTGGGGGTTTTTTAATAATTTATGTTACTATGGGGTTGGAAAAAAAAAATTTGGGGCATAATATTCAATTCTCATTAATTTGTAAATGGTAAATCAATTATTAAATTGATTTTTTTAATAGTGATATAATTAGTATTAATATATTTTTTGTAATTATTTTATTATTTTTTAGATCTTGTACATTTTTTAATTGGAGTTATGAAAATTTTCAAAGAGCATGAATATGGTGTTCCTATATTATTAAAGATCATTATAAAAAACATGACCAAGGCTATGAAAAATTTCAAACATTAGAAAACAATATGGTGTTACTATTGTTGTGTTCTAAAGCATAGTTAAAAAAACCTTATGTCATTACATATACATAAGCCAGATCTGTATTGTAGGTTAGATAGCTATATAAATGCAAATATCAATAGATAACATGCAGTGTTTGACATATATAACCTGCAAATATATATTTATAATTGATATATTATCAACCAATTATGTGTATTTTATATATATTTGGTCAATTCATGTTGAGTTGTCAGAGTACATTAATTTACTAAATTCTAACATTGCAGATGGATTCAGATACCCCTCTCTGAATCCATATGCAATGTTAGAATTTAGTAAAATGTACGAATTCATTGTCAAATTTGTAATTTTTTCCATTGCCGAAGTGACATCTAAAAATTACCAAATAAATGACCAATTGTTATGTGGTCATTTTTAGTCTAGATATCCCATGACCAAATTTGGTCATTTATCTTGGTCGTTTTTAGTTGGTTTTTATACCGTGACCAAAAGTGGTCATTTATCTTAGTCTTTTTTAGTTATCTCACTCAAATTTATCAATTTTGGTCATTTATCCCTTGAAAAAAATCATGGTGACCAAAATTTTTGGTCTCCTGGTCACTAATCTCTCATTTTCTACTAGTGTACATATTCGTCCAAGGATTTGTGTTTATTTCTTCAAGTTTGTATTGCTTTCTTGTGCATTCCACGCGATGTTGTTCATATTTGCTTTGGTAATATTTAATCTTTGTGATTCCTGCAAGCCTTTATCCTTCATAACCTGCACTTTTGTGCAACAAAAATAGATCTTCCAAAAATTTATTTAGTAGACATGTCATTAATTCATAATTTAATTCCAAACATAAACAACAAGTCCTTTATGCAACACAACATTTGCAATTTACAGAACATATTTTTGCCTTCATTTGTTCTTTTATCATCATTTTTGAAGGACGTCTTTTACATCCAGTACTTGGATTCTTAAACTTGTCCTCCACTTGAGATAAACATTTCTTTCATTCACAAGTTAGCATCATTTATTCCACATAATTACAAAAAATAACCTTGTCATGCATACCATTCACGCTCACCCTTGAGCGAATTTTTCCTACTTAAGCATTCATAACATTTACATATTTAAGGCATTCAATAGTCTAGTTATTGCAAAAAAATTGTCAATATGTCTTTTCTTGTTTCATCGTGAAGTTAAACAACATTCAATAACACTTTTGTTGATAAACAAACTCTTCCTTGAGTTTTTTTTTTAATCTTTAATAGCTCTCTGCTGAAAACAAAACTCTCTCTCGAGTTGCTGACACAAATGGCTCTTACCGGCTAAAACTTTGAGGTTACTCTCCCTTTTGATTGCTATTCAAAATTTTTCCCTCAAAAACATCAAAAAGCGTCCTGTCTTCCAGATGTCAACTTTGTGCCTAGGTCTTGCCATTGGTATCACTGACTCTTTCATAATTCCCCTCAAGCCTCCTCACTTGAGTCCAGGAATTTCTTTTCCACCCAGCCTCTTGCTTGGGTCCAGGAAAAGTTACTTTATCAAAGTAGAGTTGGATCCTCAATTTTTCCTATTGGTGTTCCCTGAGAGAAAGGTTCTTCCCTCCCAGCCTTCATGCTTGGGTCCAGGAAGTTATTTTCCACTCAGCCTCCTGCTTGAGTCCAAGAAAAGTTCTTTTCCACTCAACCTCCTGCTTGAATCCAGGAAAAGCCTCCTGCATGAGTCCAGAAAAAGCTCTCGTATTCATTTATTTATTTTTTTGTACATTTCATATTTACAACATGCACAAATAATATAAAATAGGTTCATACAGTTTTTCTTACTCATGATTTAAGAGATATGTTCATGAGTTCGATTTATCTATATTCAGATTCTTACCATGGAACCATATCATCATGATGAAAATGTGACATAAATGGAATGCTTCAATTTCTTTAATGTATAAATTCATGCCTTAAAAAATTCATACATGCATCTGGTGACATGCATGTATCTAGTGACAACAGAATGCTTCAAAAGAAACTTAACAACCAAAAACTATGAATTTCTAACTACATATTTACTTAACAGGGAGGTTTAAGGACCAACTTAATTACCCATTAACCTTATGTTCGGCTATAACTATTTTAGATTATAGTTTATATTACTTCCCTTGTCCTTGATGTATTTTAATTGGAGCAACCATGTATACTGTATTCATCACATATGTAATGTCTCATTTAAAATTTAACTTTCTTTAGCTTACATGCTGTAAGATAACCTCTTATACAAACCAATTTTATTTACATAAATAATAATTCATAAATTAAACAAATTTCTTTTATATACGCGGGTCCATTTGGTCGCAGTGTTTGAACCTGAGGCTCTGATACCATTTGTAACATACCCAAAATTCCTCAATGTAAATTGGGAGAAACCAAAGTAAATTTTTCACTTTTAATATATTCAAACAAGTCATCTATGTTAGTCTCTTGAGAATGTGAAATCACATAATTGTAAACATTACTATCCTTTTCATCTACTCATATAAGGAAACTCTAATTTAATTAAGAATCAGTCAAACTACATTCACTCTAATACAAATTTACATAAGCGAATCCTATTGAAATTCATAATAGATACAACCGTTATATTAGTCATAAGACTATCCCTCATATGGGATAGTGATTACACATTAACCCTTTCTTTTATTTGGCATTGACAACAGTCCTAACAAGGTACCATACTTGTACTTGTACTCTTGCACGCAACCATCAAAGATGGTGCATGAATCTCTTGAATGGAGCCAACAACAAAGTTAAATATACTTTAGATGATAGAGATAACTAACTAGAGGGAATGCACCTATACAATTGATTTACTCTATACTATCTCCCGAAATATATAACAATTATTTCTGCAACCTTTGCATCCAACACTTGAAATCATGTAAACTCAACATACATTAGTGTTATACATCAAGAACATATATTTCATAGTAAACTTAAACAATATAAATTGAATCCATAAACAAAGCTAACCACTGCAGATACTTCTTTTAGCGTGGGCGATTGAAAGCGTGTGTATGACTTTCCTCCCAACCATAGGCTTCATTTGACGTTTGTTTTCCCGTCTAAAGCCACCCCCAAGCTAGGCGACGAATCCACTAAGGTTCAAAGTTATCTCCATGTTTTCAAGTTAATATAGTATTATTGCTAAGGGGATACCTTGCATAGGAGTATGAGACTTCAGAATTATTAGTCATCATAGCTTTTGAAGTTTTACATTATTAATCACGTCTACATCCTCATCAAATCTGTCCCTTATAAAAGGGCATGTCAACAATATTACTTAAATGAATGTATACCAATAACTACCCAACTTGTGTAAGTCTTGTAACCAACATTTTATAACAACATTTTTCCTTACCATGCCCTTATACCTAAAAGTAAGTATAAGTTACCTATTATAATCAAGAGGAAAATCCCATAAACTATCTAATAGGATAAATCATATATTGAGATAAGAACCCTTCCTCAACTAGAATATATATATATATATGACCTTTCTAGATTTGATTATAAAGCCAACAAAACACTAATTATGTTTATATTTCGAATATTAATGAAGTGTTGCATAATAGGTTAATTTTAAAAATATTCACTAAGTATTGAAACTCCTTCATTTAAGAAAATATTAACACACAACCCATCCCTTTTACCCAAATATAAGGATTTAACACAAAATATGCTAGCAGCTATTTTACTCAATCATTAACAAATTTAAAATAAATTATATCGTCTCTTTTACCCAATTATTAAGGATTTAAAATAAAATATGCTAGCAGCTATTTTACTTAATCACAAATTTAAAATAAATTATACCATCTTTTTTACCCAATTATTAAGGATTTAAAACAAAATATGCTCGCAGCTATTTTACTAAATCCTTAACAAATATAAAATAAATTATGCTAACAATCTTTTCACCCAATCTTTAACATACTAAAACAAATTATGCTAAAAATATTTTCACCTAACCTTTAACATATTAAGACAAATTAAGCTAACAATTTTTTCACCCAATCTTTAACATATTAAAACATATTATCCTAACAATATTTTCACCCAGTCTTTAACGTATTTAGACAAATTAGGCTAAGAATCTTTTCACAAATTAGGCTACCAATCTTTTCATCGGGTGAACATTTATGGCTGTACACTTTACCCAAAACTTAAGGTAATTCTTTTAAAACTTAAGGTAATTCTTTTAAAGTGAAATAAAGAGTGGAGAAGACAAATCAATAACAAAAACTAAAACGCACTTGAGTAAATCCAAGATTCAGATATGGAATCATTCATCAAAAGGAAGACATGAGATGCATAAACCACACACATTGCATATCCAAAAAGGGCGAGCACATTCATAGGTTACATATATAAGAGATCAAGACTGAGTTTTATAATCAACACACCCACTTTTCAACACAAATAGTGAAATAATCGTTCTGTAGATTAAGATGCAAATCTATTTAGATATCAAACATTCGTATTGAGTTAAAAACTCAAGTTTGGATATATTTACCATTCTACCCAACAGCCCTAATATTCAACCAAATGCCAACCGTGATAAGATTGGATTTAAATCTCCAAGATGAATATGTTCACCATTCAAATTGCAGGAATATTACCATACTACAAAAACACACATAACCTTCAACCAAAACTCATCCGTTATAAGATAAGATTTAAAAGTCAAACCTGGTGATAAGCATTAAAATTGCAATGAAAATAATTCCAGATCTATTTATGTAAATCGCAGGTCAAAAATTCAACATTCCAAAATCTATTACTAGAAAATCATAGGTTTAAAACATTCAACATTCACATCTGAATGAAATATTAAAATGCTGGAATCTAAATCTATCACTGTAAAATCGTAGTCTTAAAAAAATTCAACATTCATATCATTAAGAAATATAAAAACGCTGGAAGAGGTTGGACCATGCTTCAACGCATGAACTAGAAAGCAAGAACGTGGAGTCTAGGTAGTTTGAATCAAAATGTTTATTACCTTTCTCTACATTTATTTTTATTATTGACAGTGGATACCTTTCAAGTTTTAACAATCATTTTATTTGAGTGAGAACAATTGATACATTTTGTTGACTTTACATAACTAATTGAATTTGATTGACCCAATCGTCAGGATTTCCAAAGATGAAATTCAAATGGATAATCTAAGCAATTACCTTGGATCTGTTAGAAGATTCATTAAGTTTTGATTAAATGAGGAGTCAATGAGAATACGGATATAATTGATGTATTTAATATCCGTTTAGTTATGAAGGAAGCATAGTTATGTTGATGTGAATATTTTTTGTTAATACCAATTCTATTACATTACAGGGGTATCAAGTAGGAATTATAGGTTTGTTACATAGGAACAACTAATATTCCACAAGAAGTATAGCCTTACAAAACGAAGGTGCCTAGATTCTTTTCAAACAAAGGAATCAACTTTAATTGGTTTATTTGTACATTCTATTGGTGTGAGGTTTTTCTATGACTAGGAAATTGTCAAGTTATAAAGGAGAATAATTTGTAGGAGTCTCCTTGTTTCACTCTGGTATGTGATTGTATAGGATAAGTGATTCTAAAACTAATGTGTTACATTGGAACATTCCTGTACCCTTGCTTGATTCAACAAAAGGATAATGGTTATAATTACTTAAACAATATATACGTGTCTTCTAAGTAGTTCATATGATGCTTATGATAAAATGCATGATTTCATTTTATATATTCTTATTCCAGTGATCTTTACTATGGATGTTAAGATACTTTGAGTGTTTTTTATGAAAGTTATACTTTAATGTGATCAAGATTTATGAGATAGAGGTATACATGGATACCTTGACAATCTATTTCATTTTGATATATGGTTTTCATGATACATTGAGTGTAATACTAATATGTGTTATTACAAGTAAACTTGTACCTTGGCATATGAATGCCATATAAAAAAGAGATATGCGGTCACCCTTACAAAGGTATGTGGTTATCTTTATAAAGGTGTGCAAATATATATGTAGACAATTGTTGTCACTTACATAGTGTTAGTATGTACAAAGAAATTAGGTTATCCAAAAATTTTGTTAATGGTCAAGAAATATATTGTAGTTTTTTTTTGTAAAGCAATGCACATATATATTTCCCTGGGAATTAATGTGCCAAGAAAATATTTTGTATTTTGTTGAACCATAACGCAAGGATGAAAATAAGGAGCCAAAACAGTATGCTTATTTCAGATGATCATGTATTAATAAGGATGATTTCTTATTATTATGCTTAGGGAAAATATTTTCTTACAAAATTTGAATTTTGTTTTACAAAGTGGTACTAACAAGTGAATTTGGAAGATGGTCAATATTCTTTCGAACTTCTTAGACAAGAGCATAGTATATTATGCATGGTAAGAATATGGTAAGAATCTAAATAAATATCAATGACTCACGAACAAATATATTAAAGCATGAGAAATAAAATAGGTGAACCTATTTGAAATTATTTTGTTGCATGTTTTATTTATCAAATATGCAAGAAACAATAAATGATTGATGTTTAAAAGAAATTTTCCTAGACTCAAGTAGGAGGCTAGGTGGAAAATAAATTCCTGGACTTAAGCATGAAGGCTTGAGGGGAGAAGAACCTTTTTTCTAAGTGAACACCAAGTGGAAAAATTGAGGATCCAGCTCTACTTTACTAAAGTAACTTTTCCTGGACTCAAGTGAGGAGGCTTGAGGGGAATTGTGAGAGAGTCTGTGATATCAATGGAAAGACTTAGGCACAAATTTTGACATCTGGAAGACATGACGCTGTTTGATTTTTTTGAGGGAAAAACTTTTGACTAGCAATCAAAAGGGAGAGTAACCTCAATGTTGATCCCGTAAGTCCAATTGATGATAGAACTCGAGAGAGTGTTCTGTGTTCAGAAGAGAGTTGTTAAAGATAAAAAAACTCAAGGGTGAGTTTGTAGATAAAAAAAAAGTGTTTTTTAAAGTTGTTCATCTTCATGATGTAACAATAAAACACATATTAATTGTTTGCCTAGTAACTAGACTGTTCAATGTCTTAATGTGTGAATGCTATGAATATTGGAGTAGGAAAAAATCCCACAAGGGAGAGGATGAATGATAATTTTAAAAGGTTATTGCTTGAAATTATGTGAAATAGATGATGCTAACTTGTGAATGAAAGAGTTGTCTATCTCAAGTTGAGGACTTTTTCCTTATGTTCTGAGTTGGATTATGAATTAATGACATGTTAATGAATAAATTTTGGAATACCTAGTTTTGTTTCACAAAAGTGCAGGTTATGAAGGATAAAAGCATGCGAGAATCACGAAAGATTCAAGATGATCCAAACTAAGATGAAAAGGGGAAAAAAATATAAACTCAAGAGTGGAATACAAACTGTTGAAAATCATGAACACCGAGGATGGTGTTAATTCTAAGGTGGAAAGGATCTAAAATCCACTCAGTATGCGACCGGAAATGACAAAGTGTAAGTATAAGAATTGTAAGTACTAATCCTAGTCTCATCAAATTATAGGTGAAATTTGATAATGCTAGGAGACTGAAAGCAGGCATGACTATAATGATGATTGGGGACGAATCCACTGGGAGCGGAATGTGAAAGATAGGAAAACCGCGGGGATCCAATAATTTTTAATGGATGTCATCTCGGTTTCAATGAGGGAGGCAGTTACAAACCCTCACTTTAGACTTAAAATATTTACACACTTGTCAATTCCCTGCTTACATGAAAGTGTGATCCACCCTATAGTTAAGATAATTTCTTTAATTTCTAACATTTAAGCCTAGGGCTCGAGCACAAATAATTTATAGCATAAAAACATGCCCTTAAATAGTAACTTTCCACGAGTGGAACTTGTTATTTTTTTAAAAAGAAATCACTATGAAGGATAAAACCCTAAAGGGAAGGATGTCACCTCCACCTCATAATAAGCCAAGTAATGGATGAAAAGAATTACTTACATAATAACATTAATAACATATATAGATATCTGTTAATGTAAGAGAAAATATATATATGTAGTGTCATATATGTATATATGTAAAGTTCGAAGGGAAAACATTACAATATATATAAAGGAGTCTCTAGATACTTTAAATGAAGAACATTAGTATAGTATACAGATATAAAAACTTTCCAACAAGATCTGGAATCGGGGATGGTCATATGCTACGTAAGGGACCTAGGAAAAACACTTGGTAGCATGTGCTTTCCACTTGTCTCCTAGAGAAACTGGTGGAGCCTTTATTTAATAGTTGTGTAAGGGAAGAACTAGATATACAACCAAAAGGATAAGCGATGGGGGAGAAGATGTTCAGAATGGTGAAAGCTCTGCACTTGGCTCCTATTGGATATGCCTGGCATGCAAACTACGCTCTGAGTGGAGATCTAAAAAAATGTATTTATTACCCGCAATTTGGTCAGAATCGGTAATGTTATTAATTTCCTGTGTTTTTATTAAAGAACTGGAAACATTTCTGGTGTCCTTTGTTATGGATTTAGATATGTAATGTTTTCAATCTCCTGTGCTTTTATTAAAGAAATGGAAACATTTTTGATGGAATGTGTTATGGATTTAGATATGTAATTTTTTTAATATCCTATGTTTCTATTAAAGAACTAGAAACATTTTCGATGGCATGCGTTGTGGATTTAGATCTATAATGTTTTCAATCTCCTGTGTTTTTATTAAAGAACTAGAAATGTTTCTAATGGCCTGCATTGTGGATTTAGATCTGTAATGTTTTCAATCTCCTATTTTTTTATTAAAGAACTAGAAATGTTTCTAATGGCCTGCATTGTGGAGTTAGATCTGTAATGTTTTCAATCGCCTGTGTTTTGATGAAATAACTGAAAACATTATGATGGTTGTGTTTATATACTGGACCTCACGTATGATTATCTATATATGCATGTGATATGATTTTCTGATTGCTTGCATTTAGTGCGTGCTTTGACTTTACTCCCATGGATTCGGTCTATGTATTTCTTCAATACCAAGCTACTGCAATTCGACTAAATTTGTGGTACAATCAAATCCTTGAATTCATGTTTTTGGAAAATTTTCCATTATTGATTTATGAATGGTCTCAGTTACATGGACACCGAAATCAATTGCCTCATACAATTATGTGTACATTAAATTAACATCAGTTGTAGAAATCCTACAAGCCCTCGGAGACATGCATACTAGACATTAACAATAACAACTCCACAAATAGTTCGATCAATTCATTTGTTTTTCACAACATTGAGGTTTATAATTGACAATTTCATCACAAATTTTATGTATTGAATTTTCTATTTAATTGCAGATAGGTAGGCTATACTATAACAATCAGAGATCTACAAATCATTTGATCAATTCATTTGTATTTCACAACATTCAGCTTTATAATTGACATTTTCATCACAATTCTTATGCATTGAATGATATTGAATTGGGAGCCCAACTTCGGTTGGATTAGTCGTATGGGTATAATAATTCGGATTTTTCACTATTGTAAAGCACGATTTAAAGCATTTGATCAAGATTCTATTTTTTGTATTGATCTAACCTTTGATTTTAACTATCAACAATCGTTCTTATAATGTGCATTTATATACTCCAGATATCCAAGATTTAATTGCTATCTTGAAACATGGATTCTGATCTCAATACATGTGTTTTTATTTTTTATACTATAAAGATTTGATTCAAACTCATTGTCTTGTTTGAATTCAATTATAATTTCCTGCATTTTATATTTCTATCCATGTATTGGGTCTAAACAATTTCGGTTTGCCAGCGTTTGACACTAGATCTATGTATTTTATATAGACTTTTTCATCTATCTACGTTATTATAATTGGATTCCTATTTGAATCCAAATGCTGATACTTGCATGCGTTTTATAATTTGATTTCCAAACACATATATTGATTGCATTTACAATTTGATTCATATTTAAACACTTCTATTTCTTTCCTTTTATATTGGATTCATGTATGGGATCCATGTAGTGTTCCAAATTCTGATATGCAGACCTTAACACTAACTATTGCTGCAAATTAAATAAAATTTCTGATATTACACTTGCAACACTCAGTAAATTTCTGACTAGGGAAATGAAGGTATTTTTTAGAGAAATTTGTATGCAAGGAAGCTGGAAGGGGAAAGCAACCAAAGGTAAGTTTTAGAACAGTGAATTCATTTACCCTAACATGTTTATATTGGGTACCATTCAGGTTTCAGATTCCTCTATGTGGAAACATAATCCCGCACTTTTGGGTCACCCAACCGTTGTGACTAGGGAAATTTATTCAGTCCTTTCGATAAAGTGTTGCGTAAAATAAAAGAGGTGTTATAAAGCCTTCATAATGCATAAATATGGTTTGGAATAGTTTATATAAGAGCTGGATAGTTTAGAAAAGAATTGGGGTTTTTAGGCAATTTTGTCTTAGGGAAGTCTAGCGCAATGGAGGCTCCAAAAACAATGTACAAAATAAATGAATTTATTATATGGAATTATTTATGGGTAGGTGGATCTTTAAGTGATATACAACAACTTACACAATCCAAAATTACTAAATGGAACTCACAAAATTGAAGAAACAACTAGACTAGTCAATTTAGCTTAGTCATCTAGCTAGGGTACATAGAAACACATGAAATTCGTGGCAGAAGTGAATCATATATGAGAAATAAAATTAAAATAGACTAATACCACTTATATAAACATATTACATCACTCATAATCGTTCTCATATCCTTGAAACATTTATTATTGCATTTACTTGAAAAAAAACCGTCATTTAAGCATGGATTGAGGCTCATTGACAGAAGATGTGACAAATGAACTAATTATACAATATGTTTAATTAATACATAGGTTTATGAAGTTTTATAACATATCATAGGAAAAGGAAATTATTCTTCAAGTTGTAAAGGTGATACTAGCTCACTGGGAAGCTCACTAGCTCCATCTTTAGGCCTTTCCAGATAGGGTAAGAGTGATTTGAATTCCCTGTTTTGGAATTGGGGGACTTATATATGTCTGTTAGTGACTCATAGGAAAAATAATGGATTTATTTGGAATCATACAAGTCGAGATATGAAATTTCCAACAAAACTAGTCACTTTCCAATGCAAAACTACATTTGGTTGGATTAAAATGAGTAAAACTTGCAGATAATGTTTATGAGATAATATTACAGCCAATAATCTTGAAATAACTCCCATCAATGAACTACATCACTCTCTTCAACATTTTCCATCATTACAGTGTATTTTAAAGACAATATCAAAGGAAGGGCATGGGGGTTTGAACCCTTAGATATGGGAAACTTGTGGACCTATTAATGACACCTGATATACATACATGGATGGATGTATTCTGCTAAAAAATCCCGAATAAACTTAGAGAGGCTTCTCCATAGCTCTAGTATAACCTACAATGAGAATAGGAGAAGAGGGGAGAAGGGGAACAATGGACTTGGGGCACATCACCCAAGATATTGAGGCTCACCACTCAGAAATGAAGCTTAATCTTCAATCAATTACAAAACATACATTAACCAAACTAGTAAATGGAGCTTGAATTCACTTTCAATAGACCTCTGGGTGAACTTCTTAGCAAGTGTAGGAAATAGGTGGCCTATGAGAGAAAGTCATCCACATAGAAACCCTAACCTTAGCCAAGTCATGTTCCCTCCTTGATTAATTGGAAATTAGGATCCATGTGAATATGTTTCCCTCTCCAATTCATCCATAAAACTTAGGAAATGCACCCTCCTTTGTCAAAAGTTTCCTTCTTTTCCTATTATGTATTTTCTGAGTCTCCAAAAGGAAATTGTTCCCTCCTTTGTCAAATGTTTCCTGCTTTTCCTATGACATATTTTATTACTCTCCAAAAGGAAATTGTGCCCTCCTTAGTTAATTGTTTCCTCTTTCTATTATTACAGCTTTTGTCATATATTTTGGGCACTTTCCCTTTTCTCTCTCGCTTCTTTTTGTCATAGACTTTCCAATTTCTTAATCTCCTCCCTTTGGCAAGTTGTCTTTCCAATCGTTCCTAACATGTCAAGCTCAATCCTACATGTTATTTGCACAATAATTAATTTATAATAATAAAAATTAAACTAAGTATAAGCCTAATAAATAATATTTGGAAAAAATTCCCTAGGTGAGGTAATTAATGAATCTTTGACCCCCCAAGGTGTTGGGCATGTTCAACCCTATTATGTCCAGAAATATGGGGACATGACAGTCCTCCCCACCCAAATCTTCTTTTCCTCAAGCAGAAGCAGTCTAGAGTACTGCAAATTTGTCCATCATGTTGGAGAAACAGAGCATGAACTCATGTTCAAAAAATGTTCACATGCTCCATCAAGCCAGCATGTAAACTTTCTCTAAAAAAATCAATTATGAATTCGCATTGCTTGCATTGCACTCCCATCAGTGAGAATTCCTTTCAACACAACTTATCAAATAAAAATATTTCTACATCTCATTTCCTCCTATGTGGAGATCTAAATTCTTCTTCCACCTTTGATAAGTTTTCATCCCAAGAACTGACAGGGTCCCACAACCATATCGAGATCCCATCACTTCCCTTTCTCCCAAGAACTTCTATCCTTAGGTTCAACAATATTTGGACATATTCTTGTGCAAGGTGATTTCTTTCATTAACTGTTGCATTCCTCATTCTATGAATGCAAGATGATAAATAGGACACATGTATTTATCTACCCATCCAATCCATGGATGAATAAATCCTCCAACTGTCAAGTCCATATGGGAATCGTATTGATGTTCCATGTGCACAATCCCAATGGCTCAACTCTCTATCACTAGTCATGCAATCACAACCATGAATGGGGAAATCAAAGATAGGAAATGGATTCATTTTCTGTTGTTGATAATGGGGTGGTGCTCTCATGAGTGTGGGAGCCTCTTACTTCTTACTTGGCATCAAAATAAAGAAACCCTTCACCTAGTTATCATCCTCATGTGTGTTGGATTCCATATGTGTGTGGAATAAATTATAGTTAAACAAATATCTTCAAAATGTTTCCACCAAAGGTGTGGATGCATCAAACCTATCATGCGTTGTTCCAACACAAGGTATATCTTCTGAATCTTCAATGAAAATAGGACTCCTTCTATGAGAAAAATAATCCTTTCTCAGGCAATGTCCATGTGCTTGGAACCCATCATCTGCATCCCAAAATTCCTCAAGAACAAAAAAGTTAGAATGCACCTCATGTGCATGTGTATGGAAGGTGTCCAATGGATAAAAATTAAATATTTGTGGCTTCCCACATGTCAGGACAATGCCATTCACACCAAAGAATTTATTGCATAAATTAAACTCTTTACCTCCCACCGTCTTCATTCCCATGGTGTATCTATCCACCCAATCAATCAATGAACAAGGAATATTATTTGTTGATCCATATGAAATGTGATCAGCCACCTCCTCTAGATCATATTCTACCATCCATAAGGGGTTGTAAGAATGTGTCTCTTCTAAAGCATATGTGTCAAACAACACTTCACCGGTGCAAGAAATTCTAGTACATATTTGATCCTCTATTTATGTGATATTTTTATCTACCCAATCCATGATTAGATGATAATATTTTCTTGTTGATTCACCTGGAATGTCCTCATCCATATTTCCCATTGCTAAGAAATCCTCTATGCCATTGTGTATACCAACATGTGCTTGGCCAAAATACTCTTCATGATGGTTCTTCACAAACACCTACAAATCTATGCCTTCCTCATGGTTTTCCTCCACATGAGGCTTCTCCATTCAACCCAAAAAATTTCCTTCCATGCAACATGTAAGGGGTGACACCTTCAACTCCTTTTGAAGTTGTCAATTCTGCAGCTTTGACTCTTTAAGGAACATTTTTGTGCTCTTCAATAAGTCACTAGTTATCTCCAACTTATTAGAAATCCTTTCTGATTCTTCTTCTTCTTCCTTATTGAATGCACAATGGTACATTTCATCCACCATGAGGAGATGATATATGTTAGACAATAAGTTCATATAGCTCTCCTTCATATTGGCCCTGCCTTCTTTTAGTGCTATCCACTCTTCCATAAAGGCTTCTCCTTCCATATCTCCTCCAAAATATTTCCAACAAAACCAAGCCACCAAGGCATTGGTGTCAACAATGTTCTTCACGGCTTCCCTAAGATTATTTGTATCCTCCTTTAGTGATCCACTAAAATGATGTGTCTCACCAATGTTTCTTCTTGTAACATTTGAGATATATGACAATTTTTCTTGTGGCATGGATCCACCACACAAAACGCATCCTCAACAGACAGGTTAGCCTTTGAATTTTCTTCACACTCACTTCCATGATGTGAAGTGTGGGGTATCTATGAAGGTTGAAATGGCATGTTATCAAAACTCATTTGAGGCCTTGTCATTTCATATTCATCATGCTCCAAGGGAGTCCAAAAATCTGAATGATGTTCATCTCTCTGCATCAGATTTCTCTCCTTCAATTTTCCTACTTCACACCCACCTGGTCGAGGCTTGTCTTCCACCTCACCGGGAAGTTTAGATGATGAATTCAGATCTTATTTTTGTTATTCTTTTGGATTTGATCCAAAATAATGGTTATCATCATTGGCAGTATCTCCCTCCTCTGGATTGATATTGGGTTCACTAACAGGTAAACTAGGAGCTGATACATCTCTGTCACAATTGTCCTTCATCTTACAGTCCTTAGATCTAAGTGAAGTATTTCCATCCTCCCATGGATAAGATGGTTGTAGGTGTACATGGATGCTGAAAAAATAACTTATTTTTTATCATTCATTCTATTCACCTTATCCTCTTTCGGTATAGATACTTTGGTGGCTTCCTCCTCCACCAAGTTTTCCGGTTCACACCTAAGCGGTGTGCCCTTGTTTTCTTATTCATTCTGTGGCTCCGGAGGTGACTGTAAATATGATTTGTGTACCTCTTTTGTATCTGATCCAAAATATGTCTCAGCACCCATACATGAGCCAAAAACTTGAGCAGTGATCTGGAGATCACCCACCAAGAAATGTGAAGTGCATTCCTCTTCAAATTATTCTCTTATGCAACCACCTTGTGGTGATTTGCATGTCACGTCTTGTATCTCTGTCTCCACTTAATTTCTCTTATTCTTCAAGGAACTTGAAGCTTCTTAATATTTATGGTAAATGGAAGCTCTCTTTAGAAAAAATCCAAACATTCTTTTACTACTTGGACAAGCAGGTGGATTTCATGCATCTTTCTTCTTTCCTCCTCTTTTGGCTCCAGGAGGCAACCTTTCTGTCTCCACTGTCTTGCACACTTCACCAACCATGTGTAAAATATTTCTCATTTTTTCCCCACAATAGGGATATATGAATATATTATGTATCTCTACAGTATAGAACTCTCAAAAATATAATACCTCCCTTATCTCTTCTTTCAAGACACATTATTTCATGAAATACTGAGAATATTTCTTACAATTCTTCCCATTGAACACTTGACCATCGACACTAATATGTATATTCCAAATGGATTCATAATAATATGGGGTAAATAAAACATCAAAATAATTCCTACATAATATACCTAAGGTACTGCATCTGGGATCTTCATAATCTTCTTCTTCATATTGCTCAATGTCTTCTTCTATCATTGGTAGCAACCTCATGGCTACAACTTTGACTTATTGATCTGCAATGTTAGTCAACAAAGAGCCTTATTTCCACATTATTGGAGGAAAGTGATATGATACCACTTTAGTTTTCCCAATTTTGATATGCAGACATGAACACTAACTACTGCAACAAATTAAATAAAATTTATGATATTACACTTGCAAGACTCGACAAATTTCTGAATAGGGAAATGAAGGTATTTTGTAGAGAAATTGATATGCAAGGAAGATAGAAGGGGAAATAAATGAAAGGTAAGTTTTATAAAAGTGAATTCATTTCCCCTAACACATTTAGATCAAGGAAGATCCATGTTTCAGAGTTCGCTATGCAGAAACTTAATCCCTTGCTTCTTGGTCACCCAAACGTGAAACTAGGGAAATTTATTCAGTCCTTTTGACCAGGTCTTAGGTAAAATATTAGAGATGTTATCAGGACTTCATGCAGAATAAAATATGGTTTGGGACAATTCATATAATATCTAGATATGTCTGGAGAGTTTAGGAAAGAAATAGCGTTTTTAGGAAATTCTGTCATAGGGAAGTCCTGCGCAATGGAGGCTCCCAAAACGTTGTAAGGCCTCAAATAATTTATTATATGGAATAATTTACGGGTAATTTTTTATTTCAGTGACATACAACTTACAAAATCAAAATGACTGAATGGAACTCATGGAATTGAAGAAACAACTAGACTAGTAAATTTAGCCTAGTCATCTAGCTAGTGTGCATAAAAACACATGAAATTCGTGGTAGAAGTGCATAATATATGAAAAATGAAATTAAAATAGACTGATATATCTTATATCGACATATTACATCACTCATAATTGTTCACATATCCTTGACTGATTTATTATTGCATTTACTTGACCAAAAACCCTCATTTAAGTATGGATTGAAGCTCATTGACAGAAGATGTGACATATGAACTAATTGGATAGTATGTTGATATTCATACATATTTTTATAAATTTTAATAACATATCATAGGAAAATTAAATTATTCTACAAGTTGTAAAGGTGAGAATAGCTCGTCGGGCACCTCACTAGCTCCATCTTTAGGCCTTTCCAGATAGGGTAAGGGTGATTTGAATTCTTTGTTATGGACTTTGGGGAGTTATATATTTATGTTAATGACTCATCAGATAAATAATGGAGTTATTTGGAGTCATACCAGGCGAAATATGAAAGTTACAACAAAACTAGTCACTTTCCAATGCAAATCTAGACTAGGTTGACTTAAAATGAATCAATCTTAGCCATTTCGAATCAGATTGAAATTAAACTTGTAGAGAATGTTTATGAGATAATGTTACAGCCAATAAAATTGAAATAACTCTCATAAATGATCTATATAACTCTCTTCAACATTTTCCATCAAGTGTATTTTAAAGGCAATATTCAAGGAAGGGCATGGGAGTTTGAAACCTTAGATACGGGAAACTCATGGACCTGTTTATGAAATCTGATATAAATATGTGGATGGCTGGATGATTCTGGAAAATCATGAATCAACTCAGAGAGGTTGATCCATAGCTCTAGTATAACCTTAAATGAGAAGGGGAGAAGAGGGGAGAAGGGGAGCAATGGACTTGGGCACATCACCCATGATACTGAGGCTCACCACTTAGAATTGAAGGTTAAGATTCGATCAACTACAAAACATAAATTAACCAAAATATTAAATGGAGCTCGAATTCTCCTTTAATAGATATTTGGGGGACCTTCTTAGCAAGTAGAGGTGATAGGTGACCTGTGAGAGCAAGTCATCCACATAGAAACCCTAACCTTGGCCAAGTCATGTTCCCTCCTTGAGTAAATGGGAAGTAGGGACCATGTGAATATGCTTACCTATCCAAGTCATCAATAAAACTTAGAAATCGTGCCCTCCTTTGTCAAAAGTTTCCTTCTTTTCCTATGACAGCTTTTCTGAGTCTCCAAAAGGAAATTGTTCTGTCCTTTGTCAAATGTTTCTTGATTTTTCTATGCCAAATTTTCTGATTCTCCAAAAGGAAATTACGCCCTCCTTAGTCAATTGTTTCTTGATTTTATTATGATAGTTTTTTTCATAGATTTTGGTCACTTTCCCTTTTCTCTCTGACTTCTTTTGTCATAGAGTTTCCACTCTCTTAATCTCTTCCCGTTGGAAAGTTGGATTTCCAATTGTGCCTCACATGTTAAGCTCAATTCCACATGTTATCTTCACAATAATTGATTTATAATAATAAAAATTAAACTAAGTATAAGCCTCATAAATAATATTTGGAAAAAATTACCTAGGTGAGGTATTTAATGCATATTTGACCCTCCAAGGTGTTTAGCATGGTCAACACTTTTATGTCCATAAATATGGGGACACGACAGTCATCCCCTCCCAAATTTGCTTATCCTCAACCAAAATCACTTTAGAGTGCTTCAAATTTGTCATTCATGTAGGAGAAATGGAGCATGAACTCATGTGTGAAAAATGTTTACTTGCTCCATCAAGCCAGTATGTAAAGTTTCTCCAAAAACTAGCAATTTCGAGGTCCCATTGCTTGCATTGCACTCCCTTCAGTGAGAATGCCTTTCAACACAACTTATTAGACAAAAATATGTCGGGATATCATTTCCTCCTCTGTAGAGATCTAAATTCTTCTGCCACCTTTGCTAATTTTTCATCCCAATAACTGCCAGGGTCCCAAACCCATATTGGGATCCCATCACTTCCCTTGCTCCCAATAACTTCCATCCTTAGGTTCAACAATATTTGGACATATTCTTGTGCAAGTTGATTTCTATCATGAACTGTTGCATTCCCCATTCTATGAATGCAAGATGATAAATTATACACATGTATGTATCTACCCATCCAATCCATGGATGAAAAAATCCTCCAACTGTCAAGTCCATATGGGAATCATATTGGTGTCCCATGTGCACAATCCCAATGGCTCAACTCTCTGGCACTAGTCATGCAATCACCAACATGAATGGGGAAATCAAATATAGGAAATAGATGCATTTTCTGTTGTTGATAATGGGGTGGTGCTGAATTAAAATCCCCATGGATGAGTGTGAGAGCCTCCTGCTCCTTACTTGGAATCAGAAGAAATAAACCCTTCACCCCGTTATCATCCTCATGTGTGTTGGCTGCCATAGGTATGTGGAATAAATTATAGTGAAACAACTCTATGAAAAATGTGTCCACCAAAGGTGTGGATGCATCAAACCTATAATGGGTTGGTCCAACACAAGGGGTCTCTTTAGACTCTTTATTGAAAATAGGACTCCTTCTATGAGAAAAATCATCCTTTCTTGGGAAATGTCCATGTGCTTGGAACTCATCATCTACATCCCAAAATTCCTCAAGAACAAGAAATTTAGAATGCACATGTGTATGGAAGGTATCCAATGGCTGAAAATTAAACATTTGTGGCTTCCCACATGTCAGAACAATGCCATTCACAACAAAGAATTTATTGTAGAGTCTTAAACTCTTTACCTCCCACCGTCTTCATTCCTAAGGTGTATACATCCACCCAATCAATGGATGAACAAGGAATTTTATTTACTGATCTATATGGAATGTTATCAGCCACCTCCTCTGTATCATATTCTACCATCCACAAGGGGCTGCCAGAATGTGTATCTTCCCAAGAATATGTGTTAGACAACCCTTCACCGGTGCAAGAAATTCTAGTACATATTTGATCCTCTACTCTATGATATTTTTATCTACCCAATCCATGAATAGATGATGATTTTTGCTTGCTGATTCACTTGGAATGTCCTCACCCATATTTCCCATAGCTAATAACTCCTCTATTCCATTTTGTATACCAACATGTGCTCGAAAAAAATACTATTCATCATGCCTCTTCAGAAACACCTGCAAATATGCTCCTTCCTCATGGTTGTCCTCCACATGAGGTTTCTCCATTAAACACAAAACGTTTCCTTCCATGCAAAATGAAAGGAGTGACATCTTCAACTCCCTTTGAAGTTGAAAAATATGCAACTTTGACTCTTGAACGAATATTTTTGTGCTCTTCAATAATTCACTAGTGATCTCCAACTTATTAGCGATCCTTTCTGATTCTTCTTCTTCCTTCTTGAATGCACAATGGTACATTTCAACCACCAGGAGGAGATGATCTCTATCAGAGAGTAAATTCATATAGATCTCCTTCATCTTGTCCATTCCTTTTTTAGTTCTATGCACTCTTCCATAAAGGATTCTCCTTCTATCTCTCCTCCGAAATCTTTCCAACAACACCTTGACATCAAGGAATTGTTGTCAACAATGTTCTTCACGGCTGCCCTAAGCTTATTTTTGTCCTCATTTAGTGATCCACTCAAATGATGTGGCTCACCAAGAAGATCCTTCTCCAATTTTTCTTCTTCTATCAGGTAAGATATATGACCATTTTTCTTGTGGCATGGATCCACCACACAAAACTCATCCTCAACAGACAGGTCAACCTTTGAATTTTTTGCACACTCACTTCCATGATGTGAAGTGCAGGGTATCTCTGAAGGTTAAAATTACATGTTATAAGAAATAATTTTAGGACTTGTCATTTCATCTTCATCATGCTCCAAGGGAGTCCAAAATTCTGAATGGTGTTCATCTCTCTGCATCATATTTCTCTCCTTCAATTTTCCTAGTTCACACCCAGCTGGTGGGGGCTTGTCTTCTGCCTCATTGGGAAGTTCAGATGATAACTTCAGATCTGATTTTTGTTCTTCTTTTGGATCTGATCCAAAAGAACGTTTTGTTATATTTTTAACATTTAAGCTATATGATTTTAGGATCTTATCTGAGAGAATAACAAGCACAGCAATAAAAAACAAGAGACAATGAACACAAATATTTTCCTCAAGGAAACCATAAAAGATAAAACCCCGCAACTTCCTCAGAGATATAATCAGCACCAAAATTAAAACCCAAAGACAATAAAATGATCTCCCAACATCAGTAGTCTCTCTCTCTCTCGGTTATGCACTACAGGTGAGTGTCAGTCAATGAGTATGAATGTATGATAAATAGACTCTATACTCTATGACTTTACATGACTTGTTTACATTATTGAATATCACGATCAGAACATCAAGGAATGACATGACTCAATTACATTACAGATACTTCCCGGAATAAACATCAAGGTACAATACATAAGTTANCTCTTAACTAGGAAGGTATTCTCTCAACACAATTTATCAGCACAAGTCTTCTTCTCTGTATCATCTAGATCATCATCAAGTCATCTTCATCTTCAAGTCATATTCATCTTCAATTCATCTTCATCTTCAATTCATATTCATTTTCAAGTCATCTTCATCGTCAAGTCATCAAGTTTGGATCATCACTGGATCTGGATCATCACTGGATCATCATCAAGTCTGGATCATCACTGGGTCATCATCATTGGTGCTATCTCAATTCTACTCATCACAAGAAGTTCTACAGAGCCAGCCCTTTTTCATGCTGGATGTAGTCCTTTACAGAGCTATCCCTTTTTCATGCTGGATGTATTATCACAGAGTCAGCCCTTTTTCATGCTGGATGTCGCACCAACACAGAGCCAGACCTATTTCATACTGGATGTATCATCACAGAGCCATCCCTTTTTCATGATGTATGTGGCATCTACATAGAGTCAGTCCTTTTTCATACCGGATGTGTCATCACAGAGCCATCCCTTTTTCATGTTGGATGTGGTATAGTCACATATATCTGACGATGGAAGGAAACAATCCTATCATCATGTCATAAAGACATAGCTCTTACATATAACCATGGAAGGAACCAATCCTCTCACCATGTTAGAAGGGCACAGCACTTACATCTAACCATGGAAGGAACCAATCCTCTCACCATGTCAGAAGTGCATAGCACTTACATTTGACCATGGAAGGAACCAATTCTCTCACCATGTCAGAAGGGAATAGTACTTACATCTGACCATGGAAGGAACCAATCCTCTCACCATGTCAGAAGGGCTCACAGACTGATCACTTCCCATTGGAAGGAACCTCGGTCTGGATAACACGAAGCTTATCCCTGAAGTACTCAAACTTCACTCTGGCTAATGGCTTGGTTAACACATCAGCTATCTATTCATCTGTGGAAACACACTGGAGCTACAGTGCTCCTCTCTACACCATATCCCTGATATAGTGATATTTGATCTCGATATGCTTCAACTTTTCATGGAACATCGGGTTCTCTAATAACTTGAAAAAACTTTGGTTGTCACAATATATACAAGTAGTATCCATCTAGAGATCAAATAAATAGATAGTATATTTCTCAACCATACTACCTCACAACTAGCTGAACAAGCTGCAACATAGTCTACTTCAGTTGTACTTAGAGCCACACATGACTGCTTCTTGCTAAGCTAGGACATCACACCTGATCCCATACTAAAGCAACACCCTGATGTTCTCTTTCTATCAATGGCACTACCTTCCCAATTTTAATCCACATAACCTTCCAGGTTAATATTTTGATTCGCCTCATATTTGATCCCATAATCAAATGTAACCTTCAAGTACCTTAAAATATGCTTTGCAGCAACCAAGTGAACATGTCTCGGATATGTCACGAACTGGCTCAATGTGTTCATGGAAAATAAAATATCTGGTCTCGTATTCGTCAAGTACATCAAGGACCCAATCATCTGATGATACATCGTAGCATCAACTGAATCTAATGAAGCATCCCTCAATAGCTTCATATTTTATGGCATAGGTGTGGTCATAGACTTGCATTCTATCATCTCGAACCTCTTTAGGATATCTACTACATACTTCCTTTGTTCCAGGGAAATTCCATCTCCATTCTGCCACACCTCCATGCCTAGTAGTGCATCATACCCAAGTCCTTCATCTTGAAATCGGCAGCAAGATTCCTCTTTGTATCGAAAATCAACCCATCCTTACCTGTCACAAATAGATCATCTACATATAGTAGGATTATCACTGGGTTCCCTTGTTCAACCTTTTCGTAAATTTTGGAATCCACTTTACCCTTGGTAAAGCCCAAACTGGATAGGAAGCTATCAATTTTTCCGTACTATGTCTTGGGGACCTGTTTTAAACTATGTAGGGATTTATTCAATTTACACACATGAGTCTCTCTGTCATGTGTCTCAAAACCGAGTGGCTGCTCCACATATACTTCCTCTTCTACTAGAACATTCAAGAAATATTTCTTGAGATCCATCTGGTGTACTTTCCACTTCATTACTGTAGCTAAAGCAAGTACTAATCTAATGGAAGTATATCTGGCTACAGGAGCAAAGGTTTCTTCATAATCTATTCTTTCTTTCTAGGAGAAACTATGAGCCACAAATATTTCTTTATATTTCTCTATGCTACCATCTACAGCATGCTTGATCTTATAGATCCATTTGGAAGTCACAATAGACTTCCCCTCTGGTCTTGGGACAACATCCCAAACATCATTCTCCATGATCAATTGATACTCTTCGATCATAGCATCCTTCCATTATTTATTTTCTGTCGCTTCTTCATAGTTGGAAGGTTCTTTATCAATGATGTCACATAATAAGGCTACATAACTGGAACAAGACCTGGTTCTTTTCCTTTCTCTGTGTATTTCTTTTGGAGCCCCATATCTTTCTGCATCTTGGATAGATTCTTGTACCCAAGTAGGTTTCCTCTTGTGAGGATTCTTTTCTTGAGGTGGATCTATATGTTCTTGAGGTTCTTCTGCTTCTCAATCCTCTTCTGGAATTGCTTCGTTCACGGTTGTGTCATGAATTTTGGGTACTTCTGTTTCTTCATATTCTTTAGTAGGTATCTTTCTTGATTTGTTTTAAACTGAATCTTTGTCAAAGGTTACGTCCCTGCTGATGTCGATCTTCTTGAATCCTAGGAAGTATATTCGGTAAGCCTTTGAGCTTTTAGAGTATCCCACAAATATGACCTTCCTGAAGGATCTAAATTTGTCCTCTTTTATTTTGGAATGTGTATGTACACTGGACAACCAAATATTTTGAGATGACTGACTTCTAGTTTCTTGTCAAAAAACACTTCTTCAGGTGTCTTGTTCTCAAGTACTCTATGTGGAGTACGGTTCTATACATACACATCTATTCTAGCAGCTTTTTCCCATAGATGCATGGGAAGATCTTGATCGTGAAACATTGCCCTTATAGCTTCCATGATCGTTCTATTCTTTCTTTTTTCAACCCCATTCTATTTTGGATTATATGGAGTGGTTAACTCCCTCTTAGTCCTTGAATCTTTGCATAATTCCTCGAATTCATTTGATGTGAATTCTCCGCCATTGTCTGATCGAAAAATATTGATCTTCTTCTCTGTGTAGTTTTCGATCAAGTCTTTGAATTCCTTGAACTTTATGAATAATTCATCTTTGTTCTTCATGAAGTATATCCATGTCTTCCTAGAAAAATCATCAATGAAGGAAACATATTATACATACCTACTTAGAGAGCTGGATGACATTGGACCGCATACATCGAAGTGGAGGATTTCCAAGATTCCTTTTTCCTTGATCTCGCTACTTGGAAATGCCTTCTTCGTATTATTTCCTTTCGCACATAATTTGCATACACCTTCATGTTTTGTCTGCATTTCTGGAAGACCTTCAATATCTTTTCTTGCAAGTGGTAGTGCCATGTAATGCACATGTGCAAGCCTTCTATGCCAAAGTTCATTTGGTTCTACTGATTCATGAACCAAAGCTTGTTTTGGTTGGACCTTCAATTTCTATAGTCCTCCTTCTTGCTCTCCAATTACTACTGTATCGTCAATAGTCTTTCCTTTTGGCCACATGAGGACTTGGCCATCTATAAATGCAACCCTCATTCCTTTTGCATCTAGTGCCGAGATGGATAGAAGGTTCTTCTTTAGTCCTGGTACAGATAGGACATCCTTCATTTTTATATACTTTCCAGAGTATATCTTGTAGGAGGATTCACCACTACCTTTTATTGGATACTGGTAGTCATCCCCAAGTTTCACCTTGTGGGATGATTCATGTTCTGATAGTTTCATAAAGGATTCCTTAAATCTTGTCATGGGTTTGGAAGCACCACTATCTATAAGCCAATCATTTCTTCCATGTGAGACAATTCCCGTGAGAGCAGAGATCATAACATATTCTTCATCACTTGAAGAATCATCAATTTTTTGTTTGGCTCTCTTCTTGGGAGGTTCATCATCTTCTGTAGTGTGAGCATGATGTCTTTTCTTGTTTCCCTTTTTCTTGTGAGAACCACCTTTGTTTTTAGGATAGTATCTAGATATGTGTCCTTTCTCATTGCATGTGTAGCATCCGATAGTAGATAGGTCTCTTCTACGGTGTGAATGCTTACCTTTGGAGTTATGATGGTCCCTTCTAGTTTTCTTGGTGTGCACTGTGAGAGCTTGATCTTCATTTCCCATATTTTTTTCTCAAACTACTATTCGAGCTTCTTCTTGTGAGCATTCCTCCCACAGTCTGGTAAATTTGATTAGCTTCTTCCTGGCACAGATTCCTTGAATGAAAGAGTCCCATGCCCTACGAAGACCATTCAGGGTGGTCATCACAATTTCTGCATTCTCTACATATTCATCTACTCCTTCTAGTTTTTCCTTGATCTAAGAGACCCTTGTAAAGTGAGAATGGATGGTTTCTGCATTCTGGATCTTTACATTCTTCAGTTGGTTTCTCAGAGTCATCTTTCGTTTTATGTTCTTCCCTTCAAATAACTTGGTCAAGGAATCAAACATCTATTTAGGTGTCTTTAGAGAGGACACCTGTGGTATGAGGTGATCCTTGATTGAATTAGCAACAATCCTCTTATCCATTACCAATTTATTCTTGTGTAAGGCTTTATCCTCATTTGCCTCTAGAACTAGAACCTCTTCATTGATGTAAAAGTCCAACTCATTTTCTTCTAGGACCAAGGAGATCCTATGCTTCCAAGCTCAGAAGTTATCAGCTCCCTCAAGCTTTTCATCAATCTTGGTATAATGAGACATCTTAACAGAGAACCTCAAATGGAAATACAAAATATTTAGATCTTACCAGGTTAAGATGTTGAAACTGGATTTGGAGCTTAATTTCTGCAAAGCTGATTCAAGAGCAGATTAAGGTTTGACTTTCCTGGAGTTCTACCCAACCAAAAACTTTGATCTTGATCTCTAAACTTCGATTTTGGGGAGGATATCAATCCATGCCTGGGCTCACTCAAAAATTCCACTTCTGTGGAAAACCCTAATTTTTGGCAGTAGTGTCAAGTCAAAAACTGAAAGTGATAAAATCAGATTCTGCTTTGACAGAAAGATGCACCCTAGAGAGGAGAGTCAGCCCAACCTTATTTTACTGAAAATATGTGGAGAGAGATCCAAAAAGTAGGAAGCCCTAGTTTCCACAGCTACACAGTGTCTTCTTCTCAGGTTAGCTCTAATACCATGTTATATTTTTAACATTTAAGCTATAAGATATTAGGATATTATCTGAGAGAACAACAAGCACAACAATCAAACACAAGAGACGATGAACACAAAGATTTTCCTCGGGGAAAACATAAAGGAGAAAACCCTGCAACTTCCTGAGAGATAGAATCAGCACCAAAAGTAAAACCCGAACATAGTAATATGATCTCTCGAGAGTATTAGTCTCTCTCTCTCTCTTGTTCCAACTTCTTCTCTCCCTCTCAGTTATGCGCTACAACTGAGTGTGAGTGAATGAGTATGAATGTATGATAAATAGAGAGTCTCCCTCTCTATTTATACTAATTCTCGACTTGACAATAACTCATTAGGGCCGACTTCTCTAGGAGAGTCTAATAACCCTAGGGCCCCACAACTACGGTGACTTTAACCCTTGATCAATAAGGAGGGTTATATTCTATGACTTTACATGACTTGTTTACATTATTGAATCTCTCGATCGGAACATCGAGGCATGACATGACTCAATTACATTACAGATACTTCCCAGAATAAACATCGAGGTACAATACATAAGTTATACAAGTGACCACATTCTGAAGTTACAAATACATCAACACGTTTATCATCATTGGTAGTATCACCCTCCTTTCCATTGATTTTGGGTTCACTAACAGGTAAAATAGGAGGAGATTCATCTCCCTCATAATTGTCCTTCATCTTGCATTCCTTAGATGCAAGTGAAGTCTTTCCATCCTCCCATGGATCAGATGGTTGCAAGTGTACATGGATGCTAAAAAATTATAACTTTTATCATTCATGTTATTCACCTTATCCTCTTTCCGTACAGATACTTTGGTGGCATGCTCCTACACCAAATTTTCTAGTTCACACCTGAGTGGTGCGGCCTTGTTCTCTTTTTCATTCTGTGGATCAGGAGGTGACTGTAAATATGATTTGTTCTCCTCTTTTGGATCTGATCCAAAAGATGTCTCACTACCCATACATGAGCTAAAACCTTGACCAATGATCTTGATATCACTCACCAAGAAACTTGAAGTGCATTCCTCTTCAAATTATTCTCTTATGCAACCACCATGCCGTGATTTTCACTTCACCTCCTGGATCTCTGTCTCCACTTCATTTCTCTTATTATTCAAGGAACTTGAATATTCTTCATCTTGATGGTCAATGGAAGCTCTGTTTAGAAAAAATACAAACATTCTTTTACTTCTTGGACAAGCATATGGCTTGGATGAATCTTTCTTGTTTCCTCCTCTTTTGGCTCGAGGAGGAAACCTTCCAGTATCCAGTTTCTTGCACACTTCATCAACCATTTGTGTAATATTTATCATGTTTTCCCCACATTAGGGATCTTTGAATAACTTATGTGTAATACCCCAATTTTGACCCCGCTCACCTTAAACTACATGATACATATATTGTAAATAATCTTGGTGCGGAGCTAAAGGCCAAGGCCCCACCATAGATTTGGTTATGTTGTGTTTCTGTTTAGGAATGGTCACCGATGGTATGTCAGGACATGCAGCATATATTTAAATTGTGACACCATGTAAATGTGCATTTTAATTAATAACCCAGCCAGCTATGTTCACTGCAACTAAATTGAGAAGGGGCGTGATTCCAAAGGATAAGGACGGGGAATGTGGAACATTGAGTCACGGGGGAAAACTATTTGTCACCACCACCCTTGGTTTTTTCCTTTTTTGTTAGTTGAGGCAGCGATTGGCTGGAAAGAATACCACTACCACGTCCATGCTTGCTCTCCTCTCCACAACGTAGGGACCGTTCTTCCCACTCCCTCAGATCGTGGCTGTTCATGTTCCTCATGCAGGACGGGGGGGAATAAAATGTTTTACCATCCATTGTGTTGGGGTTCACCTCCTCTCTCTAGCGCTAATTTCCGGTCTGTAGTTCTGTTCTTTCAATCCACACAGAGAACCAGCTTCGACCTCCACATATTGGACTATGTATTGTTGCGTCCATCATAGAAGATCATAGCAGAAATTATTGGGATTCCTCCCCACTGATTGATGGGAGCGATTTTTCCCCATCCATTGAATTACCTGCAATGCGGCATTGGTAGAAGATCGGGATGATCTTTCCTGTGAATCCACGTTGAGCTGTGAATGTTGGCCGTGTCTCTTTAACCATTTTCTAGTCTGTGTAAGTCTCACAGTGATAGTATTAAAGATTGGTTTGCTGTGGGTTCATGTGAGTGTCTTAGCTGTTGTTTTCCATAATGGTGTGACTGTGTTTTTCCCTATAAACGCTTGAATAGCTATTTGGCTGCTTGCATGCAATGGATTTGTCCCCGTACAATTTGGGGTTGGTGAATGAGGGCCTGAGGTGCTTGATAAACCTGGTGGGTTGAGAACCACATGGACAAAGCCACTGAGCTGGATTTCTTCTCCACAACCCCTAAAGAGCACTGGAGGGAAGATCATGGTCTGAGGGACTGCGTTGCAAAGAAGGGACTCACTTCCTTGTGTTGGGTGTGTGTGGATGTTCTAGAATCCAGGCTGGTTCTGGTGTTGGTGTCTGTAGCTCTTCAGTGAGCTCACCAGCTTAGCATTAGCCTTTCCCAGCTCCTAGATGGCCTGATAAACCAAACTTTGTTGGCTTGGCTGATCTGTTGTTCGCCTAATAAACCCAACCGTGTTGGCTTGGCTGAACTGTGTACCCTTGTGGTGTTGTTACCTTGGCTATGTGTAAGCCTATTAGTTCCTTATTCCTTGTAGAATAATGCCCAGCTCGGGGGTGGTAGCATTGCTGAGATATTAAGGAGCACGCTGGCCTATGGTTGGGTGGAACATTGCAGCGACGTAGCTGGTTGCAGAACAAGCCCTTTATAAGATAAGTAATTTTGTCTATTTTACTTCTGCAATCCTATTTACTATTAATGATCATGATGAACATGTTGAATGCTTGTACAAATGTATGTTGCTTCCGCTGTGTATGATAAATAATCCTGTATGCATGTTTTAGTTCAAGCATTTTATTTCAACATTTCAACAAGGATTATGAATGTACATGTTCATGGGGCTAGATGCCCAAATGTTTTAGCGTGTAGTAGCGTCCTCTTCACCGGTCGGAGGGTCGGGGACGTTACAGCATGGTATCAGAGCTCATGTTGCAGCATGGGCCTGAATGGACCACCAGGATGCAGTGACAGAAGCAGAATTGCTTTCTGCCTAGCAGAGATCAGAGTTTGATGGCGGCAAAAATTCAAAAATCTTGATGACAGGAAACTTCCATAAAATTTGTCTAAGTGTTGAAATAGTCAGAACACTTAGTGGAATGGACTTCCGCTGTAGCGGAAGAGCTATTGATAAAGACTTCTGATGTAGCGTAAGAGTTGAACTGTCAGATCATCGGAAGAGTTAGTGGTAAAGACTTTCGATGCAGTGGAAGAGTTAGGCAGAAGTATGTCTGACGAAGCACAGTTGGGGAAGAAAATCGCGAAAATTTCTGTGTTGGATGACCATCGGCAGAAAATAGTTGTTTGAGCATCCGCCATTGCGGATGGAAAAACAAATACGCGTCTGATGTGAAAGGACCGCCGACACCGAAAACTCTAAAAAATTTTCTAAGTAAGGAAAACAGCGGTCGTCGGAATAAAATAGTGTTATGTGTGTCCGCCATTACGAAAGTCTAGAGCACTAGACTTCCGATGTGAAAAGGTTGCCGACGCCGCAAGAAAGTTAAATTTTTCTAAGTATCAAAAACATCGGCAATCGGAAGAAATTAGTGGTTCGAGCACCCACCGTTTCGGAAGCCTAAAGCACTAAGTCTTCCAACGTGTAGAGACTGCCGATGAAATTATTTTGCCAATGAGTTCATAACCCGCGGAACCCACAGTGGGATCACAGCCCGCCGTTGCAGCTACCTACAAGACTAAACCGCCCGACGCCGCAGTAGTCAGTGCTTCCAATCGTTGGTCAGAAGATTATAGTTGATTTGACTACCGATCGGAGAAGTTTAATGGTTGGTGAACCTGTCGTTGCGGAATCAGAATGAACTAGTCGTCCGACAATTAGAGGATCCGACCGTCGATGAATAGCTCGGAAGCTTAAATGGCTAAAGATCTTAAACCACGAAAAGGATTAGCTGTTGCAACCATTGATACAGCGGAGAAGTTAGTCATTTTGACTACCGAAACGTCAGGTCAATAGTTGAAATGAGAGCCGATTCTGCAAAGGAAAAATTTGAGTTTTCCGTGGGATTTTTCCAGCAGATTTTGACTATTTTTCAGTGGGATTTTTAGTTGTTTTACAGTGAATTTTCAAGGTTGAAAAAGAGAAATTGGCAGCGATCTTATGTGCAAGATTGTGCGAAAACCAATGATTTACAACAACAACAAAAAAA
The DNA here is from genome assembly GCA_001517045.1 of Pseudotsuga menziesii. Classification (NCBI taxonomy): domain Eukaryota; kingdom Viridiplantae; phylum Streptophyta; class Pinopsida; order Pinales; family Pinaceae; genus Pseudotsuga; species Pseudotsuga menziesii. The sequence goes on along the minus strand of LPNX010333722.1, from coordinate 142,724 downwards.
CGAGGGCGCTGCCCTCGACCCGCCCTGCAGTGGGCAACGCCCCCTTGACCCCCGTCGTCCCCCTCAGATAGACATTCTTTGATGAATGAAATCTTGTGTTTGGGAAAATTTGTTATTTTATGATTTTTTTTTCCAAGAAGAAGGTAAGTAGTTTGATTTATGTTAATACTATGCATCTAATAGTTTGCTACTAACACATTGCAGAACTATATATAACTTCCAAGAGCAGTACTCCAAAAAGAACAGTGTGGTAAATCCAGAGGTGGTTCAGCCATGAGAACCCAGGATGGGTATGATGCTTGGGATTCTTACGAGCAAGCAGAAGATGCCATGGGAGAAAATGTTCGTAATAGAAATGATGACATTGAGTCTAATGGAATGAGATTCCAAGAGACACCGTCAGATGTTGCAGCCATTATGAGAAGCTTAATAATAGCCCAGGAAGAACAGCATGAATTGAATGTTGCCATATTGGAAAGTTTGACAGACTTGCAGAAAAAGATAGATTCTGGACGAGGTACATCAAAAGGTAGTAAGAGTAGCACTAGGAGAAGGAAAAGGACTTCCAGTGGATCGTCTAACTCCGAAGAATCTAGTGGAGATACAAGTTCATCTCCTCATAAAAGGAAAAGAAGAAGGCACCTTAGGGATCGCTCTCGAGATGAGTTTAGGAAAGCTACACCTCCTGCATTTGATGGTGAGATAAAGACGGGACAAGAAGTTGAGGCTTGGCTTCTTGGGATAAAGAAGTACTTTCAAGTGCATTGTTATTCAGGAAACATGAAGGCATGAGTTGCCATATTCAATCTGAATGGAAGGGCATCCATTTGGTGGGAACACTTCAAGCAGGTAAAGAAGATCAGTGAAAGGAAACTGAAGTGGAAACAATTCAAGAAGTACTTCAAGCAGAAATACCTCTCTGACAGGTACTATGATGACAAGATCAAGGAGTTCCATGAGCTGAGATTGGGACAGCAAACCATGGATGAATATGCAAATAAGTTTTTAGAGATGTTAAGGTATATCCGATACATCAGAGATGAAAAAGTGAAGATCCAGTGTTTTCTGAGTGGATTACCTTAGTCTTACAAAGATAGAATTGAGTTTTATGAACCTAGAAATCTTGAAGAAGCAACAAGGAAAGATAAGTATTGCTATGAGAAAAGCAAAGGTAAACCTGATTACCATAAGGCATGGAAGGACAAGAAGAATGAAAAGTTGGACCAAAGAAAGAAAGGTTTCAAACCTTCTAGATTCAAGAATCAGCAGAAGCAGCCCTCCCAAGCTGTGAGTGATCCAGTTGGAGTGACAAGTGGAAAGCCTAAAGAGCCACATCCGAATAAAAGTCCACTCAAATGTTGAAAATGTGAAGGACCTCACTTGCGTAGAAATTATCCACTTGAGAATGAGAGTGCAAGACCAGCTTATAACATTCAAGAAGTAGAAACAGTGGGTCAAGTAGCAAGGGTCGTCCCTAGGATTTATGCAGCACTGGAGGACTGCCAGGCATATCACCAGTCAACTGTGGTTGAAGTAGCAGGTATGATTGTTGAGCAATTTGTTTCTATTTTGATTGACCCTGGTTCTACACATAGTTACATTACTCTTAGAGTAGTGGAGATTTGTGCTTTTAAGAAGGTAAAGCATAGGAAATCTTGGTTAGTTCATCTAGCCACTGGAACTAAGAGAAAGGTTAGTGAAGTGGTAGAGAAATGTCCATTGGTTATGGATGGATTGGTCACTTGTGTATATTTGAATGTTCTACCGCTTGGTTCCTATGATGTTCTCATTGGAATGGATTGGTTAGAAGATCACAGGGTGAAACTTGACTGTTACAATAAGACTTTTGAATGAATGAATGAAGAAGGGAACCTAGTAGTTGTGAGAGGCATTCCAAAGGTGATTTCAGTATGGCAGGTTTCAACAATGTAGTTAAAGAAGTTCTATAGGAAGGGTTGTCAGTTGTATGCAGCTCATATTTTGGAGGCATCAGGAGATGAAACTCCTGGGTTGGAGGATTATCAGGCATTACGGGAATTTAGGGATGTGTTTCTTGATGAGATCCCAGGGATTCCTCCAAAGAGGGACATTGATTTCACAATTGAACTTGTGCCAGGAGCAGCACTAGTGTCCAAGGCACCCTACAGGATGTGTACACCGAAGATGCTAGAATTGAAAATGAAACTGCAAGAGTTGTTGGAAAAGAAATACATCCGGCCAAGTGTGTCTCCTTGGGGAGCACCAGTTCTATTTGTAAAGAATAAAGATGGTACACTTAGGTTGTGTATTGATTACAGATAGTTGAACAAGGTTACGGTGAAGAATAAATATCATTTTCCTAGAATTGATGACCTCTTTGATCAAATGAGAGGAGAAAATGTATTTTCCAAGATTGACTTGAGGTCTGGTTACCATTAGGTGAGAATCAAGGATGAGGACATTCATAAGACAGCCTTCAAGACAAGGTATGGGCATTATGAGTTTGTAGTGGTACCATTTGGGCTCACAAATGCACCAGCTACATTTATGTGCCTTATGAATAGTGTCTTCAGCAAGTATTTGGACAAGTTTGTTCTTGTTTTCCTTGATGACATTCTTGTTTATTCTAAGAATGAGGAAGAACATGAAGAGCATTTGAGATTGACATTACAATTGCTCAGGGAGCACCAGTTGTATGCCAAACTGAGCAAGTGTGACTTATATAGAGATAGAATTCAATATTTGGGCCACATTATCTCAAAGGAGGGTATATCTGTGGACCCTGAAAATATTGAAACCATTATGAATTGGCCTACTCCAAGAAATGTGACAGATGTGAGATCTTTTATGGGACTCGCAGGATACTACAGGAGGTTCATTGAGGGACTCTCCAAAGTTGTACATGCCATCGACTCTTTGCAAAAGAAGGGGATGAAATTCGAATGGACATCGAGGTGTGAAGAAAGCTTCCAGAGGTTGAAGAGTCTTCTCACTAGTGCACCAGTATTGAAGGTTACAGATCCAGAGAAAGATTTTGTGGTATGTACCGATGCATGCGGACAAGGGCTTGGAGGAGTCCTTATGCAGGACAACCACGTGATATGTTATGAGTCAAGAAAGCTGAAGGAACATGAGAAGAACTATGCCACTCATGATCTAGAGCTTGCAGCCATAGTACATGCTCTCAAGATGTGGAGGCATTACTTGATGGGTAGGAGATTTGAGCTCAGAACAAATCACTATGGACTGAAGTATTTGTTTGATCAGCCTACTCTGAATGCTAGGCAAGCAAGATGGCTGGAATTTTTATGTGAGTTTGATTTTGAAATCAAGCACATAAAAGGGAAAGAAAACAAGGTAGCTGATGCACTCAGCAGGAAGGTACAGGAAATGCATGTGGCGTCCCTTAGTATTTGCCAATCAGATTTGAGGCAGCAGATTGTAAGTCATGCTGTTGGAGATGAATTGTATGAACAGGTAAAAGACAAACTGCAGCAACAAAGTCTCGAGAAGAGGTATGAGGGATATAAATTGGAAGAATATGGACTTCTCACTTTTAAAGGTAGAATTTATATTCCACGTGTAGCAGATTTGAGGAGAGTTGTTATGGATGAAATCCATCAAGCTCCATATTCTGGTCACCCAGGATATCATAAGACAATTGCTACAGCTAGAAAGCAGTACTTTTGCCCAGGTATGAAAAAGAACATGGCTGAATACATTTCAAGGTGTATGAAATGTCAACAGGTAAAGGTTGAGCATCAACACCCTACAGGTTTGTTGCATCCTTTGTCGGTTCCAGAATGGAAATGGGAAGTTATTTCCATGGATTTTATTACAGGATTGCCAATGACTTGGAGACAACATGATTCTATCATGGTTGTGGTAGACAAGTTGACTAAGGCAGTGCATTTTATACCAGTTAAGTCTACGTACAAGATTGATGACATTGAAAAGATCTTCATGAAGGAGATTTTCAAATTTCATGGATTGCCTAAGGCAATAGTCTCTGACAGAGATGTCAAGTTCACTTCCAACTTTTGGAAGGGGTTGTTTGCAGATTTGGGTACAAAGTTAAACTTCAGCACTGCATACCATCCTTAGACAGATGGTTAGACAGAGAGAGTTAATCAGGTGCTTGAAGATATGCTTCGCATGTATGTGATGGACAAACCAACCAAGTGGGAAGATTACTTACACTTGGTATAGTTTGCTTACAACAATGGACAGCAAGCATCCTTGGGGATGAGTCTGTATGAAGCTTTGTATGGAAAATGGTGCAGGACACCAGTGACTTGGGATAACACGGTGAATAGAATTGTGCTTGGGCTAGAATTGCTCAAGGAAATGGAGCAAGAAGTTGTAAAGATTAGGCAAAGTTTGAAAGCAGCACAGGACAGACAGAAAAGCTATGCAGATAAGCATAGGATGAATAGGGAGTTCAGTGTTGGGGATCATGTTTACCTCAGGGTGAGGAAAAATAAAAGTTCCTTGAAGCTTGGAAGTTGTGCCAAGCTGTCACCCAGATATTGTGGGCCATTTGAAGTGCTTGAGAGAATAGGGCCTGTTGCATATAGACTTGCATTGCCTGCTAATACTAGAGCTCATAATGTTTTTCATGTTTCTTTGCTTAAGAAATATGTACATGATCCTAACCATGTGATAAATTGGGATGTGATTCAGGTGGAACCCGAGGGAGAGTTCCAAATCGAGCCAATGTGCATCCTCGACAGGAAGGTCACAATGCTCTGGAACTGGGCCATAGGGCAGGTCAAGGTGTAGTGAGAGCATTATGGACCTGAAGAGGCTACGTGGGAGCTGGAGGATGCCATGCGATTGGCACATCCATTTTTTTTCAATCCTGCGAAACACTGAGGCAGTACCAGTGTAGCTTTTTTTCAAATTTTGTAAAGCACTGAGGACAGTGCTATTGAAGGGGGAGGGGAATGTAATACCCCGATTTTGACCCCACTCGCCTTAAACGACATGATAAATATATTGTAAATAATATTGGTGCGGATATAAAGTCCAAGGTCCCACCATAGATTTGGTTATGTTGTGTTTCTGTTTAGGAATGGTCACCAATGGTATGTCGGGACATGCGACATATATTTAAATTGTGACGTCATGTAAATGTGCATTTTGATCAATAACCCAGCCAGCTATGTTCACTGCAACTAAATTGAGAAGGGGAATGATTCCAAAGGATAAGGACGGGGAATGTGGAACATTGAGTCACGGGGGAAAACTATTTGTCACCACCACCATTGGTTTTTTCCTTTTTTGTTAGTTGAGGCAGCGATTGGCTAGCAAGAAGACCACTACCACATCCACGCTTGCTCTCCTCTCCACGACGTAGGGACCATTCTTCCCACTCCCTCGGATCGTGGCTATTCATCTTCCTCATGCAGGATGGGGGGGAATAAAACGTTTTACCATCCATTGTGTTAGGATTCGCCTCCTCTCTCTAGCACTAATTTCCAGTCTATAGTTTTGTTCTTTCAATCCACATAGAGAACCAGCTTTGACCTCCATGTATTGGACTGTGTATTGTTGCGTCCATCATATCAAATCGCAGCAGAAATTATTGGGATTCCTCCCCACTGATTGATGGGAGCGATTTTTCCCCATGCATTGAGTTACCTGCAATGCGGCATTGGTAGAAGATCAGGGTGATCTTTCCTGTGAATCCACGCTGAGCTGTGAATGTTGGTTGTGTCTCTTTAACCATTTTCTGGTCTGTGTAAGTCTCACAGCGATAGTATTAAATATTGGTTTTTTGTGGGTTCATGTGAGTGTGTTAGATGTTGTTTGCCATTATGGCATGACTGTGTTTTTCCCTATAAATGCTTGAATAGCTGTTTGGATGCTTGCATGCAGTGGATTTGTCCCCGGACTATTTGGGGTTGGTGAATGAGGGCCTAAGGTGCTTGATAAACCTGGTGGGTTGAGAACCACATGGACAGAGCCACTGAGCTATATTTCTTCTCCACAGCCCCTGAAGAGCACTTGAGGGAAGATCAGGGTATGAGGGACTGCGTTGCAGAGAAGGGACTGATTTCCTTGTGTTGGGTGTGTGTGAGTGTTCTAGAATCTAGGCTGGTTCTGGTGTTGGTGTCTGCAGCTCTTCAGTGAGCTCACTAGCTTAGCATTAGCCTCTCCCAGCTCCTAGATGGCTTGATAAACCCAACTCTGTTGGCTTGGCTGATCTGTTGTTCGCTTGATAAACCCAACCGTGTTGGCTTGGCTGAATTGTGTACCCTTGTGGTGTTGTTACCTTGGCTATGTGTAAGCCTGTTAGTTCCTTATTCCTTGTAGAATCATGCCCAGCTAAGGGGTGGTAACGTTGCTAAGATATTAAGGAGCACGCTGGCCTATGGTTGGGTGGAACGTTGCAGCGACGTAGCTGGTTGCGGAACAAGCCCTTTATAAGATAAGTAATTTTGTCTATTTTACTTCTGCAATCCTATTTACTGTTAATGATCATGATGAACATGTTGAATGCTTGTACGAATGTATGTTCCGTCCGCTGTGTATGATAAATAATCCTGTATGCATGTTTTAGTTCAAGCATTTTATTTCAGCATTTCAACAATGATTATGAATGTACATGTTCATGGGGCTAGATGCCCAAATTTTTTTGCGTGTAGTAGCGTCCTCTTCGCCGTTCAGAGGGTCGAGGAAGTTACATTATGTATCTCCAGAGTACAGAAATCCTAAAAAGATAAGACCTCCCTTATCTCTTCTTTCAAGGCACAGTATTCCATGAAATACTGAGAAGATTTCTTACAGTTCTTCCCATTGAACACTTGACCATTGACATGAGTAGGTCACTGCCAACTGGATTCATCATTATATGGGTTCACTAAACCATCAACGTAATCCCTACATAATATTCTTGAGGTACTGCATCTGGGCTCTTCATAATCTTCTTCTCCATACTACTCAATGTCTTTTTCTATCATTGGTAGCGACCTCATGGCTACAACTTTGACTTACTGATATGAAATGTTAGTCAACGGAGATCTTTCTTTGCACAGGAGTGGAGGAAATTGCTTTGATACCACTGTATTGTTCCAAATTCTGATATGAAGACCTGAACATTAACTACTGCTCCAAATTAAATAAAATTTCTTATATTACACTTGCAACACTCAGTAAATTTATGACTAGGGAAATGAAGGTATTTTGAAAAGAAATTTATATGTAAGGAATATGGAAGGGGAAAGAAATGAAATGTTAGTTTTAGAACAGTGAATTCATTTCCCCTAACATATTTAGATCAGGGATCATTCAGGTTTCACAGTTCGCTATGCGGAAACTTAATCCCTCGCTTATGTGTCACCCAATCGTGAAACTAGGGAAATTTATTATGTCCTTTCAACTAGAACTTGGGTAAAATCACAGAGGTGTTATCAGTCCTTAAAATATTATAAAATATATTTTATGATATTTCATAGAATATCTGGAGATTTCTAAAGAGTTGAGGAAAGAATTGGGGTTTTCAGGCAATTTTGTCCTAGGGAAGTCCTGTGCAATGGAGGCTCCCAAAACACTATACAGCATAAATGTATTTATTATATGGAAGTATTTATGGTATTTCTTCCTTCTATTGACATACAACAACTTACAGAATAAAAAAATGATTGAATGGAACTCACGGAATTGAAGAAACAGCTAGTTAATTTAGCCTAGTCATCTAGCTAAGGTACATAGAAATACATGAAATTCATGGAAGAAGTGCAAAATATATGAGAAATTAAATTAAAATATATTTATACATATTATATCAACATATTACATCACTCATAATCATTCGCATATCCTTGACACATTTATTATTGCATTTACTTGACCAAAAATCCACATTTAAGCATGGGTTGAAGCTCATTGAGAGAAGATGTGACATATGAAATAATTGGAAAGTATGTTTATTGTAATACAAAGGTTTATTAATTTTAATAACATATAAGAGGAAAATTAAATGATTCTGCAATTTGTAAAGGTGAGACTAGCTCGTTGGGCATCTCACTAGATCCATCTTCAGACCTTTCCAGATAGGGTAAGATTGATTTGAATTATCCATTTTGGAATTGGGGGACTTATACATGTCTTTTAATTACTCATAATAAAAATAATGGAGTTATTTCGATTCATACAATTCTAAATATGAAATTTACAACAAAACTAGTCACTTTCCAATGCAAATCTAGACTAGGTTGACTTAAAATGAGTAAATCTCAGCCATTTTGAATCAGATTGAAATAGAACTTGCAGAGAATGTTTATTAGATAATATTACAGCAATAAAATAGAAATAACTCTCATAAATTAACTATAGCACTCTCTTCAACATTTTCCATCATTACAACGTATTTTTAAGACAATATTCAAGGAAGGGCATAGGGGTTTGAACCATTCGATACGGAAAACGCGTTGACTTGTTAATGATGCCTGATATATATACATGTATGGATGGATTCTTCTAACAAATCCTGAATCAACTCATAGATGATTCTCCATAGCTCCAGTATAACCTGCAATGAGAAGGGGAGAAGAGGGGAAAAGGGGAAAAATGGACTTGGGGCACATCACACAAGATACTGAGGCTCACTACTCAGAAATGAAGCTTAATATTTGATGAATTACTAAACATACATTAACCAAACTAGTAAATGGAGCTTGAATTCTCCTTTAATAGATCTCTGGGTGACATGCTTAGCAAGTAGAGGAAATAGGTGACCTATGAGAGCAAGTCGTCCACATAGAAACCTTAGCCTTGGCCAAGTCATGTGACCTCCTTGAGTAGTTGGAAATTAGGGGCCATGTGAATATGTTTCCCTATCCAAATCATCCATAAAAATTATCAATTGCGCCCTCCTTTGTCAAAAGTTTCTTGCTTTTCCTATGACATCTTTTCTGAGTCTCCAAAAGGAAAGTGTTCCCTCCTTTGTCAAATGTTTCCTACTTTTCCTATGACAACTTTTCTGAGTCTCCAAAATGAAATTACACCCTCCTTAGTCAATTTTTTCCTGCTTTTATTATGAAAACTTTTTTCATATATTTTGGGCACTTTCCCTTTTCTCTGTGACTTCCTTTTTCATAGAGTTTCCACTTTTCTTAATCTCCTCCCTTTGGCAAGTTGGCTTGCCAATTGTGCCTAAAATTTCAAGCTCAATTCCACATGTTATTTGCACAATAATTAATTTATATTAATAAAAATTAAACTAAGTATAAGACTCATAAATAATATTTGAACCAAATTCCCTAGGTGAGGTAATTAATGCATATTTGACCCCCCAATGTGTTGGGCATGGGCAGCACTTTCATGTCCATAAATATGGGGACATGACAACCCAACACCTATTTTTGATGTGTTCTATCTTGATTCGTACTTGGGATCCAAGCACAAAGTTGCATACATTGCATAAACATGAGAGGAATGCGATAAGAGGGTCGATATAACCTTTACCCAGCTACACAAGTACAACACCTAGTGCAAAAAACGAAGCATATACATGTCCATGAAACTCCTTCTTTTAGTATGGAAAAACTAATATGGGTGTTGTAACCATCTTATTCTTTAATATTTCCAAACTCTCTTGGCATTGTTCACTCCACTAAAACTTACCATCCTTTTTCAACAATTTCTCCATAGGAGCAGTCACCTTTGCATAACCTCTGATAAACTTCCGATAATACCTTGTATTTCCTAGAGTCATTCTTAGCTTCTTTACTATCACAGGTGGCGGTAGTTGACGATGATCACAATTTTAGCAGGATCGACCAATATTCCATCGCGACAAACCATATGACCCAACATAATTTCATACGAGGCACATAAAATACGGTTCTTTAGATTTATAGAAATATGATATTGTAGACATCATTTCGACATAATTCTGAGGCTCTTAATATGATCTTTTATGATCCCAAACAACGGCTATTCATCAAAATAGACCTCAAGAAACTGATGAATAAAATCCTTTAAAGTAGCCACTACTATCCTAGAAAACATAGCAAGAGAATTCTTAAGTCCAAATGGCATGACCTTTTATGTCAGTATTCCTTTGCAATTATAATCTGATGGTAACCAGATAATCCACCATTGAATGAATAAACTTCTTGACCCTCGATAGTTTCTAATACCGCATATGTTGTAACATCACCTTAGTACGCGACTAAAAATGGCAAAGTGTAAGTAGAAGCACTGTAAGTACTAATCCTAGCCTAATCAAATTATATATGAAAATTGATAATTCTAGGAGACTGAAAGCAGGAACAACTATAACGATGATTGGGGGAAAATCCACTAGTGGGGGGAGGTGAAAGATAAGAAAACCGTGGGGATCCAATAATTTTTAACGGATTTCATCTCGGTTTCAATGAGGGAGGTGGTTACAGACCATCACTTTGAACTTAAATTCTTTACACACTCGTCAATTCCCTACTTATGTGAAAGTGTGATCTACCCTATAATAATTATGATTTATTTAATTTCAAACATTTAAGCCTAGGACTCGAGCACAAAGAGTTATAGCATAAAAACCTATACTTTAAAAGAAACTTACCACAAGTGGAACTTGTTATTTTTTAAAAACTAAATCACTATGAAGGATAAAACCCTAAAGGAAAGGAGATCACCTCCACCTCATAATAAGCTAAGTAATGGATGATAAAAATTACTTACATAATAACATTAATAACATATATAGATATATGTTCATGTAATAGAAACTATATATATATGTAATGTAGTATATGTATATATATAAAGTTCAAAGGGAGAAAGATTACGATATATATGTGTGTGTGTGTGTGTGTGTGTGTGTGTGTGTTAAATAACATATATAGATGTATGGTGATGTAAGAGAAACTATGTGTGTGTGTGTAGTGTAGTATATGTATATATGTGAAGGTCACATGGAAAACAGTACGATGTATATAAAGGAGTCTCTAGATACTTTTAATGAAGAACATTCGTATAGTGTGTAGATATAAAAACTTTCCAACAAGATCTCGAATTGGGGATGGTAGTATGCTATGTAAGGGACTTAGGAAAAACACTTGGTGGCATGCACTTGCCACTTGTCTCCTAGAGAAACCAATGGATCCTTTATTTAATAGTTGTGTAAGGGAAGAACCAGATATACGACCAAACGGTTAAGCGATGGCGGAGAAGATGTTCGAAATGGAAATAGCTATGCACTTGGATCCTATTGGATCTTCCTGGCATGCAAACTACGCTCTGAGTGGAGATCTGCAAAATGTCTTTATGGCCTGTGATTTGGTCAAAATAGGTATTGTTATTAATTTCCTGTGTTTTTATTAAATAACTGGAAACGTTTTTGATGGCCTGCGTTGTGGATTTAGATATGTAATGTTTTCAATCGCCTGTGTTTTTATTAAAGAACTGGAAATGTTTTTGATGTCCTGCATTGTGTATTTAGATATGTAATGTTTTCAATCGCCTATGTTTTTATTAAAGAACTGGAAACATTTATAATGGCCTGTGTTGTGGATTTAGATATTTAATTTTTTCAATCGCCTGTGTTTTTATGAAATAATTGGAAACTTTTTTGATGGCCTTCATTGTGGATTTAGATCGTTAATGTTTCATTCACCTGTGTTTTGATGGAATAACTGGAAACGTTATGATGTCTACGTTTTATATAATGGATCTGCGCATATGATTATAGATATTCCTGCGATCTGATTTTCTAATTTCTTGCATCTACTACCTGCTTTGAATTTACTCCCATGGATTCGGTCTGTGTATTCCTTTAATACAAATCTACTACAATTTGACTGAATTTTTGGTACAATCAACTCCTTGACTTCATGTTTTTGGAAAAAATTTCATTATTGATTTATGAATGGTCTCAATTACACAACCACTGAAATCAATTTCCTCATACAATTATATGTACATCAAATTAATAGCAGTTGTAGAAATATTACAAACCCTCACAAACATGCAGACTAGCCTTTATAAATCACAACTCCACAAATCGTTTGATCAATTCATTTGTTTTTTCGCAACATTGAGGTTTATAATCGAGAATTTCATCGCAAATTTTATGTATTGAATTTCTATTAAGTTGCAGACATGAATACTATCCTATAACAATCATAGATATACAAATAGTTTAATCAATTCATTTGTATTTTGCAACATTCATATTTATAATTGGCATTTTCATCACAATTCTTATGCATTGAATGATATTAAATTGGAAGCCTAGCTTTGGGTTGATTAGTCATATGGGTATGTTAATTGGGTATTTTTCACTGTTGTAAACCATGATTCAACGTGTTTGATCAAGATTCTAATTTTTGTACTGATCTAACCTTTGATTTTAACTATCAACTATTGTTCTTGTAATGCTCCTTTATCTACTCCATATATCCAATATTTAATTGTTATCTTGAAACATGGATTCTGATCGCAATACCCATGTTTTTATTTTTATACTATAAAGATTTGATTCAAACCCATTGTCTATTTTGAATTCAATTATAATTTCCTGCATTTTATATTTTGATCCATGTATAGGCTCTAAACCATTTTGGTTTTCCAACGTTTTACACTAGATCTATGTATTGGATTTAGACTTGTTCATATGCCTACGTTATTATAATTGGATTGCTATTTGAATCCAAGTGCCGATACTTGCATGTGTTTTATAATTTGATTTCCAAACACATATATTGACTACATTTTACAATTTGATTCATATTCAAACACTTCTATTTCCTGCCTTCTATATTGGATTTGTGTATGGAATCCAACGCCTATTTTTTATGCGTTCTACCTTGATTTTTACTTGGGATCCAAGCACAAATTTGCATACATTGTATTTGCATGAGAGGAATCAATAATAAATAGTATAACATTGAAAATAATCCATTAATATATACTAATTAAAATATTGTCCTAATATTAGTATCAAAATAAGTCATTCATGTATGTACTGATTAAGAGAAGGTCCTAATGTTAGTATATGCATATCCTACTAGATTGTGATGAATTTATTTCTTTGGGTTAAAGCAGGTAATGATAAATATTTGTGGTGTAAGAAAATCGTAAGATAATTATATTTCTTACTAATGAGATTGCACTATGGAATTAGGGTTTAAGCAATATCACACCTATAAAGAAATAGGGATGCTTGAGTACTACACTGTAATGATGTAAATTGAAGGTTGACATGCCATTGTTCCATTGTGTTATGAGAAAGACCTAATGAGGTATTAGTCATGATTGATGTATTTTAAAAATTTTATAATGACTAAGAATTTTAAGTCCCATACTCATAGACAAAGTATCCCTTGGATTACAAACTATCTTAACTAGAAACTTGGAGAGTTTTGCTCACAACCTTACCTTAGTGGATTCGTCGCCCAGCACGAGGGTGGATTTAGAAGGAAAAACTTACGTCAAGTGAATCCTATGGTTGGGAGGAATGTCGTAGACACGCTTTCAGTCACCCAAACTATTGTCATATTAAAGAAGTATCTATAATGGTTGGCTTGTTTATATGATTTAATTTATATTGTTTATAAGTTATTATGTAACTTACATTCTTGGATTTATAGGCTGATATATAGTACTAATATGTATATTGAGTTACATGAATTCAAGTGTTGGCTACAGAGGGTGTGAAAGGCATCGGGATAAATCTCGGAAGACACTATAGAGTAAAGCGATGTATATGTGCATACTTTTTAGTTAGATTATTTTTTCATTTAAAGTATATATAACCTTGTTGTTGTTCAACTCAGGAGAATCATGCATCATCTCTCATGGTTTCCCCTAGGATTACAAGTACAAGTATGCTACCTTGTTATGAAGGATGTTAACTACAATTAAAAGACGAGGTTAATGTGTAATCATTATCCCATTCAAGGGATAGTCTAGAGACTAATGTAACTGTTGTATATTATTATACTTTTCAATAAGATTTGTTTGTGTACATTAACATTAGAGTAGTTGTATCTTGTATATTACTTAAGGGTTATGTCAAGAAACAATGATTCTAAATTTATTGGTTGTTATTAAAAAAGAAAAAAAAATTATGCTACCACCTAGAGAATCTATTCAATTATTTTGGGGTGTGTTACATCTATAAACAGAGTCTAAAATGGGTCGTGCAAGTAGGAATCGTTGATCTTTCTTAGTTCAACACAAATATGTATTTCACCAGCATTCTTCTTATATTGTACTACCATCGAACTGATCGACTCAGATTCCTAAATAGGTTTAATTATACTCACACCCACCATTCAATCTAATTATTTCTTAACATTTTATTTGTACCTCAACTTCATTCAATACAGTCGTTGTTTAACAAGATTTGTGAAGGGATTAAGTGATATATTTATTTCTCCAAGGTCTCCGATAATTCCTTTCATATCTAAATTTCTTTTGTGAAACAAATCCTGAAATTCATGCAGTAAATCCATGATATTCTCTACAGTCTCATCGTCCCAATAGTCTCCAATATTGAAAAAATTTGGATTCTTTAGGGACCCATTATTTACTTTCATGGTTCTTAACGGATTGAGGAACTAGTCACTTGAAATACTAAATCCTTCCACCGCATGAAAACCTTCAGACTCTAGGTTGTTTATGTCTCGCGGGTCATCATCAGGTTCACCCGTCATGTTATAGCATTCCATCCAGTACTGGTCTGTCGCATTGCTCTAATTAAAATTTGTCATCGACACTGGGATTTATTCAAATATCTTCATCTTTATTACTTGTAACACAACATAAATCAATGGATGTTTATCAAAAAACTAAAACATGTGTGCAAATCTAGGAGCTAGTTCTTCTCATTTAATTGTCACTCTTCACAGCTCGACCGACATGTACCAGTTCCTTTGTATCATGTCAAGTGTATGTATGAACCAATGAACCCATTCTTGTCATGGGAATTATTTCCATGTCACAGGGAAATATTTTGTGTGTTTGACAAGATTAGTCCATCTTGTTTACTTCTTGTCAATATTTTTGATCTTCTCTCCAAATAGGATCTCCATCAATATCTGGAATTCCAACCATTCTGAGATAGATTGTTTATGTGTGGCATTCTCAGTTCGCAACGAGTCTTTAATATTTTCCCAATATGGTTAACCCTTTTTTTCTTTCTGCGGATATTCTTGAGGTTCTTCTAGTAAGGATGTCAATTCTGCTACAAAATATTTATCTTGGATTAGTGCTAAACAACCTTTAAACATTTTTTTTATTTTAATAACATTTTGCGTCGCTTTCTTTCGAAATAGTTGGTCAAATCTCTTAGGCATTTCCAGTATTGGTCCTTCATATACCTACTTGTAGAATACTTCTTTTTCTTTTTGGATGTCGAATGGTGATTTATATGTTTTTTTGTTTGCACTCATGATTTTCCATATGCTGCTTCTTGATCTTCTCCAGTAGCATCACCTCCTCTTGTTACTATGACAATACTTGGTTCCCTTGGCTCAACATATATATTTTGGATGTTCATATTGGGATTTTTAGGTGGGTTCTTCTTTCCCACATTCCTATTCTGCCATTTCGCAATCAACTGTGGACATTCCTCTATAGTATGATCAAAATCCTTGTAGTACGAACACATCGTAGTAGGATTTTTGTAGTCCCTAGAAAAATTTCCATGTTTTCCACAATTATAAAATATCACTTGACCTCTTCCATGACCAAATCCTCTTGCTCGTCTTCATCCCCTGCAAATTCCATCCCCTGGGTTGAGGGTATTGTTTAGGTGAGTACTGATTATGTGGATATTGGTTCTGAGGGTACTTGTTCTGAGGAAATTGAGCTTGAGCTCACTCATCCTACACATGTTCTTCATTCTTCATTAAATAGTTGTCAACTATTTTCTCCTGCATCAGCTTATACGGTTTGCAATATTTCTCATCATGGCCCATTGATCGACATAATTTAAAGTATAGGTTGGTTGGTGCACTTACAATCCTCTGTAAGTATAAACATTCTTCTAACCAATTCCCTTAGTTTTGAATATTCTACACCAAGGAATCCCTTGTGTATTTATCTCTGTCGGTGCTCCTGATGAGACATAGTTCATAAACTTTGAGAAGTTTTCTTTATGATGTCCTTCAGTTCCGCATATGGTGCACCATATTTATTCTTGTAATTCCTTCATTTTTTTAATATCCTAAATTTTCAATGTCATGTCAGAAAGTTTCGACTGGATTTGCATCATTCTTGCACCAGTTTCTATGACTGGTGATGATTCCAAATTCATAGCCAATTCTAGATCCTCGCTCTGAGATACAATCTTTTGCTTCCAAGGGAATCCGGATGTGCAGTAACATTTTCAAAATAAACCATTACTTTTATTGAACATCTGACATTTGAAAACTTACTTTGGCCATCATCGTCTTGAATATTTGGTCGAAGTCCCAAACAAACTCCATAGGTAATTGCTTAATTTATTTTATCTTCATAATACATTGTGACTTAGATTTTGGCTTCCTAAACTCATATATTAATTATTCTCGGATTTGATCTAATGTCTTATGTAGGATTTTTGTAGGAACCATAGATAATTTCATGTACCAATCCAATGCACGACCCCTAAGGTTTGTGATCATCTAAGCTTTCTTGATGGTTTCATCTTGGACTTGTCACATGGTCCATACATCTTTGCATAGAAACAAATCTTGTTAAGGGTATTCTAACCCATTTCCATTAAATATTGTTAGCTTTATATTTTTCCTGGCCATTATATTTACTATTGGTACTGCTAGATTAAAGGTTTGGACAGCGGAAATCCCTTGCCTTCTATTCCCACTATTACTGTTATTTAGATGGAAAAAACCATTGGCCGATGAGTTTATAGATATTACTTCTAGATATGTGATCGGTTTTTACTCCTACTTTGGCTCTAGGGATTCTTCTTCACCTTCTTTTTCTGATATAAGTTGGTATTCCTCTTCCTCGTCACAGGAACCTTTAGCAAAGTTCAATGCTAGTTCATAGTCATCCCCTCTGGTGGCACTGTAATTTCCTCTTGTGGTTACACTCCTTCTTCTATTTCTCAACCAAAATCTTCTTCCACTTCTTAGGCATCCACCTTCTAGTTCAGTGTCACTATCACTAGGAAAGACTTGATCTTACTCTAATCCATTTTTTTCAAACTTCTCTTTTGATATATCCATGGCCTCTACACACAAATATTTCATCATCGGGTCCCATTCTCAACATCCCTTTCTCACATACGAGCATCTTGATCCACAACATTAAATATTTCAAAGAGCGACCTCTAAGTCCTTGGAAAAATTCTCTTTTTGTCTCACTGTACGATTTTATTTTGTCAAATACAATTTATGTGATGTATCTTCCCAGAATACTATCAACCCATAAGTCAAAAGCCCTATATATAGGGTTTCTAGTTCTTTTCAACCATTATATTAGTTGAGGACTCCACTTATTCGATGCTCCTCCTTGAAAATGTTTCCGCTGGGTTGCTAGATTTAATAATAAATCATGCAACACAATAGGAAATTCTTTAAAGAAAATATCATTAACATCTGTATAAAGGTATCACTCCAACACTCTTTCAGATTTAGCTGTGATCCTTCACTTTTTTCCATGTTACTCTAGTTCTTTAAAATCAACCCAATCCTGAATTTCCAGCTTCATCGGATGCCAAAACATAACCCCACTAGAATAATTCACGGTCCTAGCAACGAAACCATTTTTTGGCTTACTTTCAATCGACCCAAGTCCATATCCTTAATTTTCAACAAAACCCAATATATCGACCTAACAAAGTAGGAATCCATCGGTGACACCTATGATGCAAATGAACTCTCACCCATGATATATTATGGGAACTTCTAGAACTAGGTTTATGTAGTTATGTGAGTAAATTCACTCTTACAGTTCCTTATCCAGTCACTCTATTGAAACATGGAATTCTAATTCTTGTTCTTATTTAGTCATTCAAGATAACATTCTAATTATCCATCGACACATATTTTTGTATTCAATCATAAAATCCTTATCATAGATTCATTCTATTAAAGGTGAAACACATGCATATATTGGTTTATTCAAAAACAAATGATGTGTGACATATTCAAATCCACATCATTCACAACATACATGCACTCGATATCAACATAAATATAAAAGACACAGAGAAACAAGATGTAATGTGGAAACCCATCCGGGAAAAACCACAAAGGTGCTCTTCATCTAGCATGAGAAATAGGTTAGCACCTTTGTTTTTTGCACTCAACTTGCAGACACATATTTATATATTCTTTACAATTTAGACATATTTCTCTCCTCTCATGCTCTCTGGTTTTGGTCTATGTATTTCTTTTCTTCCTCTGTCAACTCTAGATCCACACACAGCCTGGATATTTTATTTTATAATCTTTTACAAATATTGATCCAATCGTCAACTAAGTCATAGCTGTCAGTCGACAGTTTGTATTTCTATTTCAATACATTCAGTTACATCTCAAAATATGCATTGTCGGCTCAAAAATACAATCAAGATTTATTACAAAAAAGAAATATTTTAGTATAACCAACTCTTTCCAAAAATACTTGAACTCTTAATTTCGACTACTTTATTCATGTTCTGTCATAGTTTCTCCACTCGCAACTTCTGTTGTCTCAATTTTTCCCCGCATCTCCTTCTTTTTGTGTGACCAAAATATTTATCTTGCTGAGCAGAATTATGGTCGAATTATGTCTATATTTTCATAGGGATAACAAAGATTCAAGAGGTGAAAGCACTTTCCCTGAACACCTACCCATAATTTTATCTTTTTGAATGTCAAGAATAGACCAAAGTTTCACAAACTTAGATTATGATAAAGGATTCATAAAGATATCGACGACCTGATCATGTGTCGTCTAATAAATAATTGAGACAATGTTATCATGTACCAAGTGTATCAAATAGTGAACATGGAGTTCGACATGCTTCATCTTGCTATGAGTAACATGATTATCAACAACCCGATTAACACTTTAATTATCATAGTAAATATCAATAGAGGCCTGAAGAGGAAACCAAGATCATCAAGAAGTTGATGGATCCAAACTGTCTATGTGGGTACGTTGATAACACCACAATACTCGGCTTTTATAGTCAAAATAGAGACTACCTTATGTTTCTTACATGACTATACTAGAGGTATAGAGCTTACACAAAACATATATCCAAAAATAGACTTGCGGTCATCAATGTTGTCACCCTAGTCAGAATCAGTTTAGCTGACGAGTCATTCTATACTTCAACAATAGTTGGTGGATTTCACCTAAACCTGGAAACCAAACTAATAGAAAGGGAGAGATCTAGTCAATTGTGCATCAAATAAATTAGAATACCGACCAACTTGTTAGAAAATAGGATCGCAGAACAATAACAATAAACAATAAACAAGATGCAAATATTAAAACACATTACAAGAGAGAAACATATATAACATGGTTCACCTAGGATGGGATACATTCACACAAAAATTTCCACTACTTAATTATTATACCGTCTAGAAAAATGAAGGGATACAACCTACAACAACCTTGCTGCACTTCTTCTCCACTCTCTCACAATCACAGAGATCACTTTTACAATGCTACAATACAATACACAACCCTATTACAATGCCTTCCTTTTATAAACGGAATACCATGGGAAAATACCATATGCTTCCCAAAACCATGGACCCGTAAATCATTCATTAATTACCAATTCATTACTGTAAAATTACATCTTTTTTCTAAATTTTATCTATCGGGGCATTGTCCCCAAACCCCCAGCAGGTGGGATCACAAATTAGTTGTCTCCCCCCCCTAGAACCCCCTAATGACTATAGTGGGGGATATCTCCCCTACACCCCCCATTAGGTGCTAGGTTCCAAAAACAGCTGAAATAACATGTCTGAATCGGGATGATTAGGCTCCAAAACCAACACAATTGTCGATAAAGTGTTGTGTTGACTCAGGGAGAGTCACAGTCTTTCAACAACTTCACTCCCTATTGATAAGGTGTAGCACATGAGTTGAAATTATACAACTTGAATCGTTTCAATATATCTAAGGAATATTTAGGTAGATAAAGAAAAATAACATCATCCATTTGTAAAACATGAATGCTAAGAAAGAAATGTAAAATGTCGAGGTTAGTCATTTCAAAGGTATTAGCAGGTTGTTTCTTCAAACCCAAAATAAGATTGGCATTATTTATAGTTATGGATAAATCATCAAAATATAATGACATGATTAAAGTATCACCATGAACACATAATACATAAATGTTTTGATCATATTCACAACGTTTAAAGCCAAGTTTGACAAAGAAACAATCAATCTTGTAATACCAAGCATGAGCTTCTTATTTCAAATCGTACAACGAATTCTTGAGTTGAAAAACAAGACTAGAATCTATCACAAAATTAATATTTTTCTCAATATACATTTATTTAGTTAGATCCCCATTAAGGAAGGCACTTTTGCCGTCCCTATGATGAAGCTCCCAACCAAAATGAGCAACAAGGGAAAGGATCAGTTGAACACAATTATATTTGTGATAGGGGTAAAGGTTTCAGTATAGTCGACACCTTCTTTCTAAGAGAATCCATTATCAACAAAACAAGCCTTTTGGAATTCAACAACACTATGAGAGGTAAGCTCAGTCATATATACCCATAAACTCTTAAATACATTTTTTCTTGGTGGTCAAGGAACAAGCTCCCATGTCTTATTCTTATTCAAGGAATCAATTTCAGTAGGCATAGCAATATCCCATTTTTACACACCCTCAGCATCAACATATGTATCAGGATCACATCTATCAAGTACACGTGGCATTAAGGAAACACTCCGACATCGTTTGTGACTACGAGTATGTCAACCAATAATCGTATTTCCACCATACAATCCAACAAATTTGATTGTCTTAAGATCCCACTAAGGTAATCAATTCATCGATGAATTGGGTTAGTGATCATTAGTCATGTGAGTCGAGTAATTAAAATTGTTGACTTCAACATTCAAAGTAGATTGACTATCAATCGATTCAAGAGAATTATTCATCAATCTGGTTAGTACAGACATATACATTTGACCCAAACTCATCAAGGATGTGAAATCGATCATTGTTCAAAGGAACAAGAGAGGAATTCAATATAATATTACCTGAATTCGTTTCATCAAAAACACACTTCAACTTAATATGATATCTACTATTTGATAGGATCAAATAGTCTATAGGATTTCAACTCATCAGAGTAACCCATCATGATGCAAAAATGACTATTAGCATCCAATTTATTTCTGAATTTATCATTGATATGCACCTAAGTAACACATCGAAAGGTTCTAAGGTGTCTTTTATATGGTTTTTTACCATTCCATTTCATGAGTAGAGTTGTTTCAATGAATGCTCGAGTCAGTAAAAGGTTTATAATAAAATATTAGCAGTAGATGGCTTTTTCCCATAATTTCATTGGAATTTCCTTGGCCTACAACAAGACTGTTTCCATTTCTACCAAGGTCCAATTCTTCGTTTCTACAATATCATTTTGCTGAGGGGTGTGAGGGCAGGTCATTTCCAATAAATAAAATTCTAAAGATCATTATTCAAACTTTTGGCTCACATATTCACCACCATTATTTGATCTCAAATATTTACGGGGTCTGCCATAGTGCTTCTCAGCAAGTGTTCTAAATTCCTTGAATATTTCAAATACTTGAATCTTATTCTCCAATAAATAAAACCAGATCAATCGAGAGAAATCATCAATAAATGTAAAAATATACTTCACACCTACTAACGATGGTTTGTTCATGCAACAAATATCACTTTGAACAAACTATAGTCATTCTTGTGCATGCCATGCTTTTCTCTAATCAAAGGGTTCTTGATGATGCTTCCCAAGCATGTATCCTTCATAGAATCCATCAAGTACGATAATATTTGGGAGACAAGTATCCATATTTTGAGTTACCTTCATCTTCACACTTCAACATTTTATATGAACAAGTTGTTCAATCCAAATGCAACTTCTATTGTATGTTTGAGAGATGAGTCCAATGGGTCAACTCGTTTAGGAAACATTAAAGGGAGGATCATAGAAATTATAAAGTTCATCTTTGGGATCTAAAATCCTTGAAGCAACAGTTTCTCTTCCAAGCCTCAGATCCTTTATGATAAAGAGATATGGCCAAAACTCAACAGTCTTCTTGGTAATTATCAGTTGAACAACCGACAACATATTTTCACTCGGGCTTGGTACATAATAGATATTGGATATATGACTATGTTTACATTTGACATCTCCATTTCTAACGATAGTGTGAGTGTAATCATAACAGACATAAATCTTTTCTTCAGGAGAACCACTTAAGGACAAGACTGAATAAGCATCCTTATACATATCATTAGTACATCTAGAGTCCACTATCCATTCGGTTTGATTGGTACGGGCATGTAATTCCTGGGAAGTGATGAAAAAGAAGGTATAATTTTGAGGAGTTCAATTAGTCGATTGTCCATCCAAGGCACTATCCTATAGGTGCTTGAATTTGTTTTCTAAGCTCTTCACCTTCTTCCAATAGTTCTTCTCAACATGTCCCATCTTTGCACAGTATCAAAAGGTTTTCTTTCAACTCTTATTCATTGATGACGACACTTCGGTGTTCCCTTTTGTATGTTTGTCAATACATTTTGGTCAATGGTCCTTGTAACCATGCTCTTTAATTTTTGGATCAAAATTGCAATTCAACAAGTGATCCTTCTTTTATACACCAAGATTCGCCTCTTCAAGCAACTTCTGGTGGTCCTTGATCAATAGATCATAGAAAGTATCAATAGTAAAATTCTCATCATCTTGTTTGCATGATATACAATTAGCCCGAAACATTGACATCCAATTAGCCCCATATTCATCTAGACCATATCAATGAGTTGTTTGTTCTTCTTTGGAAAATCCTTGCCACATTCACCCAATTTCATATTGTATTTCCTTGATACGATATAAATAGTCCTCGTTTGGATCAAAGGAAAGAGGTTCTAGAGATATCAACTCTTTCTATATTTGCATTAATTCACCTTCATTTATCTTATTGAATAAAGTATTCATCTTGGTCTAGCTGACACGAGGATAGTCAATCCCCCTTGTATGGAAACAAATATCCCCTGAAATGTTGGTCACAATAACACCCACAACTTCATATTTTTTAACATTCATGGGAAACTTAGCATTGACATATGTCGAATCAACAATAAAAATCTTTGTGAACTTCTGTAATCCTTTTCTATTAAACAAGGTTTCCATATATGTTTCCTAGATAGAATAATTTTGGCCATTGAGAACAATAGGCTCTATCTTGGAATCCATCCTTATAATCTAACATATATGATCAAATTTTAGGTAGAGGTATCAATCGATAAATATTCATCAATCCTAGATCTGACTTAGGATGATCCTAAACTATAATTCAAGCTTGTGAATGATGAACCCGACATATCATTGTTGTATTGCTTTCATAGAAAAGGTTATGATGATACTTCCCTAGAAAGGGGGAGTAGTATTGATGATACTATGGTATCATGATCACATCCGGTAGCTCATTTGGGATTGGTAACCCTTAGACTTAATCTCGTAGTTTCGAAAGGAAAGATCATATTAAATGTTGATCTTGAGAATTGATCATGTAATTTCCAAAGGAATGATAATATAAAATGTTGGATGATGGACTTGTTGCAGATGCAACCTTTTTTCCTAGTTTTTTTCAAATTTTGGACCCTCCTTTTGATTTTATCTTTCCTGGGATTGTTTGGTTTCCTAAAATCTGTCATTCCTCTGCTATAAACTTTGATCTTTTGAAGACTGTAGATTTTTTTCTTTTTCAGAGCTTAATTTTTGCTTTCCCGATGATTTTATCGCTGTCAGAAGTCGTTTGAAGAATGAGTCGGGGCATTAGTCCTCTATGCCACCGACGTTTCAGAAGGGAAATGACAAACGTCCCGAATGACATTTCTTTTCCTCGCTGATTCGCAGTTTGTCACCTTGTGGTTTATTGTTTAAATTTTTTTTAACTTTCAATGACTTGGTTTTTTTATTACTGTCAAAACGATTTTTTACAGTAGTCGAAGGTTTAGTTCTCTACATCGCCGATGTTTTGGAGGGAAATTAGTGAGTAGTTAGAGGTTAGTCTTCCCGACCTCCGATGCGTAACCATCACGACGTTAGTGCTCGGAATCATCGACACTACAGAAGCATTGAGGTTTGAATCACCGATGTTTTGGAGGAAAGTTGACAAGTAGTTCGAAAGATAGTGTTTTTGATCACCGATGCTGTAGTGGTTAGTCTCTCTGATCGCCGACAAGTTAGAAGTCTGAGCTCTCACACCTTTTTAACTCAAAGTAAGTTGAATGGTTCTTTTATATCTCGCTGATACTGCATTGTGGGAACTAGTTGTTAATGGTTTCGATCGCCGATACACAATCACCGTGATAATAGTACTTGGCATTATCGACACTACAGAAACATTTAATTTTGAATCACCAACACTGCAGAAACCTTTAGTTTTGAATCGCCTACACTTAGCGTTTGGAGTTTCTGACACCGACAGGTTCAGAGTCTCATGGGACCTGTAGTTTTTTCGCTGTCCACCGTTGTGGCTGTCAATTGGACTAACCTCCCGGTGCTTAGTGTTTTCAACTGCTGATAAGGGTTTCCCACCGACTCTTTTTCACCAAGGGATTATATACGATGAGGAGCACAGTGCAGAGTCTGGTGTTTTGGAGATTAGCAGTAGTGGCAATGTGGTTCATGCTTTCATCGAAGGATTTCGAGTTAGTTCAAATGCGGCCTGGATCAAGAGGAGGAGTCTGTTCTACCGGGGTTGTGATTTTAATTATAGATGGTGGACTTAGAGTATTTTAAAACACAAACTTGCAGGATTTTCTTTGCCTTGCGATTCTTTCTTTTCATGCATTAATACTGTGTATAGTTTATTTTACATAATGCATATGGAGGAGGTAAATAGACTGATACAGTTTTTTGTTATTTTGGTAAAAGATAAATTGTCTAATAACATGCTATGTTTATGACAAGGTGATTGTTGTAAAGAATGTATGTATAAAAGACAAAAGTAGAAGAGGCAGAGAATTGGTTGAAGAATGAGGAAGAAGAAAGAAAGAGAGATACAAAGGAGGCAACAAGGAAGGAAGAGAAAGAGAAATGAAGAAGCAGAGATAAAGAAAAGAGAAGAAGAAAGTGAGGGTCTGATATTAACAAGATCTCAAAAATACCAACAGATTACTGAGCAGATCGATAGCAACAGAGTCCCAAGATTGGAAAAAGTTAACCAGCAACCAAACTGGTCCCTCTTCATAAAGTGCTCTTAATTTCTAATTTAAAATGTAACATATTATATAAATTATGAGCACATACTACAAGACAAAATTTTGGAACTAAGGTTGAGGAAGCCCAAAGGGCATCAAGGGGCAGCCCAAAGGTTTTGCTTTTTTGTATAAATATAGGAGAGTTTAGATGTAAGGGGGTACTTCTTTCGCAGGCCATTTGTGAGAGTATATTGTAAGAAGAACTACTTCCTTTTACAATAAAGAATTACAAGTTTCTGCTGGAGAAAGTTTGGTGGAATGTTTGAAATGCTTTGCTATGGATCAGTTGAATGTGAACTATTTCATTTTTAGCTTATGTCCATTAACTGTGAGATCATTCTAACTCAATGAATTTATATTCATGTTATGAATGCCTTATAGTTTATTTTGTGAAATTTCCACTGTGAGTAATGAAGGTTGTCATAAACAATAAGTTATCTTGTTGTTCATATTTCTATTAATGTTCATGTGTTCTGAAATAGGTAACAGCTATCTATAATTCTTCTTAATACATGCACAAAAATACATTACTCATTGATAACTGATAATTTTTCTCCCTGGGGATAGGTTAGTTAGTTGTAGTTATATTCTGGTTGTTTTTTATTTATATGCGAGAGAGGTAAGACGAGAGGTAAGAACCTGTGCATCACATTGTGACACTCCTCGTTATCTCTATCATTTTTCATTTTTAGATAGGCACTTGCTCATCATAACTTAAACACAAAGAAACTAAAAATATACATGGTGGATCATGTCATAACCGGTAAAACCTTTTTAATATGTTACTTAACCTATGGTAGCCGTACCGTAAACCGGACGGATTCCCCATACCAAAAAGTAACGGGATAGTTGGGAACGTTTATTGGGGAGAATCCCTAACTGTTGTTACCTGCGATTTTCCAGGCCTCAATATTTTTTGGTGTTAGAAGGAGGATCGTGAGTGCATCGTTGGCCGAGAAAACCTATTTCCTCGAATTTACTCCACTGGTGACAGTTTTGAAAGCAGTTTGTTTCACAATACAACTCCTGAAGATAGAGGGTATCTTTATCCTATCAATAATGAAGTAATTGATGATCTGAGAAGAATTACTAGGGCATATGCGAAGAAGATCAAAGGATTACCAATTATTCATGTCTTACCTAGAAGAGAATATCAGAAGAAAGATCGCCCTAAGTTAGAAGATTCAGTGTTGGTAGAAGATCTTGAAGAATTGGTAGAAGTAGCTTTATAGGAAGTTAACCAACCGTTGAATTGATTGGACCCGGGTTCACCTTACTATTCACCTTTCCATACCCCTGTTCAATCATGACCTCATTCTCCATTTAGAATTATGGCTAATGCAAATGCAAATCAACCACCTCCACCACCTGCTTGGAGGGCTAAGTCACCTTTAAACCTGACACCTCCCTTGCATGATTTGCCTAAAGCTTTTGACAAAATGTTGCCTAAGTTTGACCCAAGTGAAAAAATTCTGGTAGATGATCATTTGCAAAGTTTTTACTTGGATATAGAAGGACTACGAGCAGTAGAGCATGAAGATGTGGTGTGTATATTGTTTCCCCACACTTTGAAAGGAAAAGAAGCCTCATGGTATTTTGCACTTCCCGCAAATTCAATCACGGATTGGAACACATTTGAGAGAATGTTTAGAAGTAAATATACAGTTCAGAAAACTCATGCATCCTTAATGAAGGGGTTATGTGCTCTAAAGAAATAAAGAAAAGAAAAAGTACATGATTTCACTCAAATATTTGTTGCTTACCTAAACAATTATACTGCAGTAAGTAAGCCATCTGAAAATGCTTTGATTGAATACTATACCTCAGCCCTTGGGCGTGATATAGACATGTTTTACAAGAGATCAGTGTGACCTACATTAGCAGAAACTTATGAAGACGCTAAGAAGGTAGAGGCTGAGATGGAGAGCATAGAAAATTATCCTATGTAGTTGAAAAAAAGACTTTTGGAGGTAAGAAACCTTTATTACTGACTAAGCCTAAGGATGAGCGGTCACAGGATTTTGAACAGATGTTGAAAATGATGCAGAAGTTATCCAACATAGTGATAGATCTAGAAAAGGAAGCTTACAAATCATATAAGCCTTACTATAAAAGGAGGGAGGACAACAATCAACCTAAACATCCTCCACACAGTCCTTCAGTAATGAATTTAACAGATGTAGGCTTGGATAATTTTTGTACTTTTCATCAACAACCTCATTCTAAGAAGAATTGACCCCAATGGATAAATTCTATGACACTGGTAATGAATCAATTATTGGATTCCAAACTGACAGAAACTAGTAAGGAGGAAGAAAAAAATAATCAATCTACAGAAAAACAAGAGGAGGATACTCTAGTTTTATGGGACTGTGTCTCAATGTTTGATACAGAAGAAGATTCTCTGAAACAAGAGGAAACATCAGAAACCAATGTGACAACAAGAAGTCAGAGCTTGTTAAAAGAAGACAAGTCAATACTTCCTAAAATCAAGAAACTTCAAGAAAATATGAAGAAGATACAAAAGAACACTACAACTGTAAAAATACCTAAATTTACCATTTCAAGTCAAAATCCGAAGAAAATTAACATGCCTATTAATCCTATTGAATACAACGTTGATAATGTCAAGAAGAATCTCAAAGAACCTGAGATGGGGTATGATATTGTGGAACACATAAAAAAGGCTAAGGCCAATATCTCATTGTTTGAAATGTGTAATGTACCTCAGCAGAAAGAGAAATCGTTAAAAGCACTTGAAGTACCAGAAGAAGATCTTACCACTGACAACCAACCTGAAGAAGAAATTGGTGAAGCAAGTGTGGGAGGTAAGTCTAAGTATAAAACCCCAGAATTTCTCCTAACTTTTGAGATTTTCAAATATAATGTGCACAACTGTTTAGTAGACTTAGGAGCATCAGTCAATGTTATGCCACTTTCAATGTACAAGAAAATCAATGGACAACCTAAACCATCTACTTGGTAAGTTCTTCAGTTAGACGGGACAGTTGTGAAAGTAATAGGGGAAATGGAAGATGTTCTGATTTGTTTATCTACAGATGAGAGGGTATGTTAGTACATCAACATTGTAGTAGCAGATATAGCAGATGCTTATGGACTGGTTTTGAGTCGAGATTGGTCAGCAAGGCTAGATGGATATTTTGCATCAGATTGGTCACATCTGTGGTTGCCTCATAAAGGGAGTCCCAATCAGATAAAAGTAGTAAGAGAGCCTCAAATGAAATACAATGTTACTTAGTTAGAGGGAAAGAACGAGCCAGTAAAATCTGTGTTGGGAAATTACTTCATTGAATTGGAACCAGGAAATTACCAAGCTGAAGAAGCCAGCAGTTCACCTGACACCTAGCCCGATCTCTTTCGATTTTCACGGGCTAATGAGATTGATTCTAAAATAGTAGATTTAGTTTCAGATGTAGTTTTTGATTCAAGTTCAGTAGAAGTAGATAGTTTTTGGGCCCTGTATTTTGATGGATATAAAACATTGGAAGGATCAAGACCTGGCTGTGTCCTAATTGATCCAAGAAAAAATAAACATTTTCTTTCTTGTAGATTAGAGTTTGAATGTACAAATAATACAGCCGAGTATGAAGCACTAGTTCAGGGACTAAAAAAGGCAATAGAACTGAAAGTGAAAAATTTGAAAGTATATGGAGACTCTGAAATTGTTGTTAAGCAAATTCGAAATAAGATACACTGTATTTCACCACATTTGAAATCCTATCAAAAGGAAGTTTGGGATTTGCTTATAAATTTCCATGCATTCAATATTGTGTCCATTCCTAGATTAAAGAATGCAGCAGTTGATTTACTAGCTACCTCAGCTGCAAGGCTAGTACCTTCTAATAATAGATGCTCTATTGAGTTTCTTTTCAGGCCTTATGTTCCAGATATGATCACCAATCTACTGGTTTTTGACGATGATCAACAAATTTTGGAATTCTTGATGAATGATGAGACTTTTAAAGGAGCAATAATAGATGATGAAGAATATCAAGTAGAATTAAAATTTGGGAATTTTATTCCTAAGGGATTCAGGACCCTGGAATGAATGTTTGACTTAAACAACAAGTTTAGAAAGCCTGTAAATTTCAAGACTCATAACTCATCCTTGCAATTTGAGCTAATAAATTTGGGAAAGTGTTGTTCTGAAGAGCTTAAAACTTATGACACAAAAATTATACAACATGTCATCCCGATTAAAGCTGGAGTCAAGCGTTATCAACAGCCTTTGAGGAAAATGCATCCTAAACTGGAACCTTTAATTCAAAGTGAAATAAAAAAAAATTTGGATGCTAAAATCATATTCAAAATCAGACATTCGGAATTGGTTTCTAATTTAGTGCCAGTAAGAAAAAAGTCAGGAGAAATCAGACTCTGTGTAGATTTCAAAAACTTGCATCGTGCTTCAGATAAAGATAACTATCCGGGGTGGGAAGAGAACTTACCAGTAAATGGTTTAGTTCTCAAACCTTATTTTTCTTGATTTTTATTTAGTTGTTTTGTACATAAATAAACTTTCAATTTGTTTTGTTGTTGAGGATTTTTTATTTTATTTTAGTTAGGGTTTGATTGATGGTAATAAAGAAAGCACAACCTTTGGTTGCATGGAGTTCATCAGAATTCTGGATTAACTAAAATCCTTGATTATAATACTGTGTACTATTGATTTATTTGAAAGAAATTCTTCTAGTTTAGCAGTTTTCCTAAATGGCTATGAACATATTGAAGTCCTACTTAATCCTTGTAAAATAAATCAGGATCAAAAGGTCTGGACTACTATTTCGAGGCTCCATCCATCTCACATTTAAAAAATGTCTTAGCAGGTGACAGCAAAAGACCCATGGAGAGGAAGCAAGGTAAACAGTATATTATATTTAAATAATCCCGTGCCAAGAATTGAAAGCCAAAAGGCAAATAAGATTCAAAATCTCCTAAGAAAGCAATATGTATCAAAACAAAGTACTGAACCATATGAGTACAAGATTGCCAAAGTTCTTCTCCATCCTTGAGCTGAAAAAATCAATACATCACTCACACAAAAGGACACTATGGATAAAGGATCCTGAATAAAAATTCAGAAAGAAGGCATGCAGGAAGACTCAGAAAGGACAAAAAGTCCAAAAGCACAAAAGTGAAAAATGGCATGGGAATGAGGAACAAACGAATATTTATGTTTACCATATGTTACAATCCTATGGTGTCTAAGCTAGAATCTACCCAAAGACAAAGGTAAAAATGAAACTCATATTCCTGGCCTCAAAAGAGTTATCTAGACTTTTAAATCTTGGTTCCCATTATCCCTAAATTGGACTATCATCAATGATTGAAGTACATACATCTACCATTTGGGAAATCCAAACATCTAGAAGAATTAATCATGTTGGTATTTATTGTCAAAACAGTCTATTGATCAAGGAAGATATTGTCCAGAGATCTGTGTTCACTAGGTAATCACCAATTGTTGTAGCTGCAACTTTTTTCCCAATTTTTTTCAAATTTTGGACCCTCCTTTTGATTTTATCTTGCCTGGGATTGTTTGGTTTCCTGAAATCTGTCATTCCTCTGCTATAAACTTTGATCTTTCAAAGACTACGGAGTTTTTTATTTTTCAGAGCTTAACGTTTGCTTTCCCGATGATTTTATCGCTGTCGAAAGTCGTTTGAAGAATGAGTCGGGGCATTAGTCCGCTATGCCGTTGACGTTTCAGAAGGGAAATGACAAACATCCCGATGGACATTTATTTTCCTCTCCGATCCGCGGTTTTTATCACCTTGTGGTTTTATTATTTAAATTTTTTTTAACTGTCAATGACTTGGTTTTTTTATCGCTGTCGAAACGATTTTTGACAGTAGTCAGAGGTTTAGTTCTCTACGTCGCTGACACTTCGAAGGGAAATCAGTGAGTAGTTAGAGGTTAGTCTTCCTGACCTCCAATCCGTAACCATCGAGATGTTAGTGCTCGAAATCGTCGACACTACAGCAGCATTGAGGTTTGAATCGCCAACGTTTTGGAGGAATGTTGACGAGCACTCCGAAAGATAGTGTTTCCAATCGGCAATGTTGTAGTGGTTAGTCTCTCTGATCGCCGACAGGTTAGAATTCTAAGCTCCAATACCTTTTTAGAGTAACTCGAATGGTTCTTTTGTATCTCGCCGATACTGCATTGTGGGAATTAGTTGTTAATGGTTCTGATCATCGATACACAATCACTGTGATAATAGTACTTGGAATTGCCAACACTACGGAAATGTTTAAGTTTGAATCACCGACACTACGGAAACGTTTAGTTTTGAATCGTCGACACTTAGCATTTGGATTTTTCGACACCGACAGGTTTAGAGTCTCATGGGACCCGTAGTTTGTTCACTGTCCACCGTTGTGGCTGTCAATTGGACTAACCTCCCGGTGCTTAGTGTTTTCAACTGCCGATAGGGTTTTCCCGTTGAATCTTTTTCACCAAGGGATTATATATGATGAGGAGCATAGTGTAGAGTCTGGTGTTTTGGATATTAGCACTAGCAGCAATGTGGTTCATGCTTTCATTGAAGGATTTCGATTTAGTTCAAATGTGGTCTGCATCAAGAGGAGGAATCTGTTCTACCAGGGTTGTGATTTTAATTATAGACAATGGACTTAGAGGATTTTAAGACACAAACTTGTAGGATTTTATTTACCTTGTCATTCTTTATTTTCATGCATTAATACTGTGTATAGTTTATTTTACAGAATGCATATGGAGGAGGTAAATATACTGATACAACTTTTTTGTTATTTTGGTAAAAGATAAATGGTCTAAGAACATGCTATGTTTATGACAGGGTGATTGCTGTAAAGAATATATGTCTAAAAGACAAAAGCAGAAGAGGCAGAGAATTGGTTGAAGAATGAGAAAGAAGAAAGAAAGAGAGTTGTAGAGGAGGCAGCAAGGAAGGAAGAGAAAGAGAAATGAAGAAGCAGAGATAAAGAAAAGAGAAGAAGAAAGTGAGGGTCTGAGATTAACAGGATCTCAAAAAGACCAACAGATTACTGAGCATATCGATAGCAGCAAAGGCCCAGGCCTAGGAAA
Source organism: Pseudotsuga menziesii (assembly GCA_001517045.1). NCBI lineage: Eukaryota > Viridiplantae > Streptophyta > Pinopsida > Pinales > Pinaceae > Pseudotsuga > Pseudotsuga menziesii. The sequence goes on along the minus strand of LPNX010333722.1, from coordinate 110,257 downwards.
AGTTCATCAACAACCAAGTTGGTCCCTCTTCATAAAGTGCTCTTAATTTTTAAATTAAAATGTAACATATTGTATAAATTATGAGCACATACTACAAGACAAAATTTTGGAACTGAAAGGTTGAGGAAGCCCAAAGGGCATCGAGGGGCAACCCAAAGGTTTTGCTTTTTTGTATAAATATAGGAGATTTTAGATGTAAGGGGGGACTTCTTTCACAGGCCATTTGTGAGAGTATATTGTAAGAAGAACTACTTCCTTTTACAATAAAGAATTACAAGCTTCTGCTGGAGAAAGTTTGGTGGAATGTTTCTAATGCTTTGCTATGGATCAATTGAATGTGAACTATTTCGTTTTTAGCTTATGTCCATTAACTATGAGATAGTTCTAACTCAATGAATTTTTTTTCATGTTATGAATACCTTATAGTTTATTCTGTTGATGTATTTGTAACTTCGGAATATATTCATCTATTAATCTTATGTATTGTAACCCGATGTTTATTCTGGGATGTATCTATAATGTAATTGAGTCATATTGTCATGCCCCGATGTTCCGATAGGGAGGATCAATTATGTAAACAAGTCATGTCAAGTCATAGTGGGTAACCCTATGATTGTCTAAGGGTTAAAGTCCCCGGAGTTTCGGGGCACTATGGTTATTAGACTCTCCTAGTAGAGGTCGGCCCTGGTAGGGTTTTAGTCATGTCAAGATTAGTATAAATAGAGAATTGGAGTCTCTATTTATCACACAAGTCATCCACACTCAAGTGTAGCGCATAGTTGAGGAAGGAGAAGACACTGGGGCTAGAGAAGAAGAAGACTACTACTGTTGGGAGATCACTTACTGTTTTGGGGATTTTACTGTTTTGGTGCTGATTCTATCTCCGAGGAAGTTGTGGGGTTTTCTCCTTTATGGTTTCCCCGAGGAAAAACACTGTGTTCATTGTCTCTTGTGCTTGATTGTTGTACTTGTTATTCTCTCAATTAAAGATCTTAATAATCCTAGCTTAATGTTGAAAAACTAACATGGTATCAGAGCTACCCTGAGAAGAAGACACTGTGCAGCTACAGGAACTAGGGATTCCTAGTTTATGGATATTCCTCCATAGATTTTCAGCAAAATTAAGGTGGAATAACTCTCCTCCTTAGGGCGTATCTTTCTATCGAAGCAGAATCCAATTCTGAGGTTTTTCAGTTTTGGACCTGTCACTGCTGCTGGAAATTAGGGATTTGCATAGACAAGCAATTTTTTAGTGAGCCCATGCATGGATTGATATCCTCCCCAAAATCAAATTTAGGGACAAATTTCAAGGCATTTGGGTGAACAAAACTCCAGAAAAACAAAACCCTAATTTGCTCCTAAACTAGCTCTGCAGGATTTTAGCTCAAGTTTCAGATCCGACATCTTGAACCTGGTAAGATCTAAAATATTTGGTATCTCCATTTCAGGTTCTCAGATAATATGTCTCATTATACCAAGCTTGATGAAAAGCTTGAGGGAGCTGATCACTGCCAATCCTGGAAGTATAGGATCTCCCTGGTCCTGGAAGAAAATGAGTTGGACTCCTACATCCAGGAGGAGGTTCCAGTTCTAGAGGGAGATGAGGAAAAGGCCTTACATAAGAAGAGAATGGTTATGGAAAAGAGGATCATTGCTGATTCTATCAAGGATCACCTTATCCCATAGGTGTCCTCTCTCAAGACACCTAAAGCTATGTTTGATGCCCTAACCAAATTGTTTGAAGGGAAGAACATAAATCAGAAGATGACTCTGAGGAATCAACTAAAGAATATGAAGATTCATAATGCAGAGACTATCCAGTATTACTTCACAAGGGTTTCTCAGATCAAGGAACAATTAGAAGCTATTGATGAAGAAGTGGAAAATGCAGAGATTGTGATGACTACTTTGAATGGCCTTACTAGGTCATGGGATTCTTTCATCCAAGGAATATGTGCTAGAAAGAAGTTAGTCAAGTTCAGTAGACTATGGGAAGAATGCTCTCAAGAAGAATCGCAAATAGCATCTCGAGAAGAGAAGATGGGAAGTGAAGATCAAGCCCACACAGTTCACTCCAAGAAGGGAAGAAGAAATCCTCATTACTCCAAAGGTAAGAACTCTCATTCTAACAATAGAAAGGACCTATCTAGATTGAGATGTTATACATGTGATGAAAAAGGAAACTTTGCAAAAGACTTTCCTAAGAGCAAGAATCACTCTCATAAGAAGAAGGGGAACAAAAGAAGACATCATGCTCATGCTGCAGAGGATGATGAACCATCCAGGAAGAGATCCAGATATGAAAGGGAAGATTCTTCAAGCGAGGATGAATATGTTTTGATTTTCGCTCTCACGGGTAACATTACTCATGGTAGTGATGATTGGCTTATAGACAGTGGGGCTTCCAAACATATGACTGGATTCAAGGAATCCTTTGTAAGACTAACAAAACATGAATCACCTCACAAGGTGAAGCTAGGAGATGACTACCAATATCCAATAAAAGGTAGTGGGGAATCTTCATATAAATTAGACTCTGGTAAGTCTCTAACAATGAAGGAAGTATTGTTGGTACCAAGACTCAAGAAGAACCTTCTCTCCATATCAACATTGGATGAAAAAGGAATGCGGGTTGCATTCATAGATGGTCAATTCATTATGTGGCCTAGAGGAAATACTATCGATGATGCGGTAGTAATTGGAGAACAAGAAGGAAGATTGTACAAATTGAAGGGCCATCCAGAACAAGCAGTGGTCTATGATACAGTAGAGCCAACTGAACTTTGGCATAGAAGTCTTGCACATGTGCATTACAGAGCACTACCTATTGTAAGCAAAGTTGTTGAAGGTCTTCCAGAAATCCAAGCAAAACATGATGGGGTCTGCAAAGGATGTGCAAAGGGAAAGAACACAAAGAAGACATTTCCAAGTAGTGAAAGCAAAGCAAAAGGAATCTTGGAAATCATCCACTCCGATGTATGCGGTCCTATGTCATCAAGCTCACTAAGCGGGTATGCATATTATGTTTCTTTTATTGATGATTTTTCTAGGAAGACATGGGTTTACTTCATGAAGAACAAAGACGAAGTATTCAGCAAATTCAAGGAATTCAAAGCCTTGATCGAGAACCATACTGAAAAAAAGATCAAGACTTTTCGATCAAACAATGGCAAAGAATTCACTTCAAATGACTTCAAGAGGCTATGCAAAGACTCAAGGATTAACAGGGAGTTGTCCACTCCTTATAATCCACAACAGAATGGGGTTGCAGAAAGGAAGACTAGAACTATCATGGAAGCTGCAAAATAAATGCTTCATGATCAAGACCTTCCTATGCATCTTTGGGATGAAGCTACCAGAACAACGGTGTATGTACTGAACCGTACTCCACATAGAGTACTTGAGAACAAGACTCCTAAAGAAGTCTTCTCCGGAAAGAGACCAGAAGTCAACCATCTCAGAATATTCAGCTGCCCTGTGTACATACACATCCCAAAGGAGAAAAGGACAAAATTAGATCCTTCAGGAAAGAAGGGTATATTCGTGGGATACTCTAAAAGCTTGAAGGCTTATAGAATCTATTTCTCAGGATACAAGAAGATTGACATCAGCAGGGATGTGACATTTGATGAAGACACAACTTACAACAAATCCAGAAAGATACCTGCTGAAGAACCTGAAGAAGCAGAAGCAGAAGCACCCAGAATTCATGATACAACCATGAATGAAGAAGCTCAAGAAGAAGATCGAGAATTTGAAGAACCACAAAGACCTAGAGATTCACCTCTGGAGAAGAATCCTCATAAGATGAAACCTGCTTGGGTACGAGAACTTATCCAAGGTGCGGAAAGATATGGGGCTCCAGAAGAGAATCACAGAGAAAGAAAGAGGACCAGATCCTGCTCTGGGTATGTAGCTTTACTATGTGATTTCATTGATAAAGAACCTTCCAGTTATGAAGAAGTGGCAGAACGGAAAGAATGGAATGCTGCTATGATCAAAGAATACCAATCGATCATGAAGAATGATGTTTGGGATGTTGTCCCAAGGCCAGAAGGGAAGTCAGTTGTAACTTCCAAATGGATCTACAAGATCAAGCATGCTGCAGATGGTAGCATTGAAAAGTATAAAGCAAGATTTGTGGCTCGGGGTTTCTCTGAGAAAGAAGGAATAGACTATGAAGAAACCTTTGCACCTGTAGCCAGATACAATTCCATCATATTAGTACTTGCTCTGGCTTCAGTGATGAAATGGAAGATACACCAGATGGATGTCAAGACTACTTTCTTGAATGGTGTAGTGGAAGAGGAAGTGTATGTAGAACAGCCACTCGGTTTTGAGACACATGACAGAGAGTCTCATGTATGCATATTGAAGAAAGACCTGTATGGTTTGAAACAGACACCCAGGACCTGGTACGGCAGAATTGATAGCTTTCTATCTAGTTTGGGATTTACCAAGAGTAAAGCAGATTCCAACATTTACTACAAGGTTGAAGATGGAAACCCAATAATGCTTCTACTATATATGATCTTTTTGTGACAGGTACATATGGGTTGATTGTTAATACGAAGAGAAAGCTTGCTGGTGAGTTCGAGATGAAGGAATTGGGTATGATGCATTACTTTCTAGGTATGGAAGTGTGGCAGAGTATGGATGTAATATTCCTTGGACAAGGGAAGTATGCAGTAGAGATCCTGAAAAGGTTTGGGATGATGGACTGCAAGACTATGGCCACACCTATTGTCAGAACCCCAAAATTTTGAAAAATTTAAAAACTTTTAAAATACATAATATAACCACATTATAAGCAGTTGTTAACAGGTTATTTGTTTATGCTATTTAAATTGAAACTGAATGATTATTTAAATACTTTGTATTTTGCAATGTATCTTCCTTTTCAATTACTGATTATTTTTTTGTTTGAGACATAAGGTGGTTTGTCAAGAAGGGATGGGCTTACTTAGATTTCGAGCTAACGCAGCCATTTACTTCTGTTACAAGTCTACAGGTAAGAATAAGGTTCGATGTTAACAACACTCAGAGGTTACAGTACAGTTTTCTGCATATAAATTGTTTAATAAAAGTCTTAACATGTTAGTCAGAAAGATCATGCTTCTCAAGGTATCATTTTGTTATTTCTGCTAAACTTCCTTTTAAGACTTTAATACTAAAGAGAGTACAGAATAAAATAGTAAATCCTAAACCATACAGTGTCATGAGTTTTTGTAGGTTTGCAATTACAACTTCGTATCTATCCTAAAGACAAATATAAGATTATATCTATTATCTTTTAATTTAACAGCTCGCATAGAAGAAAGATCTCAGTTCCACACATTTACTTTCTTTAGACAGAGTTAGAGTAGTAACATTCCATGCTGATTCAGTTTTCCTTTAACTGATGGGAAAGTATTATTAAAAAATTTAATTCTTAAATTTTCTTAATGAAGCGTCAAGGATCTATAATCTGAGACAAGTATTCTATTTATAGTTCAACAGTCTATAATTCTTTTCAAAGGCTATATCTAATCCGGAAACATAGTTAGGTTAGAAGTTTAAGCTGTTAAAAAAAATCAATCCAAAACTCGTTATCACTAAATTGATGCATTCACACTAGATTTACCAGCAAGAGTAACTCAGTTTTTTTTTATCTTACTTATGGAGTCTTTCTACAAAATTCTAAGTTTGTAGGACGACTAAGTTTATTTGTTATCATAGAGTGTGATAACCCAACAAAGATGAGCTATCATCATCTATAAGATGTTCATTTTAAGAACTAAGACAATCCAAACTGAATGATGAAAACTTAGTATAAACACCATTTATACTATATACCTTCTAGTGTAGATAGGTTTATTATTTCTCCTTTAAAAGAATAAAAATCAATACAAGGCAAAGTAGTTAAGGTAACTATAATCTTAGTTTATTCTTTATATCCCTTTGAAATATATAATTAACTTCTATGTTGTTTTGCATGAGGTTATACAATAACTATATATATCAACAAGAGTATAATTACTACACTATTAACATGACCCATATTTTCTTGTAATTCTTTTGTCACATGACATACTTATAAATGAGTGCATTGTATTATGGAGGGAGTTATATACATAATACATGTTTAAACTCTATCCTATAGCTATGTTTAAATAACATATAACTTACCATGATAAAAATATGCATGAAAATATAATAAACAAAATGTATGAATTTATACTATGCAATAACCTTGTGTTAATGATTAACCCTACGTAGCATGCAAATATGGATAATGGGCTAATGTACGTGGTTGGCAATGTATGTAGGAATGTACTAAGGTTTAAAACCTTCGTTGGAACCTTCCAATGTTAATTTGCTTGTTATTTGATTACCCGACGAGAACTTTGGAAATATATCCAAATTATTGCAAATTATTAAAGGAGAGACGTGGCTGCATGACAGCCATATCTCAGCGTTATAATAGGGTTGACCGAACCCTAACTCCTCATTTCGTTTTGTTCTCAGCCCATGGCCACTCTGCAAACCCTTGAAACCATGCTGTGTGGTGAGGACCGCCGTCATTTCTCCTGTAGCTTCAGCTTCTTACGAACTCGTTTATGGCAAAGTGAGGGTGAAATATTATTACTTAAAACCTGCTACTTGCTTTAGTAAAGTCGCCTTTGTACAGTTTCGTTCAGGTTGAAAGCTGCTTCATCAATTCTCTCTTTCGTATGAGAGTAATCTTTCCAGCTTGTGCGTAACTGGTGCAAAGATTTGCTGAGTGTGAAAGGATAGAGAGAGTGCTGCGGTGGTAGGGTTTGTTTCCTCCATCGATTCGCTGGTGTCTTGTGAAAACTGTTGAGCGATTTTATCTTAATCTGGTTTCCATTAATTTGCAAACAGTCTTTTCGATCTGGCCGAAGCAACTCGTTGAAGTTATTACAGGTAACCAGTTATTAAATCATTTTTAAGTTACTGCACAGCAATATTTACAATAATTTTCATGTTTTTTTTTTTTTTTTAAACTGCTGCTAACAAAAAGAATAATTGTTTTCTTTGCAGGTGGACCTGCTACTCCTCGCCACTTGCACCAACCAAGGATTACGGCTCCATAACCAGGGTAAGCCTTGGTCCTTCCACGGCTTAACCTCCTTGTCTACAACCTTAAAGATTTTGCTAGTTTTGTTGTTGCAACTCTGTCGGCCTCCAAGGGTGTGGGGTTATTTGTTTTCTTTTACAGTTGTTTTAATGTAAAGGGTAAAAACCCTAGCTCTTAAGAGAGCCATCCGGCTACGGCCGTGAATGTAAAAATTATGTTTGTAAATAATGTTTTGTTTATGATCCACATCAGACTGTAAGCTTTGCGCTTACTGTGATAGGGCTTTACCGGCCGTGAAACTTGCGTTTATTATATTATAAATTTTTGTTTATACAGGCCGCGAGCCTTGCGTTTACAGTTGTGGGTAAATAAATGAACAGGGTTTCAGTCCTTATGTAATTACTTGTTATGAGTAGGGTTTTACCCTTCATTCTGCCATTAAGTGAAAGCTGGATTCTATTTCTTGTATTTACTCAATACAGTATTTGAAAAGATAAAAACAAAACATAAGAATGTTATTGTGATTCATTCATTAACCCAGCTGTAAATGTTATTAGTTATTTTTCTTAAATAAAAGAAATAGAAAGAAGAGACATAAGTCTCGTAGGGTTACTGCTTAGGTTTATGTTCTTTAAGTTCGATTTTTGAACTTCCTGTACTTTGTTCTTTTGATTAAATTAATGCATTATTACCTATTTTAGATTTGCTTAAAAAAAAATATTTAAAAAGGCCTTCAGGCTTAGTTCAGCATTATAACTTTGTTTTTATAATGCGACTGTAATAAATACATGTCTGTATTTACTTATTCCTTTAAATGCAATAATGATAGAATTTGGATTAAACTTTGTTCTACATTTTGTAAACACTAAGGTTTTTATTTCTGATATTAAGTATTGCCATGTTATTTCCTTATAAATTTTTTTATTATTATTACTAGTGTCTTTTTTTTTATATGTTTATTTATTTCATTCTGTACATTGTAAAACTAGCTTATAAATATCTTTTTCTTTATTTAAAAGAAAATACACTCAATGTGTAAATAAACAAGTATTAATTTATATATTAACATATATATCAGAACGTAAATGTTAAACTATATAACATATTACTATATTATAGATACTATAATATATTATTATTCCTTCTTGATGTTATTAAGAATATTATTGTAATATTACGTACTTATTATTTAACCTAGATGAATAATAAATAAACAGAGAATTTGAACGACTGTATTTTCAGCTATAATATCAATTATTTCTAGTAGAGTTTAACTTGTAACTTTATTTAGTTGATTCATAGATAATTAATTTTGACCTTTTAACAGCAATAATTTCATTTTAACTCTATAATACTAATTCTTTTTAAACTAAAAAAAAATCATATCTTAACTGCAATGATACTTGGGCTATCTTTTTATTTTTACTACTAGTCCTTCCAGAAATAAAATACAGTACTAGAAAAGTTAAAAACTGTAGAAAGATAGTTCATGAATTAAACAGAAAGACATTTGTGTTAGCTGCAAGTAAATTTAGGACTCAGTTCAGAAGATTACTTCTTCTAAACACTGAGATACTGTGCTAGAGTACTATCTGGTGATACCAGATGTGGAAAAACACAGTAATACTAACAGGTTTTGCTGTTAACCTACTAAGATACTAATTTTACAGATACTAAACAATTACTCAGACATGTAAGTAATTATAACATTTATCCATTTATACTCAGAAAGACATAAAGAAATGAATGAAGAACCTGTTTAATGCTGTGGACAACAACAGCAATGGGAGGCCGTTCCTTCCTACCAATTCCTGGAGAGCGCTCAGACAGCGACTTCTCAGGACCCCCGAGCTTGCTCTGGTCTCTCTGGCTTGGAACTAGGTGCAGCAAAATAGATACAGTATTCAACTTAGTATCAACTCTGAACTATTAGTCAGTTCCCTCAGCTCAAATAGCTATAATCAGCATCAAGTTACTGCAAACATTCACTCAAAGCACTTCCTTACTGTCTTTCCCTTCTTCCTCAAATGAAATTCTTGAATAACATTCAGCTGAATGAATTCTTTCTGGAATAAAAACTGAGCAGCCTGAGCTCTCTTCATTGAGTACTTTTAAAGATTGCCTAGGTCTTAGTTGGGTTAACTGTCATTTAATGAGCCACCTGCTCACATTCCACTTTCTTGGGGAATCATGACCCCAAATATAGGGAAGTTTCCACCTACAACTTAGGAAGTGCTTGAGGATGCTGCCACTTGTCTTTTACCTTTCCACCTAGTTCCAACCACCAGTTTGACCAGTAACCTCTTTTAACAGCTCTCCCATGTTGTTGTCTCCATAATTTATTTATTATTAATAAAATATTCTCAATTACACTCCATAACTGTTGGCTCTACTGAGTCATCAATCCCTACTTAGGATTAAGTTTAACATAATGTCTCAGAAATAAAATAAAACAATTACATAATTTTACAAAATTGGGGTATGTGACACCTATGGCATCAAACCTGAAGCTATTGAGTGATGCTTCATCAGAGAGAGTTGATGCCACAATGTATCGTCAGATGATTGGGTCCTTGATGTATCTGATGAACACGAGACCAAACATTTGCTTTGCTATGAACACCTTGAGCCAGTCCTTGACAGATCCGAGAAATGTTCACTTGATTGTTGCAAAGCATATTCTAAGATACCTGAAGGATACAGTTGATTATGGGCTCAAGTACGATGCAAATCAAAAGATTAACCTAGAGGGTTATGTTGATTCAAATTGGGTAGACAGTTCCATCGATAGGAAGAGCACTTCAGGATGTTGCTTCAGTATGGGATCAGGTGTGATCTCTTTTTTTAGTAGGAAGCAATCCTGTGTGGCACTGAGTATAGTTGAAGCAGAATATGTCGCAGCTTGTTCAGCTAGTTGTGAGATAGTATGGTTGTGGAAGCTACTCTCTAATTTATTTGATCTCTAGTTGGATGCTACTTGTATACATTGTGACAACCAGAGTTGCGTGAAGTTGTCAGAGAATCCAGTGTTCCATGACAAGTCGAAGCATATCGAGATCAAGTACCACTATATCAAGAATATGGTGCAGAAGGGAGCAGTGAAGCTCCAGTATGTTGTAATGGAGGAACAAATAGCTGATGTATTGACGAAGCCATTAGCTAGAGTGAAGTTTGAGTACTTTAGGGAGAAGCTTGGTGTTCTCCAGATTGAGGTTTCCTCGAAGGGAAAGTGATGAGTCCCATAGCCATTCTGACATGGTGAGAGAATTGGTTCCTTCCATGGTCAAATGTAAGGGCTAAGCCATTCTATCATGGTGAGAGGATTGGTTCCTTCCATGACAGATATGAGTGCTAAGCCATTCTAATATGACTATAGGATTGGTTCCTACATGATCAGATATAAGGGCTATTTCCATTCTTAGAATGGAGCTTCCTGGTGAGGTACCAAGAAAACTTAATTTATGACTGAGAGTCATTCTGATATGACCATGAGATTTGTTCTCACATGATCAGATATGAGTGCATGGCCATTCTGATGTGACAGAGGGATGTGTTCCCAATTGATCATATGTAAGGGCTGAAGCCATTCTATCATGGCTAAAGGATTAGGTTCCTCCCATGTCAAATATGAGTGCTAATCCATTCTGACTTAGTGTCAGATATAAGGGCTATCGCCATTATTTGAATGGAGCTACCTAGTGATGTACCAGGGATGCTCAGTCTAGGACTGAGAGCCATTCTGATGTGACTGAGGGATGTGTTCCCACGTGATCATATGTAAGTCTAGTGACCTTTCCATAGATGATAGTAGTTTGGGTTCCTATCATGCTGGTGGTTGTAAGTGCTGAGCCTTTTCACATATGATAGTATTTTGGGTTCCTATCATATTGGTGACTATAAGTGTTGTGCCTTTTCACAGATGGTAGTAGTTTGAATTCCTACCATGCTGGTGATTGTAAGTGCTGAGCCTTTCCACAAATGGTAGTAGTTTGAGTTCCTACCATGCTGGTGGATGTGAGTGTTGTGCCTTTCCACAGATGATAGTAGTTTGGGTTCCTATCATGCTGGTGGTTGTAAGTGCTGAGCCATTTCACAGATGATAATAGTTTGAGTTCCTATCATGCTGGTGAATGTGAGTGTTGGGCCTTACTGATATGATTATAGGATTGGTTCCTACATGATCAGATGTGAGTGTTGGGCATGCCTTTCTGATGAGTAGGTCAGATGTAAGTGCTGGGTGGGCCATTCTAACTTAGTGTCAGATATAAGTGCTGAAGAAAGACCTACATGGAGGCTAGGACTACAACCAACATGAAAAAGGGCTAGCTCTGTAGAACTTCCTGTGACGAGAAGAATCATGAGATAGCACTCGTGATGATGATGGCCAGTGATGATCCAGATCGAGTGATGATCGTGATCCAGTGATGATGATCCAGTAGTGATGATCCAAATCGAGTGATGATCTAGATCCAGTGATGATGCCCAGTGATGATCCAGATCCATTGATGATCTAGATCCAATGACGATGACCAGTGATGATCCAAATCCAGTGATGATCCAGATCCAGTGATGATCCAAATCGAGTGATGATCCAGATCCAGTGATGATGTCCCATGATGATCCAGATCGAGAGATTATCCAAATTCAAAGATTAACGATGACTTGAAGACTCAGAAGACTTGAGATGCAAATTACGAGATGATCTAGTTGATGCAGAGAAGAAGACCAGTGCTGAAAATTGTGTTGAAAGAATACCTTCCTAGTTAAGAGGGAGTGTTGATGTATTTGTAATTTCGGAATGTATTCATCTATGTATCTTATGTATTGTAACCCAATGTTTATTCCGGGATATATCTATAATTTAATTGAGTCATATTGTCATGCCCCAATGTTTCGATCAGGAGGATCAATTATGTAAACAAGTCATGACAAGTCATAGTGGGTAACCCTCTGATTGTCTAAGAGTTAAAGTCCCCACAGTTCTGGGGCACTAGGGTTATTAGACTCTCCTAGTAGAGGTCGGCCCTGGTAGGGTTTTAGTCATGTTGAGATTAGTATAAATAGAGAACTGGAGTCTCTATTTATTACACAAGTCATCCACACTCAATTTTAGCGCATAGTTGAGGAAGGAGAAGACACTAGGGCTAGACAAGAAGAAGATTACTGTTGTTGGGATATCACTTACTGTTTTGGGGATTTTACTGTTTTGGTGCTGATTCTATCTCTGAGGAAGTTGTGGGGTTTTCTCCATTATGGTTTCCCCGAGGAAAAACACTGTGTTCATTGTCTCTTGTGCTTGATTGTTGTACTTGTTATTCTCTTAGTTAAAGATCCTAATAATGCTAGCTTAATGTTGAAAAACTAACATATTCTGTGAAATTTCCACTATGAGTAATGAAGGTTGTTATAAACAATAAGCTATCTTGTTGATCATATTTCTATTAATCTTCATGTGTTTTGAAATAAGTAACAACTATCTGTAATTTTTCTTAATACATGCACAAAAATACATTACCCATTGATAACTGATAAGTTTTCTCCCTAAGGATAGGTTAGTTACTTGTAGTTATTTTATGGTTGTTTGTGATTTAGATGCAAGAGAGGTAAGATGAGAGGTGATAACCTGCGCATCACATTGTGACACTCCTCGCTATCTCTATCATTTTTCATTTTTAGATAGGAACTTGCACATCATAACTTAAACACAAAAAACTAAAAATATACATGGTGGATTGAGCCGTAACTAGTAAAACCTTTTTAATTTGTTACTTGACCTACGGTAGCTGGACCGTAAATCGGATGGATTCCCCATACGAAACAATAACGGGCTAGTTGGGAACATTTATTGGGGAGAATCCCTAACTGTTTTTACCTACGATTTTCTAGGCCTCAACAGTTTTTAGCACTGGAAGGAGGGCCACCAATGCATGGCTAGCCGAGGAAACCTATTTCCTCCAAATTACTCCACCGGTGACAGTTCTGAAAGAATTTTGTTTCACAATACAATTCTTGAAGATAGAGGGTATCTTTATCCTGTCGATAACGAAGTAGTTGATGATCTGAGAAGAATTACTAGGGAATATGCGAAGAAGATCGGAGGATTTCCAATTATTCCTGTCTTACCTAGAAGAGAATATCAAAAGAAATATCTCCCTAAGTTATAAGATTCAGTGTTGGTAGAATATCTTGAAGAACTGGTAGAAGCAGCCTTACAGGAAGTTGACCAACCATTGAATTGATTGGACCTAGGTTCACCTTTCCATACCCCTGTTTAGTCACGACCTCATTCTCCATTCAGAATTATGGCTAATGCAAATGCAAATCAACCACCTCCACCACCTACTTAGAGGGCTAGGTCACCTTTAAACCTGACACCTCCCTTGCATGATTTTCCACAAGATTTTGACAAAATGTTGCCTAAGTTTGACCCAAGTGAAAAAATTCTAGTAGATGATCATTTGCAAAGTTTTACTTGGCTATAGAAGGACTACGAGTAGGAGAGCATGAATATATGGTGTGTAGATTGTTTCCCCACACTCTGAAAGGAAAAGTATCCTCATGGTATTTTGCACTTCCCGCAAATTCAATCACGGATTGGAACACATTTGATAGAATGTTTAGAACTAAATATTCAGTTCAGAAAACTCATGCAGCCTTAATGAAGGGGTTATGTTCTCTAAAGAAAGAAAGAAAAGAAAAAGTACATGATTTCAATCAAATATTTGCTGCTTACCTAAACAATTTTACTACAGTAAATAAGCCATCTAAAAATGCTCTGATCTAATACTATACTTCAACCCTTGGGCCCTTGGAATTTGCTTTACTTTTGGTAAAGACCAAACTAGATAGAAATCCATCAATTATGTCGTACCATGTCTCAGGTGCCTGTTTCAAACTGTACAAGGCTTTCTTCAATCTACACACATGAGACTCCCTGTCATGTTTCTAAAAACCAAGTGGCTTCTCAACATACACTTCCTCTTCTACTACACCATTTAAGAAAGCAGTCTTGACATCTATCTTATGTATCTTCCATTTCATCACTATAGCCAGAGAAAGTACTGATATGATGCAAGTGTATCTAGCTACAAGTGCAAAAGTTTCTTCATAGGCTATTCCTTCTTTCTAGGAGAAACCACGAGCCACAAATCTTGCTTTATATGTCTCTATGATGCCATCTGCAGCATGCTTGATCTTGTAGATCCATTTGGAAGTTACAATTGACTTCCCTTCTGGTCTTGGGACAACATCCCAAATATCATTCTTCATGATCGATTGATACTCTTCAATCATAGCATCCTTCCATTCTTTTCTCGATCCTCTTCTTGAGTTTCTTCATTCATGGTTGTATCATGAATTCTGGGTTCTTTTGTTTCTTCATATTCTTCAACCGGTCTCTTCCTGGATTTGATGTAGGCTGAATGTTCATCAAATGTTACATCTCTGCATATGTCAATCTTCTTGAATCCTAGGAAGTATATTCTATAAGTCTTCGAGCTTTCAGAGTATCCCACAAATATACCCTTCTTTCATGAAGGATCTAACTTCGTCCTCTTTTCTTTCGGAATGTGTATGTACACAGGATAGCCGAATATTCTAAGATGGATGACTTCACATTTCTTGCCAGAGAAGACTTCTTCAGGTGTCTTGTTGTCGAGTACTCTGTGAGGAGTACGGTCTTGTACATATACCGTTGTTTTGGCAGCTTCTACCCATAGATGCATGGGAATATCTTGATCATGAAGCATGGCCCTTGCTGCTTCCATGATCATTCTATTCTTTATTTCTGTAATCCCATTCTGTTGTGGATTATATGGAGTGGATAAATCCCTCTTAATCCCTGAGTCTTTGCATAGCTCTTTCAATTTATTTGATGTGAATTCTCCGCCATTATCTAATCGAAAGTTCTTGATATTCTTTTCAGTGTGGTTCTCAATCAAGGCTTTGAATTCCTTGAACTTGTTGAATACTTCATCTTTGTTCTTCATAAAGTATATCCATGTATTTCTAGAAAAATCATCAATAAAAGAAACATAGTATGCATACCCGCTTTATGAACTGCATGACATAGGACCGCATACATTGGAGTGGATGATTTACAAGATTCCTTTTTCCTTTCTCTCTCTACTTGGAAATCTCTTCTTTGTGTTCTTCCCTTTCACACATCCTTTGCATACACCTTCATGTTTTGTCTGCATTTCTGGGAGACCTTCAACAACTTTTCTTTCAAGTGGTAGTGCTCTGTAATGCACATGTGCAAGCCTTCTATGCCAAATCTCATTTGGTTCTACCGAGTCATGAACCAAAGCTTGTTTTGGTTGGCCCTTCAATTTGTATAGTCCTCCTTCTTGTTCCCCAATCACTACTGCATCATCAATAGACTTTCCCTTTGGCCACATGAGAACTTGGCCATCTACAAATGCAACCCTCATTCCTTTTGCATCCAATGCAGATATGGAGAGGAGGATATTTTTTAGTCCAGGTACAAACAATACATCATTCATCATGATAGACTTGCAAGAGTCTATTTTATATGAGGATTCACCACTACCTTTTATTGGATACTGGTAGTCATCTCCAAGTTTCACCTTGTGAGGTGATTCATGTTCAGATAGTTTCACAAAGGATTCCTTGAATCCTGTCATATGTTTGGAATCACCACTGTCTATAATCCAATCATTGATGCCATGTGTGATAGCTCCCATGAGAGAGGAAATCAGAACATATTCTTCATCACTTGAAGAATCATCACTGTCTTCTCTGGTTCTCTTTGTGGAAGGTTCATCATCCTCTGCATCATGAGCATGATGTCTTCTCTTGTTTCCCTTATTCTTGTGAGAGATACTTTTATTTCTAGGACAATCTCTAGCAAAGTGTCCTCTTTCATCACATGTATAGCAAATGTACTTAGACATATCTCTAGGATTTCTAAAGTTACTCTTCTGGTGAGAGTGCTAACCTCTGTGGTGGCTAGTTCTAGTTTTCTTGGATTGTACTATGAGAGATTGATCTTCACTTTCCATATTTTCTTCTTGATCTGCTATCCCTTGAATGAAAGAGTCCCATGCCCTAGGAATACCATTCAAGGTGGTCTTCACAATCTCTGCATTCTCCCCTTCTTCATCTACTGCTTCCATCTATTCCTTAATCTGAGAGACCCTTGTAAACTAAGATTGGATGGTCTCTACATTCTATATCTTTACATTCTTCAGTTGGTTTCTCAAAGTCATCTATTGGTTTACGTTCTTTCCTTTCAAAAGTTTGGTTAGGGCATCAAACATAGCTTTAGGTGTCTTTAGGGATGACACCTATGGTATGAGGCGATCCTTGATTGAATCAGCAATAATCATCTTAACCAAAACCAACTTCTTCTTGTATAAGGCCTTAGCCTCATCTCCCTTTGGAACTAGAACCTCTTCATTGATGTAGGAGTCCAACTCATTTTCTTCCAAGACCAGGGAGATCCTATACTTCCAGGCTCGGAAGTTATCAGCTCCCTTAAGTTTTTCATCAAGCTTGGTATGATGAGACATCTTAACTGAGAACCTCAAATGGAAATACAAAAGATTTATATCTTACCAGGTCAAGATGTTGGATCTGGATCTGGAGCTGAATTTCTGCAGAGCTGGTTCAGGAGCAGATTAGGGTTTGACTTTTTCGGAGTTATGTCGAACTAGAAGCTTTGATCTTCATTTCTAAACTTTGATTTTGAGGAGGAGATTAATCCAGGCCTGGGCTCACTCAAAAATTCCACTTTTGTGTAAAGCCCTAATTTCCGGCAGCACTATCGGGTCAAAAACTGAAAATTCTTAGAATCAGATTCTGCTTCGACAGAAAGATGCACCCTAGGGAGGAGAGTCAGCCCAACCTTATTTTGCATAAAATATGTGGAGATATATCCAAAAATTAGGAATCCATAGTTTCTGCAGCTGCATAGTGTCTTGTTCTCATGTTAGCTCTGATACCATGTTAGATTTTTTTTCATTTAAGCTAGCATTAACTTAGGATCTTAACTGAGAGAATAACAAGCATAGTAATCAAACACATGAGACAATGAACATAAATATTTTCCTTGGGGAAACAATAAAGGAGAAAACCCCACAACTTCCTCAGAGATAGAATCGGCACCAAAAGCAAAGCCCCAAAAACATTGAGATGATCTCCCGACAGCAGTAGCCTCTTTCTTTCTAGCCCCATCAACTTATTCCTCCTCAGCTATGCACTACAACTGAGTGTGAGTGAGTGTGTGATAAATATAGAGGCTCACTCTCTATTTATACTGATTCCTAACTTGACAATAACTCACTAGGGCTGACTGCTCTAAGAGAGTCTAATAACCCTAGGGCCCCACAACTGCGGGGACTTTAACCCTTGAACAATAGGAGGGTTACCCATAATGACTTGACATGACTTGTTTACATTATAGAACCTTCCGATGGGAACATTGGGGCATGACATGACTCAATTACATTACAAATACTTCCCAAATTAAACATCGGGGTACAATACATGAAATATACAATTGAATACATTCTGAAGTTACAAATACATCAACACTCACTCTTAACTAGGAAGGTATTCTTTCGACACAATTTTCAGCACTGGTCTTCTTCCCTGTATTGACTTGATCATCTTGTCATCTTCATCTTCAAGTCATCTTCATCTTCAAGTTGTCTTCATCTTCAAGTCTTCTTCATCACTGGATCTGGATCATCACTCATTCTGGATCATCACTGCCAGATCATCATCACCGTTGGATCATCATCAATGTATCATCATCAAATCTAGATCATCACTTGATCTAGATCATCATCAAATCTAGATCATCACTTGATCTAGATCATCATCAAGTATAGATCATCATCAATTCTAGATCATCACTTGATCTGGATCATCATAATCGGTGCTATCTCAAAATGGTGATATCTCTTGATTCTTCTCGTCATAGGAAGTTCTACAGAGCCAGCCCTTTTTCATGTTGGTTGTAGGCCTAGCCTTCATGTAGGTATTCTTCAGTGCTTATATCTAAAACTAATTCAGAATGGCCCACCCAACTCTTACATCTGACCTCATCTTGTCAGAAAGGAACGCCTAGCACTCAGATCTGACCTCATCTTGTCAGAAAGGCCCAACACTCACATCTGACCATGTGTAAACACATCGCGTCAGAATGGCTCAACACTTATATCTGACCATGTGCAAACACACCACATCAGAAGGGATCTACACTTACATCCAACCATGTGCTAACATACCGCATTGTAAGGGCTCTTCACTTACATCCAACCATGTGCGAACACACCGCATTGGAAGGGCACTACACCTACATCTGACCATGTGTAAACACGTCGCGCAAGAATGGCTCTCAGTCCCAGACTGAGGATTCCTGGTAATTGACCAGGTGCCTCCATTCTCCCAAATAATGGCATCTCAACACCAAGCCGAGTATTCTTGGTAACTGACCAGGTTCCTCCATTCCAAGAATGGAATTCAGCACTTATAACTAATCATGTGGGAACCAATCCTATAGTCACATCAAAATGGCTCAGCACTCACATCTAACATGGAAGGAACAATCCTCTCACCATGACAGAATGGATCAGCCCTTACATCTGACCATGGAAGGAACCTAATCCTCTCACCATGTCAGAATGGCTCTCGGACTCATCATTTCCCCTTGGAGGGAACCTCAATCTGGAGAACACCAAGCTTCTCCTTGAAGTACTCAAACTTCACTCTGGCCAATGGCTTTGTCAACACATCAACTATATGTTCATCCGTCGCAACATACTAGAGCTTCACTGCTCCTCTCTGCACCATATCCTTGATATAGTGATACTTGATCTCGATATGCTTCGACTTGTCATGGAACACCAGGTTCTCCGAAAACTTCACGCAACTCTGGTTATCGCAATATATACAAGTAGCATCCAACTAGAGATCAAATAAATCAGACAGTAGATTTCTCAGCCACACTACCTCGCAAGTATATGAACAAGATGCGACATACTCTACTTCAACTATACTCAGTGCCACATAGGACTACTTCCTACTAAACCAAGAGATCACACCTAATCCCATACTGAAGCAGCATCCTGAAGTGCTCTTCCTATCGATGGCACTTCCTGCCCAATCTGAATCAACATAACCCTCCAGGTTAATCTTCTGATTCTCCTCGTACTTGAGCCCATAATCAATTGTACCCTTCAGGTACCTCAGAACATTCTTTGCAGCAATTGAGTGAACATGTCTTGGATCTGTCAGGAACTGGCTCAAGGTGTTCACAACAAAGAAAATATCTCATCTTGTGTTTTTCAGGTACATCAAGGACCTAATCATCCGATGATACATCGTAGCATCAACCGCTTCTGGTGAACCATCACTCAATAGCTTCAGTTTCGATGCCATAGGTGTGGTTATGGCCTTGCAATCCATCATCCCAAACCTCTTTAGGATCTCTACTGCACACTTCCCTTATATGAGGAAGATTCCATCCGCATTCTGCCACACCTCCATGCCTAGAAAATAGTGCATCATACCCAAGTCTTTCATTTCAAACTCGGCAGCAAGCTTCCTCTTCATACTAGAAATCAACCCATCCATACATGTTACAAACAGATCTTCCACATACAGTAGGAGTATCACTGAGTTACATTTTTCAAACTTGTAGAAAATGTTGGAATCTTCTTTACTTTTGGTAAAGACGAAACTGGTTAGAAAGCCATCAATTCTGTCGTACCACGTCTTGGGTGCCTATTTTAAACTGTACAGTGATTTATTCAATCTACACACATGAGACTCCCTGTCATGTTTCTCAAAATCGAGTGGCTTCTCCACATACACTTCCTCTTCTAATACACCATTCAAGAAAGCAGTCTTGACATCTATCTGGTGTATCTTCCATTTCATCACTGCAGCCAGAGCAAGTACTGATCTGATGGAAGTGTATCTAGCTACAGGTGAGAAAGTTTCTTCATAGTCTATTCCTTCTTTCTGGGAGAGGCCACGAGCCACTAATCTTGCTTTATATTTCTCTATGCTGCCATCTGCAGCATGCTTGAACTTGTAGATCCATTTGGAAGTTACAATTGAATTCCCTTTTTGGTCTTGGGACAACATCCCAAACATCATTCTTCATGATCGATTGATACTCTTCGATCATAACATCCTTCCATTATTTTCTTTCCGTTGCTTCTTCATAGTTGGAAGGTTCCTTATCAATAATGTGACATAGCAGGGCTACATAAATGGAGCAGGACCTAGCTCTCTTTCTTCCTCTGTGTGTTTCTCTTGAAGCTCCATATATTTTTGCACCTTGGATAATTTTACATACCCAAGCAGGTTTCCTCTTGTGAGGATTCTTCTCTTGAGGTGGATCCATAGGTTCTTGAGGTTTTTCTAATTCTTGATCCTCTTCTTGAGTTTCTTTGTTCATGGTTGTATCATGAATTCTAGGTGCTTCTGCTTCTTCAAATTCTTCAACCGGTCTCTTCCTAGATTTGATGTAGGCTGAATCTTTGTCAAGTGTTACATCTCTACTGATGTCGATATTCTTGAATCCTAGGAAGTATATTATGTAATCCTTTGAGCTTTCAAAGTATCCCACAAATATACCCTTCTTTCCTAAAGGATCTAACTTCGTCCTCTTTTCTTTCGAAATGTGTATGTACACAGGATAGCCGAATATTCTGAGATGGTTGACTTCTCGTTTCTTGCCATAGAAGACTTCTTCAGGTGTCTTGTTCTTGAGTACTCTGTGTGGAGGACGGTTCTATACATATGTCATTGTTCTAGCAGCTTCTACCCATAGATGCATGGGAATATCTTGATCATGAAGCATGGCCCTTTCTGCTTCCATGATCGTTCTCTTCTTCCTTTCTGCAATCCCATTCTGTTATGGATTATATGGAGTGGATAACTCCCTCTTAATCCCTGAGTCTTTACATAGATATTTCAATTTATTTGATGTGAATTCTCCGCCATTATCTAATCAAAAGGTCTTGATCTTCTTTTCAGTGTGGTTCTCAAACAAGGCTTTGAATTCCTTGAACTTACTGAATACTTCATCTTTGTTCTTCATAAAGTATATCCATGTATTTCTAGAAAAATCATCAATAAAAGAAACATAGTATACATACCTGCTTAATGAACTGGATGACATTGGACCGCATACATCGGAGTGAATGATTTACAAGATTCCTTTTTCCTTTCTCTCTCTACTTGGAAATGTCTTCTTTGTGTTCTTCCCTTTCGCACATCCTTTGCATACACCTTCATGTTTTGTCTACATTTTTGGGAGGCCTTCAATAGCTTTGCTTGCAAGTGGTAGCGCTTTGTAATGCACATGTGCAAGCCTTCTATGCCAAATCTCATTTGGTTATATCGAGTCATGAACCAAATCTTGTTCTAGTTGGCCCTTCAATTTGTATAGTCATCCTTCTTGTTCCCCAATCACTACTGCATCATCAATAGACTTTCCCTTTGGCCACATGAGAACTTGGCCATATACAAATGCAACCCTCATTCCTTTTGCATCCAATGTAGATATGGGGAGGAGGTTCTTCTTTAGTCCAGGTATAAACAATACATCTTTCATCTTGATAGACTTTCCAGAGTCTAGCTTATGTGAGGATTCACCCCTACCTTTTATTGGATACTAGTAGTCATCTCCAAGTTTCACCTTGTGAGGTAATTCATGTTCAGATAGTTTCACAAAGGATTCCTTGAATCATGTGATATGTTTGGAAGCACCACTATCTATAAGCCAATCATTCCTGCCATGTGTGATAGTTCCCATGAGAGCAAAAATCAGAACATATTCTTCATCACTTGAAGAATCATCACTATCTTGTCTAGTTCTCTTTGTGGAAGGTTCATCATCCTCTGCACCATGAGCATGATGTCTTCTCTTTTTTCCCTTCTTCTTGTGAGAGCTACTTTTGTTTCTAGGAAAATCTCTAGCAAAGTGTTTATTTCATCACCTATATAGCAAATGTACTTAGACATATCTCTAGTCTTTCTAAAGTTACTCTTCTGGTGAGAATGCTTACCTATGTGGTGGCTAGTTCTGGTTTTCTTGGATTGTACTGTGAGAGCTTGATCTTCACTTCACATATTTTCTTCTCAAGCTGCTATCCGATCATCTTCTTGAGAGCATTCTTCCCATATTCTGCTGAACTTGAATAGCTTCTTTCTGGCACAGATCGCTTGAATGAAACACTCCCATGCCCTAGGAATACCATTCTAGGTGGTCATCACAATCTCTGCATTCTCCACTTCTTCATTTACTACTTCCAATTGTTCTTTGATTTGAGAGACCCTTGTAAAGTAAGACTGGATGGTCTCTGCATTCTGGATCTTTACATTCTTCAGTTGGTTTCTCAAAGTTATATTTCGGTTTGTTTATATTCTTTCCTTCAAACAGTTTGGTTAGGGCATCAAACATAGCTTTAGGTGTCTTTAGGGAGGACACCTATGGCATGGGGTTATCCTTGATTGAATCAGCAATAATTCTCTTANAGGCCTTAGCCTCATCTCCCTCTGGAACTGGAACCTCCTCATTGATGTAGGAGTCCAACTCATTTTCTTCCAGGACCAGGGAGATCCTATACTTCCAAGCTCAGAAGTTATAAGCTCCCTCAAGCTTTTCATCAAGCTTGGTATGATGAGACATCTTAACTAAGAACCTCAAATGGAAATACAAAATATTGAGATCTTACCAGGTCAAGATGTCGTATCTGGATCTGGAGCTGAATTTGTACAGAGCTGGTTTAGGAGCAGATTAGGGTTTGACTTTCCTGGAGTTTTATCCAACCAAAACCTTTTATCTTGATTTCTAAACATATCTTTTGAGGAGGAGATCAATCTAGTCCTGGGATCACTCAAAAATTCCACTTCTGTGGAAATCCCTAAGTTCCGGCAGCAGTGTCAGGTCAAAAACTGAAAATGCTCAGAATCAGATTCTTCTTTGACAAAAAGATGTGCCCTGGGGGGGAGAGTCATCCCAACCTTCTTTTGATGAAAATTTGTGGAGAGAGATCCAAAAAGTAGGAAGCCCTAGTTTTTGTAGCTGCACAGTGTCTTCTTCTTAGGTTAGCTCTGATACCATGTTAGATTTTTATATTTAAGCTAGCATTAACTTAGGATCTTAACTGAGAGAATAACAAGCATAGCAATCAAACACATGAGACATTGAACACAAATATTTTACTCGGGGAAACCATAAAGGATAAAACCCCACAGCTTCCTCAGAGATAGAATCAGCACCAAAAGCAAAGCCCCAAAAATAGTAAGATGATCTCCCAACAGCAGTAACCTCTTTCTTTCTAGCCCCAACAACTTCTTCTTCCTTAGCTATGCACTACAACTGAGTGTGAGTGAGTGTTTGATAAATAGAGAGGCTCACTATCTATTTATACCAATTCCCTACTTGACAATAACTCACTAGGGCCGAATTCTCTAGGAGAGTATAATAACCCTAGGGCCCTGCAACTGCAGGGACTTTAACCCTTGAACAAAAGACGGGTTACCCACAATGACTTGACATGACTTGTTTACATTATAGAACCTCCCGATGGGAACATCGGGGCATGACATGAGTCAATTACATTATAGATACTTCCCGGAATAAACATCGGGGGCACAATACATGAAATATACAAGTGAATACATTCTGAAGTTACAAATACATCAAAAGTTCCATGCTACAAATGATGATGCTCCAGTTCCATGCTGAAGATGATGATGTGTTAGTTCCATGCCACAAATGATGATGCTCCAGTTCCATGATGGAAATGATGACGCTCCAACTCCATGCTACAGATGGTGATGCTCTAGTTCCATGATTCAAGTGATGATGCTCTAGTTCCATGTTTCAAGTGTTGATCCAGTTCCATGCTGCAATTAATGATTCTCTAGTTCCATGCTATATATTATGATGCACTAGTTCCATGTTACATATGATGATGCTCAAATTCCATGCGGCAGAAGATTATGCTCCAACACCATGTTGCAGATGATGATGACGCAATTCCATGTTGAAGGTGATTATGCTCTAGTTCCATGATGCATATGATGATCCATGTCCATGTTGCACATGATGATGCTCTAGTTCCATGCTGCAAATTATGATACTCCAATTCTATGCTACAGATGATGATGCTATAGTTCCATGCTGCAGATGATGACGCTCCAATTCCATGCTATAGATGATGATGATGCAGTCCCATGTTGCAGATTATGATGCTCCAGCTTTGTCTTGTATATGATGATGTTGTTAAAAAATTTCGATGATCTATAGATGTACCCGACAATGTTCCAAGATAAGTTGTTGAGGATGCCTCCTCCTCCCTCCTTCCAATGATGTTGAGGAGATCCACACCAATTGTTCTTCTTATTAGTAGATTATCCTTCTTATTAAGGGGGAGTGTTGAAATAATGTAACTTTGAAGAATATCTACTTGTACTTTACATTATTATTATTCCTCCTTCGAGATATGTCACTAATGTAAAAGGTCATGTAAAATTCATGAGGAAAACCTTCTGTTGTAAGTCAACAAATAGTACCCAGGAAATATTAGTATAAATATTATTTTGATTTTTCCTAGGTAGTTCGGCCCTATCAGTTTGATAGTTTGGCCCACTTAGGTTAAAATGTCTATTATGAGATTAGTATAAATTGGGAGGCGCCATCCCCCATTTATACACACTCACTCACTCATGTATTGTACAAGAGAGAGAAATAAGGAAGGACATAAAAGGAAGAGGAGAAGTGTCTTTGGTGTCTTGGATCCCATTCTAGGGTTTGGTATCTCTCTTATGAGGCCTTGCTCTTTGGTCATTGGATTCTGGTAATATATATTGAGAAATTATTCTTAGGTGTTTCCCTTTTGGTTTTTTGAGGGTAAATTGTTGTGTACCTTGTGATTGTGTACCTTATAGCAGCATATAAAACTTAACAATAGAGAGAGATAAGGGGGGTTATTTGAAGGAGGAAGAGTATGAGTGAGAGAGAGAGAGAGAGAGAGAGAATGAGGGAGGGTGT
>LPNX010333722.1:0-77784 GCA_001517045.1 Pseudotsuga menziesii | reverse complement strand
GGGGGATTAGGGGTAGGGGAAGTAGGGGAGGGAGAGAAAGAGAGGGGTGAACGGGGTGGTTATGGGTTGGAATATTATGGGGATGTTAGGGAGAGACTGGAGGTTAGGAGTAGTGAGTGTGTGTGTGTGAGATAGAGGATGTGGATTTTAGGGGTTTGGGGGAATGAGAGAGGGGTACAGTTTAGGTGCAAGAGTAGGGGAGATAGAGAGAGGGGGGGGTGAATAGTGACTGTATGGGAGGGATGTATAGGGAAAAGGAGATAGGGAGAGAGAATTAGGGAAGGATAGAGAGAGGGATGTAGGAAAGGATAGAGGGAAAGGGGGAGAGAGAGTTCGGAACATAGAGTGAGAGGAAAGGGGATGCAGCGAGGGAGAGATGGAAATGTGGGGGTTTATAACATGTCTTTCAAAATGCGCACATGTAACTCATTTGTAATTGCAAAATGTGTAACATGTTTTGTAACTACAAAACACATACACAATTTGTAATTACAAAATGTGTGAGTGTTTTTGTCTTCCCATTTTATGTGTCAAATGACCTGTTAA
This sequence comes from Pseudotsuga menziesii, assembly GCA_001517045.1. Taxonomy (NCBI): domain Eukaryota; kingdom Viridiplantae; phylum Streptophyta; class Pinopsida; order Pinales; family Pinaceae; genus Pseudotsuga; species Pseudotsuga menziesii. The sequence goes on along the minus strand of LPNX010333722.1, from coordinate 77,238 downwards.
GATTGGGAACCTCTAGTGCTAGTGCTAAGGAATGTGTACTCTTCATTTACTTGCAAAGAGGAAGCATGTTTCTCAAATCATCAATTGCATCTAAAAGTTCACTCAACTTCATGCGAGGGCCCCATGGTAAAATTATGATAGAGGTCATTTTTACAGTTTATACTTATAGAGGAAACAAGTCATTTTCATTTATGAAAAGATCATCCTTATTTTTGTTGAATATCAGATGTTTTCTACTATGATAATTTTCTTTGGTGGGATATCTATGCATGAAAAAATTGAGGGTTACAAATAGAGGTCTATGATGTGAGTCATGATTGTTGTTGTTTAATATGTCTAGATTAATCATTCTATTGTATAAAGGGATATTAGATATGACATAATATGCCACACTATTGTCAATCCTATAAGTGACAAGTCATCTATCTATAATTTGGAAACTTCAATATACTATTACAATTTATTAGATCTTAAGCGCTATAGAGATTGATCATCTCAGAGACGAACTAATTTTCACCTAGATCTGTAGAATTTTTTTTGTACCGCCTATCTAGAGAACGACCTTCATCTAACCAAAGAGGATTAGGGTTGGAATAATTACTTAGAAGAATAATTTGCCTACTCAAAGTTTGATCATTAAATTTACCCATTAAGAGGATATTCCCTTCATTCCTTAGGCTATAATTATCATTTTCTAAGCCACCGTAAGGGCATTTTTTATCTATATTCCTTTTGTTATCAAAGTTAGATTTAATAAGGAAAAAATAACATACCGTTATGTAGGTCTTTTTAGCATTAATCAATGAACTCTTTGTCCAAATATATTGGTTGTGAGGGTATTTATTATAGAGACTAACATAGGGGGAGATGTTTTCCCTAATGTAACAAGATATACCTCTAATTCCTCTATGGAAAGATCTCTTGTTCTAGATCGACCATAGGAAAATATGTTAGGAACCTTATATTCTTCTTGCTCCTAGGTTTCAACAAAAAGAATAATATCAATTTCACATTGGATTTAACTTAACTTGGGGCCTTTTTTCCATGGGAATCCTCTACATTTCCAAGAGAGCATCCGAAAGATTTCAAGTTGCTATTAATTATTATCTTTTTTTTATATCCTAAATAACATATTTTTTATTTCTAATTAATGCTCACTTTCTTTCCCTCCTAGATTCTTTTACCTTCCGAACCTCCTTTCGTAATTCTACTTGCTCTCCTGGAATTAGATCTTCATTTGTAATATTCTTAATCCTTTTATTTGGAGGTTTTGTTAAGTATGCCATATTGATGGTCATTAGAGCCAACTTTGACTCGGATCAGCCTTTATTTATTTTCAATTAATTTTATCATCCCCTCTGCCTCTATGAGGCATGTAGTTTCAATTTGTAGTAAATTATATAGTTATGCCTTGTCTATGACTAGTAGTTTAAATTTGTAGTAAATTATATAGTTATGCCTTGTCTACGGCTAGCATATCCTCTTCTGCCTCTTCTTTCAAACCAGAAAAGTATGGGGATCAAGACTCATTTGTTGTGCTCATGGTCTAATTTTAACATCTTGTTTATTTTATCCTTAATGGGTTCGATATCTAATTGATTATCTCATTGACCTTCTAGACTATTTAAGGTCAACGTTTTTTATATATATGGGATTAACATTATTAATATTTTCATAATATTTTATGTATTATTTTTATAAAAAAAATAACAATAAAATATATATAATCTGGTATTAATCATTTTCATTCATTATATTTAAATTTAAAATTAAAATTAAATAAAATATTTATATTTATATTATAATTATGTGATGGTGAGTCTGATTATGTTAAAGTATGGTTTTGTTCATCGTAAACAAGTTAGCTCGGTATGGGCGTCATGGCTATCGCGAGTATCATTCGAACTAGATTTTGTTTTAATTTTTCGATTAAACAATAATTCTTGAATCATGAAAATCTTGGTATACTCGTCATACATTTGTACCCCGTTATTGCTTTGATAGCATTTCATTTATTTTATTATTTTTATTTTATGTTCTCGAGCTAACCTAACCCTAATTTATGAAAAAATTGTTCTACCTATCATACTTTGGCAACCATCATTGGATTTATTTTATTATTTTTATTTTATTAATGTTTTGATAGAAACCCATTTATTTTATTTTGGACTGTGAGGTTTGGAAAGGTTATGAGGACGTAGTAATGTAATAGGTCAAGCATTTATAATGGTTTCCTTTTTTTATTTTTATTAATTTATTAATGCTTTGATAGAAACTCATTTATTTTATTTGGGACTCTCGAGGTTTTGAAAGGTTATTAGGGCATATTAATCTAATAGGTCAAGCATTTACATTGATTTCCTTTTATCTTACGGAGGGAATTGGTGATAGCTTTACAACATCTACACACTTCATCATCTCCATCCTTAAACAATCATGCAATCGTTTCATAAAGAGGGTGTACTTCAGGGTTTCTGGCCCTCTTCGTCTCCTCGCTCCATTACCCCATAGGTTTTTTTCTCTTTTCGTAGGGTGGAAATCCCCCTCGCAACACTTTTACCCACAGGGGAAATGCTTTGTTCACTCAATAATTTAGTCTAGGTCCATTTACCGTTTTTGGGAACTAATACTACATAACTTATCCCTTAGCATTGTAGTTTTTCTTAGGTTTTAATTCTTCTAGCAACTCGTAGTGAAAGGTGGTTCATATGAGGAGAGTTAAGGGCACCAATCTGTAACCCATATTTAGGTCAAAAGCAATAGATGTAGAAGCGGCTACTTATTGTAAATTCTATTCAATATCTTACATGAAATTGCTTAAGTTGAAGAATGAGTTACGATAAAGCACTAGTATATTAAGGCGAAAGAGAATGAAACAAAAATGGGACCTTGGGTCCTTGATATAGGTAACTCTGACTCCAAAGAAAGTAAGTATTTCAAAACAATGGTCCTATATAGGAAGGTGAAATAACCCCTAAGAAAATTATTCTAAAATGTAAAGAGAAACACAATGAATTGTTGTTGCAAATGGATTATATACAAGAACATATTAGAAAGATGGATGCCAAGCTCAACATTCATGCCAAAGTTGGCAGCGGTCTCGAATTTGCAACAAGAGCTCATAAGACTTCCAAGGGACACAAGTTTCCCATGATCTCCATTTCTCGTGGTGATCTATCATTACAAACATAAATATAAATAATTAGAAATAATTAAATAGTTAATAAATTAATATTAATTAGCATTAAATGGAAAGTCAATTGACACACCTATTGGCCTAATGACTAGTCAATGCTTATAAAATCACCTCGTCATGAGGATCATTGTATTATTCATTCATTCAATAAATATTTATTCAGTCAATTACAAAATATTTCTAGATTTATTAGCGCTTCCACTTCTACATTGGTTTCAGAGCCAATCTTGCCACCAATTTGTGGGTTAAATTCCACATAACCTTGAAAGATGCACAACAACTAATCCATATAACACCAACATTATAGAAATTTTAGATCGATAATTCATAGAGCTCGAAGTTTCTTCTTTCATCTATACACAACCATTTTTTCCTCCAAATCTGAACAAACACCTTTACCTCATTCACACAAAGTCTGTACACCTTTTTGTACACTGCACCTCATTCATAATGTGTTTCTCCACACAGCTCCTCCATACTCACATTGTTATTTTGGAAAACTTTAGAGTCTACTCACACATTTCCATATGATCTTCCCTCTCATCCTAGTTGTAGTACAATAGTTTTATATCTACTCATACATAATTAAATTGATGATGTATGCTCCATCCGCCAACTTAAGTCTGTACAAATTTGTGTGTTGGGTTCGTACATAAGTATGCCAATAGTTGCATCTACACATAACAAAAAATTGTTCGTACAATCATAGCGTTCCAAAACTTCATCTCCTTGTTTTTTTTAAATTCAACTCCCTTTTTTTATAAAGTCAAATTGTAAAGGGATAACACCTTGCTAATAATGGATAACATCGTCAAATCACAAAAAGAGTTAGTGGAAGGAAATATGCCACGTTTAATTTTCTAATTTTTTTGTTATTAAATTATGTCACGTTTAATTTTCTAATTTTTTTGTTATTAAAATATGTCATGTTACATAATGTTACGTGACAACATCTCCCCAATACTAGGTTGTAGAGCACCTTGTTTTATTTTTGACAGAAACGGTTATATTGTATTAAGAAGGTGGTATAACCACAGAGACCAGACCAAAGTACAAAACACCCTTATGGAAGCGGCAATAAGATTTCAACTTTTAGCATCTTAGTTTACGCCTTGTGGAAGCGGAAATAGGAAATCAACAAGTGTTGTGATGTGCCCTAGTGTAAGTGGCCTTTTTAGTTACAATCTTCTTCATTTACAGCTAATAGAGTAATATGTGCATAATCTAACGGGAAATCTATTACCGGCATTCAATATATCCCAGATCCCAAAACCGAACCATCTAATAGCACGATAACCAAGTAGAAAAACAATGCATACAGCATAGCAAAAATGCAATCCCATCCCAGAATTCATTTGATATTCTCATCAAGGTGAGACAAGGGACCTGGCTTGGTTGCAGCTTCCAGCTTCACGAATTTTGGGGCCAGCTTATCCACTTTAATCTCTATTTCAACAATCAAACCGATTACAACATTCTCTGCCCATTTGATTTGCTTCCACGGGAACACCAGATCTTTGTCAACATTTTCCAAGTGTCTGCCACCTTCAATGCCAATTTTCTCCACCTGTATTTGCAACACCATAACATCTCTTTTAATCTCTATGATATCCACTTCAATGAATTGGCTAGGGAGGACGAGCGTGTGGATTCAGATGAAGCCTCCATGATGAACACCAAGGCCTGCTGCCCTTCAATGTCAAAGAGACATGCAACATTTCTCGTGCAGATTGAAGGACCTCCTTCGTACAGTATTTAACCATCTTTCCAATCTCCAGTGTGCGACCATGTGCTAGCATTGATCCACATGCCCCATCAATAGAAGGTTGCGCATCGAGGGAGGGATGAGGGAGGAGCCTTAGAGCTCGGGCCCATGAGGTTATTAGCCCCACTACCCCATCCATGATCCTATGGGGGAGCACAAAAAGAGATAAAACCATTAATTAGTAACGACCTGGGGCTTAGGGTGGTGCCCAAATTCGCTGCGAGGTCTGCTTCCTTATTATGAATGTGCAGGGCATGGAAGAAGTCAATTTTAAGGAAGGAATGAGCTAGAATCTTGATTTTTTAATCAAGTGTCGAAGATGCATTTGGTTAGGTAGAGAATTCTCGGCCATGGCCTAAATAACTATTCTCGAGTCTCCCAGAACTATGAGCTCGGTGATTCCTTGGTCCTTGGCAATCAAAATCCCCTACGAGAGAGCTAGGGCCTCAGCTATATTGTTAGTTTCCGAGCCAATCCCTCAGGAGAATTTTGTTTCCAGTTGTCCATCCAAGGTGAAGAGAACCTCGACCCCCCTGCCGCCCCAAGGTTGTAGAGCACCTCCTTACTCTCAATACAATTATTCATTGAGTCAATAATATTTATTTAGTCAATTACATAATATTTATGTTTATTAACCCTTCCGCTATGCTCCTACATCTAGCTTCTTAGATTAGTCTTTATCTTATATTAGAAAAATAAATGCTAAACAAAATTGCCATTGATATCGAATTTTACAACAAATGCTTGTGAGACTTTCCAAAAATATGAGATTCTCATCATGTTCATTTCTCACAACAAGTGCTTGTGAGACTTTCCAAAAATATGAGATTCCCATAATGTTAATTTCTCATGATGATTGAGCTTCTTAGATTATTACGACCTCTTTTCTTTATAACAATATAAATAAGACCTCTTTTCTTTATAATAATATAAATACATAATATCTCACCAAAAAATATATATTAGGTCGCCATTCCAACGACATAACAAGCTCATGGAATATAATCAACCATGGACATTCCAACTACATAGCAAGCGCATGGGATATTATAACAATGGAGTAGGAGTAGGACCATTGACCGTTATTGTAATGATTGGAATTCGCTAAAGAGATTCTCCTCGTCATAAACAATGTTGCAATATACCAAAAAGCTCCTATCTCCCGGAATTCGGCATAGTCAGTCGGAGTAAACTTTCTACTCGATTATTTGCACCGATCGGATGATCTGGCTTACGTGAGCTTTCACATCATGCATTGTTGGTTATCCAATCGATGCAAATGATCGGGTAGAAAGTTTACTCCTAGTCGGACGACCAGCAATGCGTGATGTGAAAGCTCACGCGAGCCAAATCGTCCGATCAGTGGTCAGGTAGAAAGTTTACTCCTAGTCAGAATTGTTCAAGATGCAATTTTACTTGGTTAAATTGTATTTTTTTTACTAATTGGATAGTTTTAAAATATAGTATTTAATCACGAATTGATTGATGAAATTACAACATTTGAATACACCTTAAAAATTATTCAAACACCTTAAAATTTATTCAAATTTGAATACAACATACTTTATAGCTATGTGGAAATAGATATTGAAAAATAAGTACAAACGAGCTATGTGGAATTGAAAAATAAGTATAAACGTGAGAGAAAAACTTAAAAGATAAATATGGATTTATGATTTCAATATATGTATTTTTTAATATTAATCAAGTTACGTATGTTGTTTTAATTTGGAATATAAGAAATAAATATGTGTTTATGTTCTCAACATATGTATTGTTAATATTAATCTAATAATGTGTGCAATATGTTGTTTGATAAAACCTATTTCAAGAACAAACTATGTGTTGTTTTAATATTATTAAGTGACGTCTGTTGTTTTAATTTAGAATATAAAAACCAAATATGTGTTTATATTTTTAGTATATATATATTTTAATATAAATATAATAATATGTACAACATGTTGTTTTAATAGTATTTTTAATATTGATCTAATAATGTGTAATGTCTTGTTTTACAAATGCTTTGTTATTCTAACTTATTCGGTGTTGTGATTTGTGTGGCCATTACCAAAACAAAGAGCTATCGATAAAACAAAAGGAGGAACCAACACCACACCAATCTTCAATTAAAAATAGAAAAAGAAGTTACCGACGCCACACCTGAGTTATCATTTTAAAAAGGAAAGAATATCGCATAGGTATGTATTTTTATAAAAAGAATAATATAAAATATTGAATTTTTATATTATTAAAAGTGTATATGTGTAGAAATTACTTTTTTATGAAAAAGTATATATATAGATTGAATATTTTGTTCCAAATGGATCTAGGATAATGAATAATTATTGATAATTAGTATAATTATAAGTAAAGTGGTGAATGAATTAAGTGTAATCAATCACTTAATTTTGTGGAGATAGCTAAACTTGATTACAAAATCATTATAGTTATCAATTTATGGTATAACATAAACATTAAACGAATTAATCTAAACTTAAAACAAATACTATTTAACTAGCACAATTACAAGTAAAGTGGCTTATGAATGGTTATAGACACAACCAACCATTTAGTTTTGTGAAGATAGCAAGCTGTTAAACAAAGGCTAAAATATAGAATTTTATATCCATTATTCATACTAAATTGTTAGAATTAATATAAACACAAAAAAATACTATTCAATAAAAAAAAATTATATGAAAAAACAAAAACAATTTATTAAGTGTTTAATCATCTTTTAAATTAAGCTTATTTAAATTTTAATTATATGAAAAAACAAAAACAATTTATTAAGTGTTTAATCATCTTTTAAATTAAGCTTATTTAAATTTTAATTAAAATGCATTGAAACATAACAAAATACCATAATTATGAAGTGAATCCACTGGACTTCCATAGAAAAAAATCAATAATACCAAAAATATATATATAATTTAGAGAAATTGAGAGAACAAACTGGCTGAGAGACAAAAATAAAATAAAATAATACAATATCCTCTGGCTGAGAGGCGAGGCATTCAAAATATACCTGTCAACCTTTTATATACCTGTCAACCTTTGTGTTTAGATACTGTTTACATTGTCAAATGGATGTAGCTTGGGTGGTTGGGAGGAATGATGTTACCCTCCCCACCCAGGTTCTACTCTTGTAAGTGACATGATGCTCTTGTGGAGCCCTTTGTAATAAATGTTGTGAATGATGAGTTGACCATACCTTGATTTAATTTGAATATCAGGTAACATCATTTCTTCTACGCGTATGTGTATTCTATCTCATGACAATTAAAGAACATTGTTGTATTTCGAGTTAAGTTTGCAAATAAACTATCATATTGATCTATGTATAGTTCGAGTAACGTGGCTACTTGCATTGCTAAAGAAACTGGTCAGATTTGATTTATTGATGTAATATTTTAGTTTAATTTGGCAATGTAAATTTGTAAATATTAATATAAAATGATAAAAATTAGAAACAAATGGTTGGAATGATTAAGGATATGTAAATTTGTATATTTTTTAGGTTAATATAAAAATATTTATTTAAATGGCTCATACCAAGATGAGATGGGCAAATATGATTCCACAAATGGGAAAGTAGGAGTGTACCTTAATTTATCTTCCTAGCCTTAGCAAAATTAAACCAATTATTAAACTATAATTAAGAACCATACTTTGATTAAGCCTTATTTAGTTAACTTAAGAAGGGGATTAATGTGGGAAAAGTGGCTCCATGTGGAGCGGCCACATGGAAAGTTAATTTATGATTATAAAAGTGAGTTTTCTAGCTAGAGAGGATTATGTTCTTCACTACTCTTGCACCATTTCATATTTGACTTTGTAGCCATCATATTTGGAAGCCATAGCTAGATACCATAGCAGAGAATGAACATGCCATGGAGGTACATGATTCCACATGCCATGGTAGATTGGTGAGAGAGAAATATGAACATGCCATGGAGGTACATGATTCCACATGCCATGGTAGATTGGTGAGAGAGAAATATGACCTGCAACTTGTGCCCTGGAGTCTAGAATTTAGAGACTTCTTGTTCGGCCTGTGTTGGAGCACCAGAAGCCAACTAGAGACCTCTTGAGGGACTCTTAACTCAGAGAAGGGAGCTTGTTCTTGGTATTGTGCAGGATGATGGGGAAAGAGAATTAAGGATTGAGACACTTGTGGAGGGATTTTAACCACTATTGGGTTGCATCATAATTCAACTGAGTAAACTGGGATTGAGGGAGAGTTTTTCACTTGTCGATTCAAGTTTTGTCTTGATAGAACTTATGGCTGGGAGGAACGTCCTTCACATGCAACAAGCTGAAGAATAATTGCTTAAAAGATAAGTGGCTATTTGTATATTCATGACATGATTTAATTGTGTTTCCATTTTAACTAATTTATTGTTTATACATGTTGTTATACATGAAATGGGCTTGGAATGGAATGTGCTTTCATGTTATGTTGTTTACCAATGAAATAAATGTAGAATATTTTTTGGGTAATCATGATTGTTTATTTTGGTTATTAAATTAAATACAATTGAATAAAAATGAAAATGAACATAAATAATTAATCCATATATTGAATAATTTTTTTTGATAACCATGATTGTTTATTTTGGTTGTTAAATTAAATGCAATTGAATAAAAAAGAAAATGAACCTAAATAATTACTCCATAGATTGAATTTGAGCACCCCATGCTCTTTATGGTGAAATAAGGTTGTCGAGTACATTACAATTGAAACGGGAAGAGTTACGAAATAATACAGGCTTTAGCATTTTAGATTGTTCGTTAACAATAATGCCAGGTTTTTTCAAGGATATTTTATGAAAAAACAAAAGAAATATGCCTTTTTTTGGGCAAGTCTATTTGGAATCCTTCGTATTTCATGGGATTTATTTTTGCAATTTTTTTAGTTTAAAAATATTTTAATTAAAATAACAATTTCTTATAATCATAAAGAAATATATCCAATTTAGAAATAAAGATGATAAAAAAATAAGTTTCAATTTAATTATACAGGTTTTATAGAGAGTATTTAGTTCAAGTTTCTTTAATATGCTAGTTGTGTTTATCGACGTCCATCAACTATTTGTGGTAAAAATTGATATAAAAACAAAAAACAAAAAATGATATCAGCATAAGTGAAGCTTATCACATCCATAAGGGTTTAGATATTATCTGAGATTTTGGACATCCTTGAGAAGATCAACCAGATTAACCCATGTGTAACAAGTGTACAACCAAGATTCATTTCATGGTTGTCCTATCTTGTTATGCTTAAATGCATCTTGATTAAGATTTAATAAGCTTTAGTATGAGATATAAGATATAAGAAATAAGATGTAAATGCATCCCATCCACTTGTTTTTGTGGATCTAAACTTATTTAAATCTTAATCAATATGCATTTAAGAATAACAAGATAGGACGACCATGAAATGAATCTCGATTGTACACTTATTACAATGCGATTACAAATTTTTAAACAAATTTTAAAATATATAATTTTATATTAAAATAATATTAGCTTCTTCTTTATCTAGTGGATAGAGATGACTCTTAAACAAAAGCTAAAACATATAATTTGATATAAAATAATATTAGTTTATTATTTATCTCATTTATGGTATAGTTTCCCATTTATGGTATACCATAAATATTAAACTAATTAATATAAACAAAAAAAATATTTAATAAAAAATAAAAAATAAAATTGATATGAAAAAACAAAAACAAATTGTTACCTATTTTTTTTATTTAAATCCTAATGAAGATCCATTTAAGCATAACAAGATACGATGACCATGAAATAAATCAGGGTTATGCATTTGTTACACTTGAGTTAATCTTATTGGCTCAAGTAAGTCTGGAATCTTAGATAATATCTAAATGCCTATTAATATAATTAAAATATATACATCCATATAAAATATTTATAATAAAATTGTAGATTAAATATTTTATTTCAAATTGATTTAAATTATTTAAAAATAATTGACAAATATCTTTCAACTATATGTCTTTGAAAAGTATGAGGGATAATTTGAAAGAATTTTTTTATCATGAAATATCGGTTTTCCAATATTATAATTAATTATAACGATAATGATTTTTGCGTCGAACATACGCTAGCTGTTTAGTAAAAGATAATACAATAATGTGCTTTTTTTAAATATTATCGATTTCATGCTTAGGAAAACCTAATACAAAATTATGTTTTTAAATTTTATCCATTTTGTGCTTATTAACATTATATCGTGTGTGAATCTAATCTTATCCTAATATAGTGAAGATAAACAATAAAATATGTACAGAATAATAATGGTTGAAATGATATTTAAATAAACAATAATATTTTATTATGTAGATAGTTAATAATGTCTAATGATTAGTATTTTTTTTATTGGATGGCTTTGATTGATGTTCTTCGATGCATTTTTTTTTGCATTCATGGAGTTCAGTTCTTCATCCGAAAAACTGAGTACCAATTCTGTAAAAAATGTGGGAGGATAAAGGATTTTTTTCACTTTGTTTTTTTTCGCATTTGAAGGTTTTTTCTCTAAATTTGATGTGTGGATTTTTGATGAATTGTGTTTGTAATTTTGGTGGTTTGGAAATTCTATTGGTTTGGGGCTTTTTGTGGTTAAAGTTTTTAGTTTATAAACTATATGGCTCTATTTTTTTAAAACCCTAATATATGGGGTGTTTTAAGTCGCATCAAGGGTTTATGGTGCATAATGAGCACATGTCAAAAGATACGTTGATTCCTGACAAATTTTATCCTCGGTCACATCAAAGGGATGTATCTCCAAGGGATATAGAGGAGTTAGTTTTTTCTTGAACAACCATGTCCTTGCCAAAGGCTCTCTCTATTTAGTGCTTAGGGTTTCATGATGCACCATAGGTGGACTCTACTTTAGCGGAGGATGGTAGTATTTTTCCTTGAGGCGTGAATTTTTTGTAGCAGTCGGTTAGTCCCATTTCTCAAAAGGTGATTAAGGTTGTAGGAGGTTCAATTCTTTTTATAAGGGTTTAAATGCAGAGACTGTGATTTCTATCCTGTGTGTGGTTCAGGTTTTTCATTTCTCCGATTAAAAAGAAAGGGTATCCATTGTGGAAAGGTATAAATCCATCAACACTAAAAAACGTTTAAGGTGAAAAGGGGCCATAATCTGTATGTGCTCGAAAAAAATGTCAATTATGACCAAGTTGTAAGTGTTTCTGCCATGGATTTAGTCATTCGATTAGAATACTTGAATATGAATAGGGTTGAAATGATGAGTTGGGTGGTTGGGAATTAGCAGTCAGATCTTGAGTATTGTCCAAAGGTAAATGTTATGTCAAATGGCGGGTTTTGTTTCATCTTTATGAAATAAGATGACACACATAAATTGTTAGCAAGGTATCGTGTTATCAGAAGAGGTTCTCTTGTTCTCATTCCTTGGTATCCTGGTTTTGACCCACTCAAAGAACACATTCATAAGAGGAACATATGGTTGTTCTCCCACGGTTCCCTTTCCCACTATGGACTAAAGATATTTTTGTTGGTCTAGCTAATCGACTCATTAAGTTCATCACTCTAGACGAGAAGATGTTGTATTGAGGACAAGAGAATGGCCTAATTTCTGGTTGACTTCAATGTTTCTCATGGTCTTCCAAAGGATGTGGACATTGTGTGGGGAAATATGGTTTTTTGGTATAATTTGGATTACAATAATATCCCCTTTTTATACTTTTAGTGTAAAAAATGAGCCATCTTGGTCGAAATTGTCTTAGGGTTTCTCAAGTGGAATTTAATGAAGACTTCCATGACGGGCATGATGATATATTTTTGTCATTCGATGGATTTGATGAAGGTAGTGGTCGTGCTACTCCTGAAAAAAATTATTTGATCATTGAAACTCCGAATGTCCCTCTAGAAGAAGGTATGTCTCTAGTAAATTCACCTGCTCCTTATGAAGGTCTTTCTTCTATTGAATTAAAATATATAAAATTGGTCGAGAAGGGTTATGAAAACAAAATTCTATTTCAAATTAATGATATAGGTTTGGGTCAGGAACATGTTTTTGTTAATTTGGAGAACTCTTCTACTCAGTCTAGCGAATTACTTGTTATGGATGAGGAAAATGTGTCTCCCACAATAACGGGTGTTCCTCTATCCGACTTTGTGTCTCCTGCTAGTTGTGTTGTGGGTGGTCCATCTTTGGATATGATTAATGGTTCTTCGGTCTCCTTCTTGAAAGAGGATGTGGATCTTACTCCTTTGTGTGGTATCAAGAAATCATATTCTAGTTTGGGTGTTGGTTGTAGTGATGGGACTAATCATTCGAAAAATTCAGATATTTCATCTTCCTTTGAAGATATTTTCTCTCTATCCCCCTTACTAGTTTACACTACAAAACCTTTGAATAGTCCAAATACCACACATATTAACTTTGTAACTCATCAAATATTACTATTCATACTAAACATATAAAAAAGGGGGATCAGATTCATAAGGGAGATGATGAGGTTTTTGGTGATTCTTCAATTGGGAATTACATCACCCTTTGGACTAGACTAAAAAATGCTTCCAATTCTAGGCACAGTTATGTATTATCTCTTGATTCACACGCCCCTAGAGCGCATGAGACAACAAATGAGGGTGTTTAATGTTAATGTTATCCTTCAATAATATGGCGTAGGGGAAACCCCAAAATTTGGTTAAGAGGTCATTTTCTACTGTTAATCATGAAACTGTTTTGATTCAAGAGACAATGAGCACAAGTATAAAATCCTATGAGTACTTTCTAAAACATTTCCGGGATGGGAGGTTTCTGCTAATAATTCTTCAAGTCAGTCAGGGGGTTTATTATCCATTTGGAATCCTCTTTGTGCAAATATTAGATATTATAGTATGTGTGTCGGTATGTTGTTGGTGGGGAAAGTAAAAGGCTTCTTGCATGACGTTAATACTATAAATTGCTATGTTCCTTATAAAGATAGGGTAAATTTTTGGGATAAGGTGGATTCAAGTAGACTCATAGTATTAAATGGACTGAACTTATATCTTGAGACCTAAATCTTACTCTAGATTTTGATGAGATTTTGGGATCCTATTCTAAATTGGTTCATTTAATTGATTTTTTCTAGATATTGTTCAAGAGATATAATATGTTTGATGTTCTACCCACTAAAATTGGACCCACGTGGAAGAATGGGAGATATGGATATGAAGGTGTTAGTAAAAGGTTGGATAGCTGTTTGATCTCTAAATATTTATCTAGAGATTTTTCCAGATATAGGCCTTGGATTATACCTTCTTCTATTTCAAATGATTTTCCAATTTGTTTACAATTGGATGGGGGGAACTCTGTATCTCATTTGTCCTTCAAGTTTAATCATATGTGATTAATAATGAAGATTTGTGTCACCTGGTTAGAAACTATTGGAATGATATCAGTTTTCTTGAAGAAGGTAATGGTATGGATAAACTATGTTCTAAACCAGAAGGTTTGAAGAAACTAGGTGTTCTGTGTGAAAAGATAAAGACACTTCAATCTCAATAGGACCCCTTGGAGGTTCAAGAGATTCCTACTAATTCTTATGAGGAAAACTTGGTCATTTCTTTCTCTATGGAGGAAAAGTATATTTTATCAGACCTTGAGGAAAATAAATATTTTTTCTTAAGTTGGAAGAAGAAGAGTGGAGATTAAAGAGTAGGGAAATATGAATAACCTAGGGTGATAATAATACAAAGTATTCTCAGAGGTATGCTAATTACAAAAAAAACTTAATACTATTTGGGATTTGAAAAATGAAGAAGGGAAATGGGTTTCTTTTCAGAAGGAATTAAAAAAATTTGTTGTTGATTATTTCTCAAAATTGTTCAAGGATCCTATAACGACTAATATAGTATCTCATCTTGATGTTATTAAGTATCACCCTTCTTTATTCTTTGCTAATTAAGGAAATCAGATTGGTAAACTTATTCCTTTTGACAAAATTGAAGGGGTTCTTAAACTATTTGCTCGGGGCATACATTCTTGGGCCAGATGGCTATCGCGTTGAAAATTTTAGCACCTTTTTCTATCTAGTTGGGCATGATCTTCTAAAGGTGGTTGAATATCTCATAATTGAAGGGCTTGTGTCTAGTGCCCTAAATTCTACTTTTATCACAATTGTTCCGAAATGTGATAAACCTAAGTCTTTTATAGACTTCAAACCTATCTCATTGTGTAACTTACTCTATAATATCATCACTAAAATAATTTCTAATAGGCTCATACCAAGTTAACTGAAGTGGTTTCTAAGGAATTATTTGGGTTTTTACTCAATAGACAAATTTTGAATGTAATTAGAGTCACTTAAGGATGCCTCCATTCTATCAAGGCTAATAATATGAATGCTTTCATTCTTAAAATGGATTTAGTTAAGGCTTATGACAAAGTCAATTAATCTTTCTTAAGGTTGATTCTCTTCCAAATTGGGATCCCATCGAATGCTACCAATTAGATTATGGTATGTGTATCTTCTACAAATTGTGTTGTTTTGGTCATTGGTTCACCTTCAAACTTCTTTAAGTTCTCCATAGGTTTAAGAAAAGGGTTCCCCCTTTCTCCATTTTTGTTGATGTTATTCATTGAAGGTCTTAGAAGGATGATTGGTGCTACTATAAAGGATGGAAAATTATCTGGCAATAAATCATGTTCTGTACTACACATGACTCAATTAAATTTAGTTGATGATGTTGTATTAATTAGTAAAGGATCATTGGATGAATGGAGCCCTTTTTATGACATCATCACTTTATATTTTGTGCAGCAACATGTATGGAGGCAAGCTCGAGTAAATTAGTTTTCTACAAGAATGATGTCACTAATGATATATTTCACAACTTGCTCATCTATTCCCTTATAAAGTGAATGAGATTGATTATGGTTTGAAATATTAGGTTATTTTCTGAAATGCAACAATTATAAAATTGAAGACTAGTTATGGTTGGTTAAAATTTTGAGAAAAGAATATGTAATTGGTCCTATTTATTTTTTGCTTTGTGGGGTAGGCTTACTTTGGTTGGGTCAGTCTTTCTGGCTATTGATGCATACTAGATTTCCATGGTCAAGGTGCCTCATTCCATTTTGAAAATAATCAGGAAGAAAATATTCAACGTTTTGTGGTCAAGGTCTGATAAAAGAGAAAAAATACATTTGGTACGTTGCGAAAGGATTTCTTAGCCTAAATCGATGGGAGGTTGGGATATAAAAATTTTAAAATGGTTTAATATGACACTTTGTTTGAAGAGTTTTTGGAGAGGGTTATTCGATAAAGGGTCGTGGAATGAGGTCCTCAAGGTTAAATATATTAAAAGGTAAATCAATTATCTATTGGATCAAAAACCATGTTAAAGTTATCAATGGTTTTTCCTATTTATGTAATGGGTTTCTTAGAATTTTTCCTTGGATAAACAAATGGATTGCTTGGAAGGTTGGAAAATGATACAACATTTTAGTTGGGGTGGATGTGAAGAAAATGATCTTCTTTCAAGTTATTTGCTAGACTATCTAGCATAATTTATAATTTGTACTCTAGAGCACAATAGAAGCCTTGGATGGATGAGAAGTATTGGTACTTATCATATTCAAGCTAAGGAGTTGGGGATCCATGGGTAGTGGGATTTTGAATGGTCTTCTTTTATAATGTCTCTAAACAGTGCAGGTATCGGGTTGAATGATTTAGAACACATTTTGGATTGGGGCTGGAATAAATCAAATGGTTAGATTGATGCAAAAAAGCTCATAAATCTATTTCTCATAATCAATTTTACTCTAAAACTAAATGGTGGTATTTTAAATCTGGAAGTGAAATATACCATTAAGGCTTGAAGGTTTTTTATGGCTCTACATGGAAACATATATTCTTACTTGGGACAATTTGATGAAAAGAGGTTGGTCTGATCCTAATCTGTGTACTCTTTGCAAAATTGATAGTGAATCTATTGATCATGTTTTCATTTTTTACTCCTTTAGCAAGTTGGTTTGGCAGGAATTTTTAAAAATTATCCAACTGTATCAGGACTAGGACACTATTTCCTTAGAAGAAAATTTTATAAATTGGATGTAGAAGCTAAAATCCCATAAATTTCTGCCTATTTTTGTATGATGGTATATTTGGATAGTGAACAATAAAGAAATCTTTGAATATATTTTCCCTAATGCTTATTTATGTTGTATGAAGTGTTTTGGACACTATAATGAAGCATTGCCAGTAATATATTTGATAATAAAGCATTTCCAATAATATTATTAGCTTCGATTGTGTGCACCCAACATAATAAAGAAGAAGAAGACATGCTTCAAGTCAAAATTACTCCTCAAAAAGAAAGAATACAACAATTGAGTAGAAAATATATTTCGCCACATTGCATAAATGATACTAAGATCCAGGATCCAAGAAAATAAGAAGACTAACTTACAACTCCACCTATACCTGGGAATGATAAGTTACAACATTATAAATTCTATGGTGTTGAAGATTGTGCTATCAAGAATGAGAAATTAGAACTAAAGGAAAAAGTGTCGAAAGGTCGAAGAATCATGCAACCATTGAGGAAAAGAAAACTTACAATCAAAACATTTCAAGGTTTTACGTTACATGACTATGTCAAAAGACTTCAAGGTATGATGAATACCTTACAAAAAAGTCTTGCCAAATTCTCAATTAGAAGCTAAGTCAATCATTTACAACAAGATGATAACAAAGACAATGCCACCAAGGAAGCATACTCAACAAGAGAGAATCCAATCTATTATGATTCGAGGATAAAACATGCATTAAGAGGGTGGCAATGTTAGAAACATAAGTAAATATAATTAGAAATAATTAAATTGTTAATAAATTAAGATTAATCAACATTAAATGAAAAGTCAAGTGACACACCTTTTGTCCTCGTGACCAGTCATTGTACCAGCATAGGTCCATCTTAAACCTAGAGCTATAAAGCAACGATGTAAACTTTTTTAATGGAAAAAGTTTTCATTTTTTTAATTTTTAATTTTAATATTAGTTTTTTTATTTTTTTATTATTATTAAAATATGTCACCCTCATACTTGGCATGTTTTCCATTTTTCAATTTTTAATTTACGCTGACATATTTTCATTTTATTAAATTTTAATTTTATTATTATTAAAATATTTCACGTTACATAAAGTTATATGACATCATCTCACAAATATAAAGGTAGAGCACGTTTTATTTTTATTAAAATATTTCACGTTACATAAAGTTATATGACATCATCTCATCAATATAAAGATAGAGCACCTGGTTACTCTTATGCAATTATTCATTCACTCAATAAATAATTATTTAGTCAATTACATAATATTTATATTTATTAAAACTTTCGCTACTACATACATTAGTCTCTATATAGCTGCTGAGCTCAACATTCTATTCAAAATTACCATTGTAATTTATATAGCTGCTAAGCTCAACATTCTATTCAAAATTACCATTGATTTGGAATTATAGAACAATAGCTCGATATGATCATATGAGATTCCCATTGAGCTTCTTAGATTATTAAGCCCTCGTTTATAACTTCCAATCATTAAACTTTTATAATTTCTAATCATTAAATTATTATTACAATTCTCGTAACCCAAGAACATATAAATCTGAAGACTTCTAAAACTATATAGCAATAATAATTTACTATTTTATAACGTGTTTGGTTTCTTGTGACCAAGAAAAAAAAGTATCATCCTCCAAATGTTTTCTTTACAATAATATCAATACATAATATCTTACCAAAAAAAAATACTAGGCCGCCATTCCAACGGCATAGCAAGCTCATGGAATATGATCAACAATGGACATTCCAAATACATAGCACGCGCTATTTCGGTTGGTTAAATTGTATTTTTGACTTATTAGTCCGTGGCTTTTGGCTGGCAGGGACTATATGATTGGGTTGGCTGTCGGTTCAGTAGTTCGGCACAAAAACCAAAACAACTTATCCTAAGTTTTGTTGTTGCATAATATAATACTCTCATTAATTGAGGAATAAATATACATAAAATATTTTTTAAACCAATGAAAGACTTTGTCCTCTTATTTCGCCTCATCTCGAGGTAGGGTACCATTTTTTTTTTAAATTTTTGGTTCAAATGCATATGATTGAATATTTTTCGATCAAACAAAGTAATGCCATAAATCATTTAACATTACTTCTAGAATTAATTTTAACATTAAATGTAATGAGATCATCATAGTATATTGTCTTTGTTGCACTGCTTTATAGTTGCAATGTGGAACATGTCCTTGTTGCACCACCTTGCATTGAAGTTGCAATGTGGCACATGTCCTTGCTGCACCACCTTGCATTGCAGTTGCAACATATAAGCTATGTGCTACCACACTTAGAAGGAAGCTAGCTTCCAAACATAACATGTGTGTTGCCACACTACGAAGGAAGCTAGTTGCTATACATAAGCCATGCATAAGTGGTGCTCTTGACTAGGTAGTGGATCCTCCTCTTACGTCGATCAAATGAGTGCCTAGATACATAAAGATAAAGATGTTGTTGGAGCTAATAGCGAAAATGCTTGTTGGTGGAGCTTATAGCGAAAATGCTTCTTGGAATGAGGTCATGTCTTTTGGTGAAGACGCAGCTAGCACTACTACTCAAACCCTTCCATCATTGTTTTCGGTTGTTCTAGTTCCATCAGGTCACAAATCATTAGACATATATTTCAACTTTTGGAACTGATCTGGTAAAGTTGATGCTTGTAATCCATATTAATCCTTAATATGAATCATTTCATATTTTATTAGCATAGATCTCGTCACCTGAAGATTAAACAATAGTTTCAAAGTCATATGGCCAATCAGAGTCATATATCTAAGAACAAAATATGAATCATGATTAAAGAGTGCTAAATACTATAGCAGAGTGTTGAACAAATATAAAAAGCTCATTGAATTTAAGTTACTTTTATTTTTAAGCATGTCCATTTTCACTTCATAATAAAATGCAGTTTTTAAATATATATAGGTTTGGTTTTCGCGCAAGACAATCTTTAATTTTGAAATATTGAATACTACTTGGGACAAGTACATAGAGATATTATGGAAGAAAAGGAAAATGAGTCTTCTATTGTTGTTGTTCATGAAATGAGTACAGGGTGTTCACGAAAATGACCATTGAGCAAAGCAGTGGATAGAGAAACAATACAATGACCACAAGGTGGGCATATACATTGACCAAGGCAGTGGACAGAGAGATGATGTACCAACCTGATGACCAGAGAAATGACGAAACAAAAAATTGAACCACTTTGCTACTATAAGTTTTCTCCATGGCCTATCAGGTATTACCGATGCATCTCTAAGATAAACTCTCTATGATGAAGCTCTAGGCCTGGCAATTACTTCTTTTGTCAAAAACTGATGCCATAGTTAGGAATAAGTGTTAAGACAAAATTGTTGAATTTTCAGAAATGTTCCAGAATCAGGTGCAAGTGCTTCATAGCTAACCATAGTTGATTCTCAAGCTTCTAGCCTAGGGCATTTTGATCAATGTAATTGCACCAACAAGATGTCTCCGGTTATGTATTTTAAAAGTTCAATCTACAAATACATTTTCTCCATGCATTTGGCTTCCTCCAAAACCTCTTGCACTTTTTTAAGTCCACTTGTGATAGTTGAGACTACGAAAACATGTAAGACACGAAATTTGCAAAGCAATGATGCCTTACCTGTATTAGGAGGCCTTGAAGAGACTATTGAAGGAACCTGCTAGGCAATATCAATTTTTATAATTGTTAGAACCTCGGTCAACATTCGATCAACCCCATGGACACCTAAGCTTGAATTTCTTGATACAAAAGATAGGGATTCATTATTTTGGTAACAAGAGTCTAAGGCCCTCATATCTTTATGGTAATCTAGCCATTCAAATTCTTCTACAATAGAACCTGAGTGAATTAAGGCATTCCTTGGCTTGATTATAACCATATTTGCTCCATCGCCACTTTCTTTTTCATATTGTGGTGAATGAATAATGATGAATTCTTCGACATTGTTGAATGCTTGATTGACTTCATATCCACAACACATGCAAAATGTGAGCATTTCTTACAGACACAAATTCTTGATTTAAATCTTTCATTTCCAAAATGGGGCCTATATATATTGTCGTGTTTCTGGATTTTCCTCAGAATTCATTAGTCGATTTGAAGTTGTGGCCTCTAAGGTTAGCAAAGAAATGCCAGTCCAAATTCTGTTGGTGGCTACAGACTCATTGAAGATTTGAATATTGAGCTACAAAGTCATCCTTGGAAAAGTTTGAACTTGGATTTATGGGTAGAGTGTGGGCTGGGGCAATGAGACACTTGGTTCCCATGCAATTGCAACACATATATTAGTAGACAGCACCAGAACAATACATGCATTGATCTCCATTTCCCATTAGCTTTATTGTACTAAGCGCAATGATTTTATGATTATTGTCTCATGAACCAAGACAGGCTTGGCATTTGTGTGTTGGGATCCTTGCTGGTATACCATGTGTATGGCAGGAAACATCTACGAGGGTTATATAACTCATATTTCTTACATGTATCAAGATTGGGTTATAAATACATGTAGTTTAGCTTGTCGCTTGCCAATTGTACCCAATCAACATAAACTATGAGTTAACGGATTGGGTGACTAGCATGCACTATGACTTAAACCATCAATCATATGCTCTATGTCATATCCTTATTCTTCTTTTAAGATAGATTATAGTATCTGCTTTATTTCAATGTTTTAGGTCATAAGGATCCTTAGTAATAAGGATGGTCCTTACCTCTAATCTCCCAATGACCAAGAATTTAATCCCAAAAACTTAGGGAATGGGCAACTTCGTTGGCAAATAAGTTTCCATCCACTATGTGTCTGCACTTATGTTACAGACTTATGTATATGGATATCTGACCTTGACCTGACTACACTCATAGCCCACACTGACGACTAGAATCTATTATGGAATTAATGGCTCAAACATATGCAGGGTGATGGCTACTACTGCTATACTGCACCTATATACAATGCTAGTTGAGTGGTTGTAGTGACACTGAATTCAACTGCAGAATAAGGAGCAAAGATGAGAGGTTTTACTTACCTTTATCCCCTTTCCTAGCAGCTCAATTCTTACAATCATATCTGCCAATTCCTCGCTCAATTATCCAATATCTCCCTACCTTTTTGGCCTTTTTGTTGGGTGGCGGGATGGATTTTGTCTTGTTTTGCGCCCAACCCCATAGTAGTAGTAGTTTGGTTTCGCTTCTCGCTCCTCGACTTGAGCCAATTACCTTTTATCTCCATCTTCCCTACTCATCTTCCCTTCTTAAAGTAGTGGCTCTATAGCTAGGTCTTTCTTTTCAATAAATATAGATCTAGAAAGCAACTCACTAACTACCCCACCAGAGCATCCTTGAACTTGATTTCCTCTCAATAACTACATAATTACGTATATAATAAATGGCTAGCTAGAATAAGTTAGTGAAGATAAGCTTACTTACCTTACTTATAAGATGATATATACATATAGTTTTACTTATATAATACCAATATAATTTTACCTTTTTACTTTTGTATTAACGACCTACCATTTACCTAACCTATATAACTATAATTACATTTGGATGGATCAAAACTCCAAATGCGCATGAAACCTATATAACTATAAGTACATTTGGATGGATCAAAACTCCAACTGCGCATGAAACTTTTGTTAAGTGTGGAAAAAATGGGATACTTTGCTACATGTTTTGGTTACTCAGAAGATCATGTATTATTGCATTTATTCATTCATTTTACTACTTTAACACATACCCAAACTCGATAGGCACGCAATTTCTGATTTACCTGCAGCCAAAAATCGAGAATAACAACCAACATGAGATGCCAGCTTCTGCAATTGACCCAATTTTTCAAAAAAATGTTTTCATTCTTTGTAATTGCTCCCAAATTCGGTCTTCGCTATAATGTTTGCGGCCAAACGGTCGAAAGGCTCGCCCACCTCAATCTTTGCAGCTCCTACCCCCTGCCCCACACTTATCTTCCCCTCATTTATCATACATTTTCCCATTAAACTATCCAACCTGTCAAGCCAACTCATATTTATCTATTCCTTAAGAAGGGACTAAGTTGCTTTGCAACCATTTCTTGTTAGATATAAATTGTGGTATTTAACCTAAGATTGATTGATGAAATTACAATATTGTAGAAACTGCAGCATTTTAATATGATTTAACTTAAAAAGTCATCGAAATAAAGGCACGGTTTGGTATGAGAAAAAGGACTATTGAATGTTATTTTAATGATTTGAATTTGTTAAAGAGATTTTCCTATGATTTAGAGATGGGACACGAATTAGTGGGAGTAGAAGTTCAAGTTTGAATCAAATGGGAATTGAGGATTATTTCACAACTTCAAGTTTGATATTCTAAAAATTTATAGTTTTCTTTTTAATTATGTCGATAGATGTTTTTATTTGAGATTTGGGATGGACTACCTTTGTTTTTTATTTACAGATGAGGATGAGACAAGTGTACTATCTATATTGATTCAGTTGTTCAAAAATCGAAATAAACAATTATAAAAAAAGGAATATTAAAAATAACTGGTACCTAGTTGATGTATGGATAACTGGTACAAAATGTACTCCCTAGATTGATTCTATGAATTGTTAGGTGATGAATGGATAACTAACCTGGTTGATGTATGGATAACTGGTACAAAATGTACTCCCTAGATTGATTCTATGAATTGTTAGGTGATGAATGGATAACTAACCGTTCATGGAATATAACTAAAAGAATGCGATATATATATAGTTGATAAATGGATAACAAGAAGAATGATAGTGATAACATGTAGTTAGAAATAAATAGCTCAGAGTCAAACCTGTTTAATTATAAGAATATGAAGATAAAAAAATCCAAAATGTCTTCCATTTTATCTTTTATTTGATCACTATCAATATAATCCACCACAAACTATATAAATATACTAATTAATAGCTTTACAACATCTACAGGGTCTATAAAGCACCTAACTAAAACCACACCACTCCGTAAATAATTCCCTGCCGGGTTCAGTGCCCTTCAACGCCTCCTGCGACCTTGACACTACTAAGTGGGTGGTCGGTTGGGCTTGCGTGAAAGGTGCGCCCCACGCCATCTTTGTATTTTCAACGTTTCGCAGCCTCTACTCCACTATCATCACGTGTCTTATTCCACGACAGTGCAATGTGTAAAGCTTCAATCCCATGACCTTCGCTTCGCTCTTTGCCTGTCCGAAAAATGTCAACAACCGTTTATATTATTCAAATGTTCACTAACAGTGCATGATATCATTTCCCGTCAGAGAAATGACAACAAACATATCACACGATTCACGCTTCAATTACTTAAGGTAATGTCAAATAGTACATATGCACCCTGTACCTATAAATCTTTCTTAAACCCTCCGATCTTCAACTACCTCCATTGCCTTTTTCTGGTTCATGGTCTTTTGGTTTTCTTAGTTTTTTCGTAGAGAAAACATGACCACCAACGTACGTTTTGCGGTTGGCATTCTAGGTGCAGCTTACTACTCTTGTTCATTCTCTATTTAGTTTTACCCTTTAAAACACTTTCATTCGCTGGATTTTATGTTTCAGTTCGTTTGTTGTGCATTTTAATGGCATAGATTGGATCGTAACTGTTTTTAAAGGATTGAACAATGGTTGAAAATACAAACGCTTTGTATTCGTTTGTGTCTCAGGTAATGCAGCTTCTTTAATGTTGTATGGAGCGCCATGGTAAGCCGGATCCATTATTATAAGTATCTATTTTAGCAAAATATCGGCAGCTATCAACTAAGTATAATTGAATTATAATTCTAACTAAATGTTTTTTATGCAGCGTTACGTTTAAGAGAGTGATTAAAAATGGATCGACAGAGGATTTCTCAGGCATCCCATATGCAATGACTCTGCTAAATTGTCTCCTGTGCACATGGTATGGCACACCCCTCATAAGTAATGGCACCCAAAATATCTTGGTATTGACTGTCAATGGCATTGGAGTCATTCTGGAGCTTATCTTCATTTCCATATATCTTAAATTCGCTCCATTCAAATCCAAGGTACGTTTCAACTCTCCCTGAGTAATATTGATCAGCTTTTTTTATTATTATCAATTTTACTACTTAGCGACCATTAATCAGGCGACTATTAATCAGTTTGCCACAGAGCAACGATCGCTATAATAAATTCATTGTTTTGCTGACAATTAGATCTTAACATCTTGAAATCAAACTGTCAGCAATGAGAGAATAACAACAATTAATTTTCGCCCTCCAAAAAAATCATCCTCTAACTGTCGAACACAGATCTCGGACAATTTATTTCATTGAGGAATTTGCATGCGCTAATTAATCTGCAAATCAATATATTATTTTGTTACGTTGTCATATAACTTTTTATTTATGTGAGTCGAAGAGTATATTGAATTGATTGTTTGTTGCTCAGTTAACAATGCTGGTAACAGCTCTGGGTGTGATAGTGATCTTTACCATTATCGCAGCAGTTTCTCTGTTTTCTTTTCATGATCACACGCATAGAAAATTACTGGTAGGAACAGCAGGGATGATCGGCACCACGTTTATGTATGCTTCTCCACTTTCCATCATTGTAAGTATACTTCATGGCGTTGTTACAAATTTAGCAGTATAATTTTAAAGGCTTTATTGTGATATTTGAATAAAAAACGTATTGATGAGTGCCTCTTTTTTAACGTGGACAGAAATTGGTCATACAGACTAAGAGTGTGGAGTTTCTGCCCTTCTATTTCTCCTTATTTGCATTCCTGAACAGCTGTTCATGGATGACTTACTTCCTTCTGGAGAAAGATCTCATCATGGCGGTAACATCAACCTACATCAGCGTTTTCTATATGTTTTCTTATATTTTTGAAGGAATCGTAACTTTTCTATATATTTTCTTATATTTTTGAAGGAATCGTAACTTATAAAGATATCTATAAAACCTGAGTTTCATACCGTGTTTTGGTCAATGCAGTCTCCGAATATAATTGGTGTGCCACTGGGAATGAGTCAGCTAGTGCTGTATTGTATGTATCGGAAGCAACCAGCTCTTGCAGACAAGAAAGTACTGGACCGACATGATCCAGAGATTCAATTGAAAACTAACGTCAATGCAGACAAAACCAATTCAAACAAATCGACAAAGTGTGGAAAGGCAGATGAACTTCCGTGAAAATAGCAGAGCAGAAGCCGAGATATGAATTCGATTAAAAGGTAGCAAGAATTCGGATGATTCGGAATTAGGTTCAGATTCTGAAAAAATGTGTAAAGAAAAGTAGACACCTCATAAATCATTCCAAAAGAGCTTTGGGTACGGGTCCAAAGCTCTTTTGTGTACTGAGGCTTTTGGGTACCGAGGACCTGGAAGATATTTGTTTTCACTTTTGCATATCAACTACTCGTTGATAACTGTAATCTCTCAAATTCAATATTAATTAGTTGACTAGTTGATTTGGTTATCTTATTTTGATTATCAAATTTATAGTATTTTATGCAATATTAATTAGTTGGTTAGTTGAGTAGTTGATTTGGTTATTAGTAATCTATAGTATTTTATGACTCATGGTATTGTTGCATTGTTTTGTTGTTATGTCGTCTTATATATGCTGCTCCTTAATAAGGAGAAGGTAACCAATATGCCCATAGTGTGCTCGACACCATCTTCTCCTTCTTTTCTATCATCTTCAACATGGTATCATGGTATCAGAGCGTATGTTGTGGTCCATTTTTCCGTCCCTTACATCCAGTAAGCCTTTTTCACATGGTGGAAAGCACACATAGATTCAATCTCATATTTAGAGGTTGATTAGTTTTTGGACGAGACGATTGGAAACACATGGAGGACCAACAAAGTTTTCTCCACAACTTGAAGAAAAGGGAAATTTGTTTTCCTTCTTTTACCCTCTTCGAGCATTGACACTCTCTATCTGAAGGAAAAGTGTGTCACTGACCCACTAACGCACCTTGCCTGAAGGAATAGTGCGTTGGTGACTCACCTTGTGTGAAGAAAAACTGTGTCGGTGACGCACCTTGCATGAAGGGAAAGTGTGTTACTGACACCACTAAAACACTTTGTCCAAAGGAAAAGTGCGCATGTGACGCAACTTGTCATAAGAAAAAGAGTGTTCGTGACACACCTTGTTGAAAGGAAAAGTGCGTCGATCACTGTTCACTTACAAGTTTTTTTTACTAATGCACCTTCTAACATCATGCGCTAGCTATGCAAGTTGTGTCACTAAGTTAGAGGACTAGATCTTCTATTAGATCTCCAGATCTAGTTTGATCGAGGAATAGTCATAAGAAGATGGCTACTACCAACACAAGCACCTCAAATTTGAAGCAGATATCTGGACTCGTACTGACTAGCACCAACTATGAGTTTTGGTTTATCAAGTCAAAGGCATTTCTCGAGCTCAATAAATGTTGGGATATAGTTGAAAATGAGTTTAAAAACCTCATACAAATGCTATGGCCACAATGAGTAATGCAGAGAAGAATGCCCTAGAAGCTCGTCGAGACTGAGATCTCACAACCAAATGGCTTATCCAAAGTTGCATTGAGGATTTTGCTGCGGATCTCAGGACCAACCATCACCCATCAAGCTTGGAGTCTGTTCGCATCCACTTACAGGGGAGCATACCAAGTAAAAACTGTAAGATTGCAAACCCTTTGACTTCGATATGAAAGCCTAAAAATGACGGAAACTGAAATTGTAGATCAGTTCTTCAAGCATTGTAACTCAATTTCAAACCTATGGAAAACCTATACAACATAAGGTAGTTGTTGAGAAGATTCTAAGGCGTCTCATCAAGAAATTTTCTATTGTAGTTACTTCCATAGAAGAAGAAAAAGATCTATCTTAGTTTACCCTAGAAGAATTGACGGGATCCCTTCTATGTCATGAAGCTCAACTCATTCAAGAAGAAGAGTTGTTGAGCAATGCTTCCAACACCGAAGCTTCCCTCAATGCAGGTCGAGGCAGATGAGGATGAGGTAGAGGAAGAAGAGGCCGAGCGTCTTCTCATACAGAGGACAAAACCAGTCATGGACATTCAAATCACTCAAAGAAATATCACAACTCTCAAGTTCAGAGGGGAAGAGGCAAGAGATGGACCAATAAGTCAAATATTTAGTGTAACTATTACAAGAAGTATGTCCACTACGCACGCGAATGCAGAAAGAAGCAAGCAGACCAAAATAGTGGCAGATCCAATTTCTCTAAAGAAGAAGAAGGCTTGTCACATGTTATATTCCTCTCCTATCAAGCAACTTAAGAACATTGTAACTCATATTTATGGATACTATATAGCGGTTGTAGCAATCACATGATAGGTAACAAGTAATTTTTCTCTAGTTTGGATTCCTTTGTTGTGACGAATATCAAGCTAGGAGATGATTTTCTAGTTCCAGCAAAAGTCAAAGTTACTACTCTTGTACTTACAAAGAAGAATACAAATACGTTTATTCGTAAGGTTTTTTATGTACCACATCTAAATCTCAATCTGATCAGTATAGGTCAATTACTTCAGAACAAGTATGATCTTCGATTTTATGATACATATTGTGCCATTTATAATAAACCCCCCCAGTAGGAGACTCATTGCTAAAGTTGAAATGACCAAGAACAAAATATTTCCTCTCAGTCTCATAAGTGCCAACCTTCCAAAGTCTCTATCCCATACTATTCTTAGTCTAGATGAAACATGGTTAGGGAACTATAGATTTGGTCATGAACAATCCAGCTCGTGTAACGATTATACCATTGGAAAACATCAAAAGGATAGCTTCCCCACTTTCACATCTTGAGCTAAAGAACATATTGAGATAGTTCATACAGACCTCTGTGGACCCATGCAAAACCAATCCATAGGAGGTAGCTTTTATTTGATGACATTTATTGATGGTTTTAGCAGGAAAATATGGGATTTTTTCCTCAAGAACAAATCATATACCTTCTCCAAGTTCAAAGAGTTCAACACCTCAACTGAGAAGCAACATGGCATTTAGAGACGGTTCACCACCAGATACAGTCAACAACATAATGGAGTTGTTGAATGAAAGAACCGAACCATCATGAACATGGCTCGTAACATGTTGTCACACAAGGAGCTGTTAGATGAGTATTAGGCTGAAGATGTTGCATGCTCAGTCTACTTGCTCAACAGACCACCCAGGGTGAGTGTCGGGGACAATATTCCTAAAGAAGCATGTAGTGGCACTAAGACTAGTGTTGCACATCTAAGAGTTTTTGGTTCTATTGCATTTGCTCATATAGCTAATGAGATTAGAACAAAGATGGATAAGAAGAGAGATTGGTGCATTTTCATTGGTTACAATGAACAACAAAATGCTTACAAGTTGTATAATTCTGTCACGAAAAAGATTGTGGTAAGAAGAGATGTAAATTTCCTTGAAGACATATGCTGGAGTGATCCTTCATACATACAAGATCTAGAAATTTCATATCAGGGATGATTTTAAGGAACCATACTTATTTAAAAGTGTATAAATGTTGGCAAATATTACAAACTCTTAAAACGCCAACTATAAAATGATTGGCAATATTTTTCAAAAGATATTTAAATTTCCAAGGATTTTATATCGTTTATATAATAATTTGGAGATTTTAAGGGTGAAAAACTTTTACCCCATCAAAATGGGGTGAAATAGAGCTTCAAAAAATGCAAAATGGCGAATCTTTTTTGGGAGAAAAACATGGAAAAATATCCCACTGGGCTGAAATTCGCCCCTAAAATTATCCCTATTTCATATTTGTCAGATCTACCTATAAAACTTCTAAGATTGGAAGTATAGCAGCAAGAAGAAACACTTGCAGACAATCTATCTTAGAACCAGAAAATCAGAAATTTGAGGGAGTTATATGCGCAGACTCTTGTTATTTATGAGCAACTTCAGTGTGCTATGCTTTCCTGTTAGCCCACATATTTTAATGAAGCAGCAAATGATGCACAATGGGACAATGAATGAATGAAGAGATTGATCCCATTGAGAAGAATCAAACTTGGGATATTGTTGATATCCCTACAAGAAAAACCAATATTGGAGTCAAATGGGTCTATAAGGCCAAACTGAATGAAAAAGGAGAACTTGAAAAGCATAAGGAAAGGTTGGTTGTCAAAGGGTATGCACAACATTATGGTGTGTATTATAATGAAACCTTTGCTCTTGTAGCAAGGATGGATACCATTAAAGATATACTTGCCATTGCAGCACAAAATCAATGGCCTATTTATCAAATGGATGTGAAATATGCCTTTCTCAATGGTATTTTTGAAGAAGAAGTGTATGTATACTAACCACCTACATATACTGTCAAAGGTCATGAACATAAAGTGTTTAAGCTGTAAAAGGCCTTGTATGGTCTAAAACAAGTTCCACGAGCTTGGTACAGTAGGATTAATTTCTATTTGGTTCAACAGAGGTAGCAATGATCCCACTTTGTATGTAAAAACAGATCAACAAGGTAAAATGTTAATTGTATGTCTTTTGTTTGATGGCGTGATTAACATTGGTAGTTTGATGCTTGAAGAATTCAAGAGAATCATGATAAATAAATTTGAGATGAATGATCTAGGTCTAATGAAGTACTTCCTTGGTTTGGAAGTTACTCAAACTAATTAATGTATTTTTATTTGTTAGAATAAGTATGATACTGATATTTTACAGAAATTAAGAATGGATAAATGTAAACCAGCAGAAATCCCCATTGGTCTAGGTAGCAAGTTAACAAAGAATGATGATGGACCAACAATAAATTCTACACTCTATAAAAGAAAGGTGTGCATTTTAATGTACTTGACTGCAACTAGACTTGATTTGATGTATGATGTTAGTATTATTTCCATATTTATGGGGTATCCCAAAGAATCTCACTGGAAAGTTGGAAAAATAATTCTGAGATATGTTGCAAGCACACTTGGATATGGCCTTTGGTACACATTCACTAGGCATTACTCTTATAGGGTACACTGACAATGATTTTATAGGAAGCATTAACGATCTGAAAAACACATTTGCTTATGCTTTCCATTTTGGTACAAATTTGATCTCTTGGGAATCTCAGAAGCAACCCATTGTCAGCATGTCATCTACAGAAACAAAGTATGCAGCAATCACCACAGAAGCTTGTCATGCAGTTTGGCTAATAAGACTTTTAAATGATATAGGACACACAAAAAGGATCCAACTCCTATCTTTTGTGAAAATAATTTTGCAAGAACATTGTCCAAGCATAGTGTTTTTCATAAAAAGAGAAAACATATTGACACTTGTTATCATTTCATTCATGAGTTATTCAATAATGGAGATATTACATTGTTGTTTTGTGGCTCTAAGGAGCAATTGGATGGCATGTTCTCCAAACCATTGGGAGCACATGCATTTGAGTTTCAGAGGAAAGCACTTAGGGATTGACACTATTGAGAATATTGTCCTAGTTGAGATTAAGGGGGTGTGTTAGGAAATGTAATCTTACTGGTCAAATGCAACATTAATTAGTTGGTGATTTGGTCACCTTATCTTGATTAGTGACCCATAGTATTTTATGACACATTGTATTGTCCCATGGTTTTGTTGTTATGAGGTCCTATATATGTTGTTGTAAGGCAACCAACATGCTCATTGTATGTTCCATCATCTTCTCCTTCTTTTCTTTAATCTTTAACATTAACGAGGAAGGTATTTGTTTTCACCTTTACATATCAATTAGTGAAGAAGGTATTTGCTTTTGCATATCAAATGCAAAGGCGAAAACTTATGGAGACTTCAAATTTCTGAACTAAAAAAGGCGAAAACTTATGGAAACTTCAAATTTCTGAACTAAAATGAATTTAACATTGACTTGGAAGACGGGTCCTCTTCGTAATGCTTCCATTGGGATAAATTCTGTTTATATTAATATAAAAATATTTGGTGGTAAACTAATTTTAATGAACAATATTTATTGTTACTTTTTGTTTCATATAAATAACAAAATATATCTATATATATTTATTTTTTTTTATAAAAAAAATACTTCAAAAATAATATAGAAAATTTAAAAATATGTTTTAAAATTCACATTGCATTCAAACACCTTAAAACTTATATTAAATTTGAAATACCTTATATTTTATAACTATGTAGAAATAGAGTTTGAAAAATAAGTATAAAAATTGAAATAAAACTTAAAAGATAAGTATGGATTTATGATCTCCATTTATGTATTTTGTAATATTACTGAATTGACGTGTGTTGTTTTAATTTAGAATATTTTTTAATATTAAACAATTGAAGTGTGTTATTTTAATTTAGAATATAAGATATAAATATGTGTTTTTTTTTCAAGGAAAAAATTTATAAATGTCTTTATTTACATTCAACAGATGGTCTAAAAATCCATTAACATCGAGAGTCCCAATCTTATAGCTGGTAATTGCAATCAAGATAATGCTCCATAAAGAGCTTAAAAATATCAAAATTATCCAAAGGCATACAGCCAATTCAAAAATTATAACCAGATTACAAACTGTTCATATAATAGTCCCAAAACTTTAACTCCATCACAGAGAACTGCTCAAAACAGAGAACTAATCTCTGCATCATCTTCCAAGAAGAAAACTCAGTCTTTTTAAGAAGGATATCATTCAAAATAATGCTCCATAAGAACACATAAAACCGAATGTCAAAAACATAGAACATATCAAAATAACAGTTTTACAATTGCTGATATATATTTCCAGAATTTAATCATCATCTCAAAAAACTGCTCATAAAGTATCATAACTGATCTTTGTATCACCATCCACTCAAAACTATAAATATGTGTTTATGTTCTCAATAACCATGTATGCATGTATTTATGTTATCTAATTTTAATATTGATCTATATTGGTCTATGCAATGTGTTGTTTTAATAAAACCTATCTCAATAATGGTATGCAAATAATTTGTTAATCTAATTTATTCGGTGTTGTGTTTTGTGTTATAGTAAACATGAAATATATAATATTTGATTAATGCATTGTTATGTATTTTTAATATTAATCTGATTATGTATGCAATGTGTTGTTTTAATAAAACTTATTTAAAAAACATTACTTTACGTTGTTTTAACATTAATCAAGTGATGTGTGTTGTTTTAATTTAGATAAAACAAATAATATTTAATAAACAAAAAACAATAAATATAAAACAAATAATATTTAATAAAAAAAAAAACTGATATGAAAAACAAAAAACAAATTGTTACCTATTTTTAATCCACCATTTAAATGATACTTATTTAAATCATAATCAAAATGTATTTAAGCATAACAAAATACAATGATTATGAAATAAATCCGGGGTGTATAATTATTACACTTAGGTTAATCTTATTGACCAGTTCAATCAATTAAGTCCAAAATATTAGATAATATCTAAATACTTATAAACATATTTACAAACTATATATCCATATAAAATATTTCTCTTAAAATTATAGACTAAATATTTTGTTTCAAATTGATTCAAGTTATTTAAAAATGGTTCATAAATATCTTTCAAAAGTCTTACCGATAATTTGAAAGAGTTTTTTTTAATGGTTCATAAATATCTTTCAAAAGTCTCACGGATAATTTGAAAGATTTTTTTTTTATCTTGAAATATATATATATATATATATATTTTCTTTTTTTTTTCAGACAAAAAAAAGCATTCCTTGCTATTCTATTGAATCAAAGAAACTGGGTACATCATCAAAAATACAACAAGTCCAACACATGTGGAACCAATATCAACTGGAAGTACTTCAACATCCAGTATAAGAGAGATTTCTCTCCCATAGAGCCTAACTATTAGTGCCTGGGCATCATATACAAGAAATGTGTCCTCTCATAAAATGAACAGTAGGCCAATCAGTTAAGTATGTCCCTAAAGAAGATAATAAGAGCCCAGAAACAATATCCAAGTTAGGGCTTGACTCACTCAAAAGCTCGAGACAAAGCTAATCATCTTAACCAAAATTTTCACAAATAAAGAGCCAAGAGACTAAAAGTCTAAGAACCAGAGCAATGCTCTCAAAAAAGCTGAAGTATAACCTCCCCATAAACTTCATCATCACATATTTCAGTGAGAGAAATATGGTTTGTAGGCATATTAAGCCCTTCCTTGGATAGTGTGTCTTCCCTCTTGTTATGTTCCCTAAAAACATGACTGGAATCCACAAATGTGAACAAATATATGAGTTTCCTAGTGTTAATTCACCATGCCTCTAAGTTCACCATAGTAAGTGTGGATTCATCATTTTCCCAATTTATAATCACAGAGGAATCGCCAAAGATATGAGTATGGCAACCCAATATCTTTAACGATGGATAATGATGCCTAGAGCGCCAATAGCTTGGCTCTAACCAAATACAAACACCTGCTCCTCCTATAGAATCTGTCATAGCTCCATCAAAAAACACCATAGGAAATTTTTGAGCAGGAGGATCTCCAATGAGCCTGAATTTGGACCTATTTACTTGTGGCACCTAATGAGATGCAACATCTAACATGATTACATGACATAGTCTGGAAATTATATTTTCCTTGTCTTCAAAAATATAGCTATTCCTGGTCTTCCATAGATTCCAAATAAAAAAGAAGGGCAGATACAAAAGCCTTCCACCCTTTGTAACCTAGATGGAAAGGTTTTCTAATAGAGATGAATCAAACCAAAGAAAATGTACATCAAACATACTTACCAAGCTATGTATGACCTTTTTCACAAAGGAACAACCAACAAAAATGTGATCAACTATTTCAGCCTTGTTTTTACAGAGACTACATCTATTATGGCCGAACCAACCCCTCTTGTACAATTTATCCCAAGTTTTTATTTTCCTATTAAAATCCAACCAAGTAAAGCACTTCAATTTCTATGGTATGTTGAAGCCCCAAACCATCGATAGGATACCATGTTTTAATAGAGGTAGATGCTCAAACATAATGAGATCATAAGATTTTTTGACAGACACCATTCCATATTTTTTATCAAACACCCAGAGCGGGGAGTCTTCATGATTTCCAATCTTAATTCCACCATGGGATAGGCCTTTGACAAAAGACAACCATTTTTCAGCCCAAATACCTCCCAAGTTGAGATCAGTCGCCATGTACCAGCAATTGAAACCTTGAGTATAACCTTTCAGGTTCTGATCCCGTGCCAGGCTAGAAATCCCAAAGTCAGCAAGATAATCCCTAGGGTCCACTGGTAATAGATATAAAGATTTGAGGCCTGCAATTGGATCTACTCCCAGATGGGTTTTTAGACCATTTCCAACCTTCAAACCAAGCTGACAAGTAATCCAAGACAATATCCTTATAAATCCATTCCATAAATATGAAATTCCATTGACAATGAACTTCCGAGATCTCATCCAATCCTCCAAGGGTTTGTTTTTAATGTATTTATGTGTTATGATCCAGCTCCAAATGCCATTCTCCTTAAGGAGCAACCACATATTATTCATCCTAAATGAGATCCCAAACCATTCCAACTTCTTTATATCCTAACCACCGAATTCAATTGGGGTTGAAACAATTTCCCAACTTGCCAAGTGATATTTCTGATGACAATCTATGTTCCCCCACAGGAAAGAAAATATACTTTTCCTCAACAAATTCAGAATGTATTTTGGAAATATTGCTAGGGAAAACCAATACACAGGAAGTCCAGTGAGAACTGATCTAATAAGGACACTCTGCCACCAAGAGATAGTAACCAATATGACCCGTTCTTAATCTTATTTTCAAACAATTCCACCATCCATCTCCAGTAAGATTGTCGATACCCCAAAGGTTTAAGGCGATATCCCAAGTATTTGAAACTAGTTTGGATAGGTGCCATGCTGTAGGGAAACAGCTCAACACTTTGGCATCGAATATATTCATCAACTTTCTGATAAAGAAAGGAAGAATTTTCTATGCTCACAGCCATACTCGCTGCTGAACAAAATAGGTCTAGGGCATCTTTATATGCTTTCCATTCATCGACAGTAGCAATACCAAATAAGAGAACATCGTCAACAAATAACAGGTGATTAATAGACAGTTCAGAAGAGTACTGTAAACCTTTGATGAGGACTTTTTGTTGAGCATCCAATATAATCCTGCTGAGACTATCTTTAACCAGGATGAATAGTAAGGGAGATAAGGGACAACCTTGACGAATTCCCCTTGTGGCTGGGAAAAATTCAGATGTTATCCCATTGACTAAGACTGCAAAACAAACATTAGTTACACAACCCATAATCCAATTCACACCAATCAGAGGTATGCCAATCTGGAGAACTAGAAGTCTCAAAAAATTCCAATTAACCCTATCAAAGGATTTGACCAAGTCAAGTTTTAACACCATGAAATTAGAATTCTTGGTTTTAGAGTGCGATATTTCCTGGGTTATGCCAAAAGGTTCTATAATTTTCCTATCCTTCAAAAAACCAAATTGCTGAGCAGATATAGTCATGTTCAGTAATGGCTTCAGACAAAGTGCTGCAATCTTAGAGATGATCTTGTAAACAAGGTTGCATAACGAGATAGGGCGAAAATCAGTGAAGGTAGAAAGCTTTTCACACTTAGGAATTAGAGTCAAGAAGGTTTAGTTTAGTGATCCAAGAAATTTCCCTTTAGTTCTAGCTTGCTCAGCTACCATGACTAGTTCCTCCCCAATGAGGTCAAAAGAATCCAAGAAGAATTCAACCAACCATCCATCTAGGCCAACGCTTTTATCTTTCTTGAATCCCTTAAGAACAACGTCCACTGCCTGAATAGATATAGGCTCCAGAAATCTATCTACATCTTCTTTCTCGGTCAAAGTGGGGAATAACCTAATCACCTTTATTTGGTCAGTAATATTTTTAGTTTGATCATCCTCAAATAATTCATAGAAACGTTGTTTCCCAAGTTGTTTTAGAGGTGCATCCTCTAAGACCATGTTACCATTCTTATCATTTAGGGACCAAATAGCTTTGGAATTTATTCTAGCAGATGCATAGGTGTGAAAAAACTTATTATTTTCATCATCTTCGTTTATCCAGAGCACTCTGCTCTTAAGTCTCAGAGTAGTGATCTCATGGGCCCAATATTTTCCTTTCCTATCTTGTAGAGTTTTGAGCTTATCTGAATTCTCTATTGACAGTAGACCATAGTCCTTCTATAAGATTTCAACGATCTCATCATTAATTTCTAAAATCATTTGTTTTCTTTCACCTTTTTTCTTCCTTTACTGGCTTTTAACCGTACTCTTGATCCTACCCAATTTAAGGGAGAAGGAGTCCAAAATATTTAGAGGACCCGAGGTTAGAGGAGCCTTCCAAGATGTAGTAACCAGAGGAGTGAAATCATCTTCCAAGAGCCAAGCTCTATTAAATTTAAAGGGATAACACTGAGAAGTAAGTCTTAGGCCCCATTCTAGATAGATAGGGTAATGGTCAGAGACATCTGAAGGAGTAGACTAAGATCTATAGCATGCAAGGATAGGGAGGATATATTCAGATAATAAGGATCAGTCAAGTCTTTTGCTAATGCCTGCATCCCCAAAACGAGCGTTCCTCTAAGTTGGGCCAGGATAGTTCATGGAGAGATCAACCAGATTGTCATTAGAGGAAATTTGGGGTCTAAAATGGGCCTTATAAGAAAACGTGCCAACAATAAATTTTGTGAGTTGGAATTCAAGAACCAATAGAATTTCAATAAAATGAGTCAACCATAATGGTTGAATTGACATATTTGTCATAAAAGAAAACTACTTTTTTTGTTCGTATTTTCGACATATCTCCCTGTTTTTTTACTCAAATTTCAAGCGGGAGAGATCGTTTGATGCGGAATTTAATTCCGCATCCAACGATTACCCACAATTCATACTTTTAACGGACCCCGCTACCCCAAAAACAATAAATACCTAAAAATCGTGATGATGACATCATCATCACATTTTTTCAGGTTTTTCTTTGGGGGGTAGCGGGGTCTGTCAAAAGTATGCAGTGTGGGTACTCGTTGGATGCGGAATTAAATTCCGCATCCAACGAGCTCTCCCGCTTAGAATTTGAGTAAAAACACAGGGAGATATGTCGAAAATACGAACACAAAAAGTAGTTTTTTCATTCTTCCTCCAAAATTAATAACTATTATTTTATTATTTTAACTATTATTTTAATATTTTAACTATTATTATATTATCTTCCTTAGGAGGCCCA
The DNA here is from genome assembly GCA_001517045.1 of Pseudotsuga menziesii. Taxonomy (NCBI): domain Eukaryota; kingdom Viridiplantae; phylum Streptophyta; class Pinopsida; order Pinales; family Pinaceae; genus Pseudotsuga; species Pseudotsuga menziesii. Next base: position 38,929 of record LPNX010333722.1, on the reverse strand, counting down.
TTTTAGACCTCAAATTTCCTTTAATGAACTTGTAATAAGCTGGGTGAAGTGAGAAGCCAAGGGGTTATACCTTGCTTGAGTACCCCAAACTTTAGAGGAGGAGATTGTTAAATTTAGATCACCATCCACGAGTAAGTTTGGTAAGGATAACAAACTGCCATCCATAATGTTATCCCAAAATACAGTTCTCTGGGCATAAGGTCTGTAGCAGTTTATAATGGAAAGGATCTCAGATATCCCCTTTATGCTAGCTCTGAGCACAATACCAACAATAGAGAAGTAGGCCTTGTAGCAAACTGGGAGAGGGTTCCACCCTGCAAGGAAGCCACCAGAAAGTCCAGCAACATCTATGGCACAGAAATCCCACCCAGGCTTGAATTTTGAAAACAGAAGAAGTGACTGAGAATAATTGCACATAGTTTCTTGAAGTAATATCATGTCTAGATTTAGATCAGAGAACAGTGAGCCAAGGGATTTTTGTTTGCAAATCCCTCCAAAACCTCGAATATTCATAGATAATATTTTCATGGGGAACTTGACTCTTCAAGTGTGCTTTCTCTAAGTACCTGTGATGTGGAAGGAAAAGAACGAGTCTATCTGGATGCATTCTTCAATCGTGAAGAGAGAGGGGTATAGTGTCGCATATTTCCCAAGTCCTATGAAGAAGGCTTGTTAGCCTTAAGAATGGTCACATTTTTTAAACGAATGGAGTCCAAGGGGAGCGTAGAAGGAGAAATAGGATATTTTTCATAGAAGATCAAGAGGGAGTTTAGGAGAGATGGATCCATGAAAGTAGGCTCTTCTCTGGGACTGGAAGGCAAGGTGTTCATAGGTGAAGTGGAAGTACTTGTTGAGAGAGATGGAGGTGAAACAGAGGGAGCTCGGAGTGAGGGATAGTGTTCAAGAGTAAAGGGGGGAGGCCCCTCCTCTAGAGGAGCATCCGAATAAGTAAGGGGCTCCATGGATGAGTGCTTCAAGGGTATATCCAAAATTACAGGGCGAGAGTGATGAGCACAAACTTCAATGTCTTTAATAAACATCATTTCTCCTTTAGACAGTTCTTCATAAGGTGTCGGTGAGGAAGAGACATAAATATCCTCAGGAGAGTGAACCAAGGGTACCATAGGGGGTTGACTATCATCAGGGGAGGGGGAGATAGGACCAGGACTAAGATCAAAACCCCTCATAACCAGATGACCCTTGTGGAGAAGAGCACAAGAATTGTGTAGATTCCCAGTCTCATGGCAGTAGCTACACCTGAAGGGCATGTTCAAGTAGTCAAGCCTCTGAGTAATAAAATGATTACCATAGACAATCTCAATCTCGGGAAGTAATCCATCAGATATATCAAGATCGACCAGAACCTTAGTTGTCTGCTTGTCAAATAACAAGTGAAATTCCTTTTCAAGGGAAACCCAATCGAGTTAGCCAAGCCTGTGAGAATATATTTATTCCATAGAGGAAAGGGTAATGCAGGAGGGAGAACCCATAAGTGTCAAATAGTGACTCTTTCCATAAGAGGATCGAAACCAGTATGCCAGTGGTTCAAGACTAAGGAACCCTTCTGGATATTCCATAGATTACCTAAGATGTGGGTGGCATCAATCTCTTTAATAAATACAAATAGCAACCAATTATCTGCAGAAGACTAACAGTGGGCACATAGTGAAGGATTGGTTTCCAATTAATGGTCTCCCACTCAACCCATTCTTCCTTCAACAAGGAACAGTACTCATGCCTTCCTATAAGGGCTCTGAGACAAAGGGTTTCAAACTTGTCCATGTAAATATCATGACCCAATACAAACCGATGCTTCAAGTCGAGTGCCTTAAGTGATTTTTCTTTCCGGTGGGCACGACCATGGTGCTGTGAGCGACCCATCTTAGGGCCCCCACCATTCTCCAAGGGTTCACCAGGGTTACCCATGGCTGACAAAAGGAATCCTGATAAGGTAAGGGTTAGGTTACTACAACCCTCAGGAGATCCAACAATCGAGGCAAACTGACACCCAAGTATTCCCACCCAAAAATCCTGAGACCGACTAAAATCCAAGCCAACAATAACCACACCCTAGGAACAACAGTAATCAGGTTCAGACAAGGGCATAAACCCCACAGGTAGCCAGGAAACTATTTTCAAGGATCAGATAAGAGGAGAAACGCTAACAACCAAGGTTACCGACAGAACCCTTGAAAAAAACAACCAAACAGAAGGCTAAAAAATATAAATATTCCCAGTTTTTAATCATGGTTGGTACTAACCCTCAGGAATCGAGGGTGAAATCCATGTGGGGTCGCTGATAGATAAATCCCATAAACCCTTAGAATAAGCGTTTACACCAAGACCCAGACCTAGCAATAGGAAAATAAATAATAAACGGCAAAGCCAGAGAGTACCTAGAGGCAGCATGAGCACCAGATATCATGATTATGTCGGGTGTTGCAGACCGCTCAAGTCAACCATAAATGACATCACCCATCAAATCCGAAACCCACAAAAAAAATGATAATAAACAAAATCACCGCCGAAGAGACCGAAGAGACTACTCAATATTCCAGTCGAAATGAGGTCAGGAACTGCACAAGAACCAGGTCAATCAACGTGCATGGAGAGTATAACTCCAAAGGGTGGCCAATAGAGCCAGCAAGACAATAATACCAATATACTCCTGCAACAAGAACATGGAGAGATAACCATGACCAAGGATAGTCACACGCTAACAAACAACAAAAATTCCACCGGTGCTAGGACTCTAAACAGTTAATGCATCCCTGAAACGAGTGTAGGGAGGGTTACAACAACTGAAAACAGCCACAGATAGTGCAGTCGGTGCTCCAACAGAACCCTAACCCTAAACCTTCACTCCCTTTGAAATATGTTAGTTATAACGATATTAGTTAGTTATCTTTCAAAAGTCCCGATATTATAGTTAGTTATAACGATAATAGTTAGTTATCTTTCAAAAGTCCCAAGACTATAGTTAGCTATAACAAGAATGATTAGTTTTGTTTCGAACATACGCTAGCTATTTAGTAAATTCTAGTACAATATTGTATTTTAGAGATATTATCGATTTCATGCTTATTAGAAGCTAATACAATATTGTGTATTTTAATATTATCGATTTCGTGCTTACTAAAATTATATCTGTGTGAATCTAATCTTATACTAATATATTACTGATAAACAATAAAATATGTAAAGTATATTTTATTATTTATATAGTTAATAATGTTGAATGATTTGTAAATTGATGTTTTTTTATGCATGTTTTTGCATTCATTTAGTTCAGTTCTTCATCTGAAGAACTCAGTACTATTTATGTAAAAAAGGTGGGAAGACAAGGGAATGAATTGTGTTTGCAATTTTGGTGGTTTGGAATTTCTAATGGTTTGGGGTTTTTATGGTTAAATTTTTTAGTTTATAAACTATATGGATTTATCTTTTTAAAACCCTAGTGTGTGGCATGTCCTTAGTCACATCAAGGGTTTATGGTGGTTTTTCAAAAGATACGTTGATTCCTGACAAAGGTTATCATCAATCACATTAAAGGGATGTATCTCTAAGGAATGTAGAGGAGGTAGATTTTTCTTGAACAACCATTTCCTTACTTAAGGATGTATTTATTGAGTGCTTGGGGTTTCATGATGTGTCATAGGTAGACTCTGTTTCGGTGGAGGATGGTAGTATTTTGTCTTGAGGCATGAATTTTTTTGTAGTAGTCAGTTAGTCCCATTTCTCAAAAGGTGATTAAGGATGTAGGAGGTTATTTTATAAGGGTTTAAATGTAGAGATTGTGATTTCATCGACAACTATTGATTTGTGTCCTCTGTTTGTTTCAAGTGTCTCATTTCTCCAGCTAAAAAGAAAGGGTCCTCATGGTGAAAAGGCAAAAATTCATTAACACTAAAAAACATTGAAGGTGAAAAAGGGCCAAAATTTGTAGGCTCTTGAAAAAAATGTCAATTATGACTTAGTAGCAAGTCTTTCTTCCATGGATTTAGTCATCCGATGGAATAGTTGATTGTAATGTCCCTTAAATCTGTAAATAAAAAAATTATATGGAAAAAAAAACTAGTAAACTATAAGGTTCATCTAAAATTAACCTCGACATTTGAATAAACATATTAAAAGAGATACTTGTATTTGTTTTTTTCTAGATTCCTTTCGTAGATTAGTACATGGTGACCTATTTTCTTATGGTGATATTTTATGTCGTTTATTTGTAATAACATGTTTTCTTGTATACTGTACTATGGTTTATTGTTTTGACCTTCCTACTTCATTCATATTGGTTTATAATGGATGTTTTTAACACGTAACCCAATCTTATTTACTAAAATGTCATGTCTAACTTACATTTTCTTGTAAAGGGAAAAGAGTGGTTGGATTTAACTAACGACTCAATGAAAAGGTATGAATGACCTCTATGACTTGGGATTACTTAGTTCATTACGAACTAATCCATGAGGAACTCATTGTTTGTAGGTCCTAGGTACCACCCCTATGTTGAGTGTATGGTTTCTAATGAAGTAAATAGACTAAGAAGCTAAGTGTTAAACTTGGAAACTAAGGGATGTATGCCTAGAGGAATACATGCCTACAATAAGGAGAAAATTAAACTATGAAAAGTGGGTAATTATCTAAATGTTAGTGGGAGTGGTTTAGCCTTTAATGAAGACCATGTGGTCACCTCCCACACTGGATCAAGCACATATGTGCTTTTCTATGGTTTTGAAACCCTATTTCACATTCCAAGGGGGATGAGGGGAGTGAGCTCCCTTCCTAGTGGTTTCATTGGAAAAGCATGGAAAATAGGTTTGTGGGTTACATGTACACCATCGTTGCTCAAGTATAAACCTCCCCCATGAGGATTTCTTTAACTCTATCTACTTTTAATTTTTATCTGAAACATGCTCTGATATCTGACAGGTTTTCGTGGCAGGTTGGCATTGCGTTGAATAGGCTTGTGATCGGGGAAGGAAAATCCCTCAAGCAAAAATTTGTAATCCCCAATTTCATATGGCCTTCACCTCTGGTTGGTCGTTTTGCATTTTGAAGGGAAAATTAGGATGCTCCGTTTGGGGTTTAAGGGTTTGTCATTCAGATGTTACAAGGGTTTGTGAATGCAAATAACGCTCAATAATTTCATGTGGTTTTAGTGTTTTATGATCATGTTACGTGTGGATAAATTTGTAAATTAAAATTTGACCATGGGTGAAAATCCATCTAAAACCCATTTTCTTGAAATTCCAGTTTGTACAGGCGTGCTCTTTCAAGATTTAATGTTTTTACTAGGTGAATGATGAAGTAATTTCATGGATTTATAATCTTTGTGTTTTATTTTAAGTTATGAATGTATCTTGTACATTCCACCAGGTAATGTTGTCAGGGTGAAACGATTTGTGCTTAAAATGCTTGCTCTGTGGGTTTATAGAGTATATGGGAAAAATGTAATTGATTTGATTTACAGAAATTGTTATCTCAGTTTTTGTTAATTTAAATATATTTGGGCAAGCATGGCCGATGAGCACTGTATTTCTGTTATGGTGGAGGGGTTCTGCGTTAACAGTGTCATTGCCAGCAATGGTACTATGGGTATTTTTGTTTTGTATTTACTGTTGGAGTGGAAGATCTTTGGTTTTGTTTTCGATTCTCTACAGAAGCACAGGAAAATGCCTAACTCTTTTCTTTTATTTATTTATTTTAAATGTTATGCTAGTAAATTCATATGAAAACATTGAAAACATCGACACTCCTTTCAAAGGAGGGATGGAAAATATCTCTATGGGATTCGATGGTTGGTTGGATATCGTGATACCCTAGTTTGCTTATCTGGATAGTTATGAATTTTTTTAAATTTTTAAATAGGCTTTCATCCAATGCTATGCATATTTTATGGGGTTATATTCGTAGTTCTCAAAATGTTGATATCGTGGATTTGGGCTGCAAGACACTCTACCTATCGCGAATCTATTTTGTTTATCATTGACATGTAAACGTTTATTTAAATTATGGTTTATTTATTGGCTAAATTTGTAAACCATGCGTGGATGATTTGTAATAGATGCTACGTGTTTATTTTAGGTTTATAAACAGAGCTCCAACACAATCTTTCTTTGCTGGAGCAAAACTTTGCTTGGGAAATAAATCTGTCCGATATGTTAAAATGATTATTTGATTTAACAACTATGTGTTCTAGGATCTATGATTTCTATGCATGAGGAATCTGTGTGAAATCAACCATGTTCATAATGTTTTGGAAATTATTTATCATAATCTTTATAAAGGCTTAATCCTATATTCTATCCTAAACCCTAATACATTTGTAAAAACTTTGGAAATAAATTATCATAATCCTTATAAGATATTAATCCTAGATTCTTTATTAAAACATAAAAATTTAAAAACATTTATTCAAGTTTATGAAGGATGATTTACAGCTTTCAATACAAAAATTGATTACTATAATCTCATCCTGTAAACATATTTAAAAGCATAAATAAAATTTGATAAAGGGTAAACCTCTTACCTGTAGTTGTGTAGCTTGTAATAGCTATATCACCCTACACACTTCAATGCAAAATTAATAGGAAATACTATGTTTCTGACATGTGGAATGGTAATTGGATGACCTCAGAACTGCCACGTTCCTCCCAACCTTGACCCAGAACCGTTCCTGGCTCTTAATTAGATTCCCTAGAGCTGGTTCCAACATGCAAGAGAAAAGTAGAAATCCTAAGGATGAGGCTGCTACTATTTGGAATTTAGGCTTTGTATTCTCTAAGTGTTGGGTTTGGAAATATTCTCCAATATCATCTAGAAATAATCATCAGATCCCATGCCCTCTCATAGTTCTTTCTTTTATAGATATTCTTTGGGAAAAAAGGGCAGTTGGTTATCTTCAGTTAAATCAAGACTTTAATACTTTCTTGGTAAATCTTATTTAGATTTATATGTAATATACATTAATTTTTTATAACTAGGAACTTTCTATTAGTTCCTACTTGAGTTTAGAAAAGAATTATTGTTTATATATTTAGTTTATAAAATAATATATGTATAGACTTTGACTTAGTACTCTTTGTTATCTTTGATTTATTTTCTCTCTCACACACATATATTATTCTCATAGAGGTATGTATACTTCACTTAGATCTTCTATCTTTATTTATTAAAAATAATTTTGTGTATATATACATATATATATTCATCTTTTATTATCCATGCTTAAATAGCATAAATGTTTATTCAATGCTTCCTTAGTTTATGTTATTCTTTTAAGAAGGCCTTAAGTGGGTTTGGTGGATCAACTAGGATAGGTATCCCTAGAAATCTATACATGTTGGATTGCATCGTATTTGTGGTAGTATCTTGCATTCCTTGATGAGAAATAGACTGTGATTTGAATAAATCAACTTAAATAAGTATGATGAAGGTTGGAGCTATTCAGAGTATTTCCAACTCAACACCCTAAATTAAAGTAACCCATCGTGCTATTCAGATCTTATGCTCAACATTATAAAATGAGCGTTACGTTAGTGCAATTCCATAGCATTTTTCTCAACAAAAGTACTAGGATGCATTTCTACAATACACCTAGGGATAAAATAGCCAAAGATTTGATGCTCCAGAGATTATGCTCAACATCATGTTGGAGTGCTACAAGACTTATTCCCAATGCTTTTATCCTTTACTTATTGGGGCTACCTATGTGCTCCATAGCTTACGCTCAATGCATAGCCTCATAACCCATGTTCTCCAAGTCTTATTCCCAACACTTTTATCCTTTACTTTCCGAAGTTACCTATGTGCTCTAGAGCTTACACTCAACATAGTCTCATAACCCATGAGCTCTACGGCTTATGCCGAACACTTTTATCTATTACTTGTTAGGGTTACCTATGTTCTCCAGAGCTTAAGCTCAACACATAGTCTCATAACCCATGTTATCCATGGTTTATGCCCAACACATCATAGAAATCAATCATGTATATCAGTATTCTGCATAATACATCACAAAAATATCATCTCAGTATATTAGGGCTTATGCCCAATCACATAATAAATAAATCAACTAAATCAGGGCCTATTCTCAGTACCACAAAAATGGTTCTTGTCCAACAGGGCGTATGCCCAATATATAATCATATAACAAAACAATAAAACATGTGCATTGAGGATTATTCCCACTATATCTATATAACCAACATAAATCATGTGCAGTGGGGCATACACCTAATAGAAAGACATAACTATAAAATCAAAGTAAATCCTGTGTAGTGGGGTTCATGCCCAATATAATCAAGGTCAAAATTTAGGATATTACATCCTTCCCCTCTTAGAACAACATGATCCCGGTGTTCTAGGGAATAGAAATGAAATCATGGAACAAGGCGAGGTAAGCCTCTTTCATGGTGGCTTCATTCTCCCATGTGGCTTGATGGGGCCCAAAGTGATTCCATTGCACTTTTAGCTGGACAATAGTTTGCTTCCTGAGTTGTACTTCCCTCTTGTCCAAAATGTGAAGGGGCTCTGGGATAAACTACCCTTCAGGTTCCACTTGTTGAAAGGACCAATCAATCACATGTTTAGTATAATAGACATATTTATTTAATAAAGAGGCGTGAAAAACATTACGAACTTGTAAGTGAGCATGTAAAGCTAATTCATATGCCACTGGCCCTTTCTTGGCTAGTATCTCAAAGGGTACACAAAATCTTGGTGCCAACTTTCCGCACCTCCCTAGGATCAATGAGCTTCTTTTTGCTTTTACTTTTAAATAAACATGTTCATCAACTTGGAAATATTTATCCTTTCTCTTTTTATCCACATAACTTTGTTGGCGGTCTTGTGCCTATTTTAGATTCTGTTGCACTTTGGTGACTAACCATTCTAGGTCTTTCAGTAAATTTGGCCCTAGCACGAGTCTGTCCATCAGGATATGCCAAGTCACTGGTGTCCTACACTTTCTACCATATATTACCTCGTAAAGAATCATTTTGGTAGAGGTCTGGTACCTGTTGTTGTATGAAAACTCTATGAGGTGCAAGTAATCCTCCCACTTTGTGGGATTGTTCATTACGTACATTCTAACCAAATCCTCCAAGACTTGATTTACTTGTTTTGTTTGTTCGTCTGTTTACAGGTGGTAGGCGGTATTGAGTTTTAATTGTGTACCTAAGGTGAAGAATAAATATCTCCATAATTTATTGGTAAATTTTGTATCTTGATCCAAGATGATTGCCTTGGGTATCCCATGCAATCGAAATATTTTTTTTAGGAAAATGTCTGCAATGTGAACTGCTTTGTATGTTGAATTTACCGAAATAAAGTGTGTCTCTTTGTACAACTTATCGACTACTACAAAAATGGAATCATTCTCTTTCTTTCTCTTTGGAAATTCTGTAATGAAATCCATACTGATAACCTTCGATTTCCATTTCAGAATGGGTAACGGTTGTAGCAACCCTGAAGGATGTTGGTGCTCTGCTTTAACTAGTTGGCACTCTTAGTGTTTTACGATGAATAGTGCTATGTCGACCTTTAACTTATGCCAGAAAAAGTGTTTCTTCACTACTGATATCATCTCTCGATATCCCTGGTGCCTTGAGTAGGGATTTCGATGAAAATCTATTATAATGTTGGACCTGATGTCTCCTCCATCTGGGACATAGAGTCTCTCTTTAGACCACAATAATCCTGACTCGTCTACCTTATATTCCTTCTGTTGTTGGAATAACCTATATTCATGAATCTTTTTAAAGACCTAAGCATAGAAACAGTCAACCCTGCTTATCATTCTAATCCTATCGCGCAAGTTCGAATCAGTTTGAGTCAAAGTTACCTCATACAACATATGAGCTTGTCGACTTAAAGCATCGACAATTTTGTTTTCCTTTCCTTTTATGTGCTTTAATTCGAAGTGGTAATTGCCAAGGAAGGCCAACCATCTAGCCTTCTTGGAATTTAAATCTTTTTGGTCGAATAAATATTTTAGACTCATGTTGTCTTTCTTTAATAGAACCTTCTTCCCCATGAGGTAGTGCCTTCACATCTTCAAGGCATGGATAATGGAAGCTAGCTCAAGATCATGTGTGGGATAGTTTTGTTCATGTTCTTTTAATTGTCATGATTCATAATAGATTGCGTAGTCATTTTGCATTAGGAATCCACCAAGTCCTTTTTCGCTCGCATCTATGCAAAAAATGAAATCCCCATCAGGATCCGAAATTCTTACTATAGGTTCAATAGTCAAGAGTTGTTTTATCTTTTCGAATAATTCTTCGCACTTGGTCATCCACATGAATTTGTTTTCTTTCTTCTGTAAGGCAGTCATGGGACAAGAAATACTATATAAGTTCTCAATGAAATTTTGGTAGTAACCCGCTAGTCCCAGAAATGACTTAATGTCTATGACACACTGTAGGGGTAGGCCATTCCTCGACAACTTTAATCTTTTTTGAGACAATGACTATCCTTTTTTCTAAAATGATGTGACCTAGGTATTGTATCTGTGGTTTGTAAAAATCACACTTGCCAAAATTGGTGTAAAGTTGGTGTCCTTGTAATACTATTCGTAGATGTTCCTCATGTTCTTCCCTACTCCTTGAGTAGATTAGTATATTGTCTATAAATACTAATACAAAATTATCCAAGTATTTACTAAAAATATTTTTCATCATGCATATAAAATTGGTTAGTGCATTGGTTATCCCGAAAGGCATTACCACAAACTCATAATGTCCATATCAAGTTCGAAAAGCAGTTTTGTGTATTTCTTCATCACGGATCCTTACCTGGTGGTATCCAGATCGGAAGTCGATCTTCAAAAAGATATTTGTTTCTTCGACTTGATCAAACAAGTCATCGATCGTAGGAAGTGGGTAATGGTTTTTTATGGTCATGTTGTTGAGCTGTCGGTAATCGATGCATATTCACATCGTATTGTATTTTTTATTTATGAAGAGTATAGGTGCTCCCTAAGGAGACACACTAGGTCAGATATAACCCTTCTCTAAAAAATTTCTGTAACTATAACTTGAGCTCCACCAATTCTAGTGCGCTCAAGTTGTATGGGGCTTTTGAAGCCGATACTGATCTTGGTGATAATTCTATGGAAAATTCTAAGTCCCTCTTGGGTGGTAGTCCCAGTATTTCCTTGGGAAATACATCTTTGAAGTCTATGATAACCGAAAAGTGTTAAATTTGTTGTTCTCTCTCAGCTTATATGTTTTGAATGTTAATCACAAAAAGTTTGCAACCCTTCCTTATGCATTTCTTTGCTTGTAAGGCATATATCTATTTAACATGAAACTTCTTGGGTATGCCATGAATCTTTCAATTGATTCCTCTAGTTGTCTGTGCATAAGATCGTCTTGTTTAAATAGTCATGCATGACATGGTTTTGTTCCAACCAGTCCATTCCTATAAGTACATCGTATGATCCTATGGGTAAGATATTTAAGTCTACCTTGGTTGGAAAACCATTCATGTGTATCTCTCATTCTTTTACTAGTTCTGAAACCTTCCTTTTTTTACCAGTGTCTAGTTGTACCATCCATAGTTTCTCATGTTTCTCTTTGTTTAGTTTACATGTGTTGACAATCTTGGGGGAAACATAGCTCCTGAAAGCACCGACATCAATTAAGATTGAAATAGATGCATTCAAAACTTTACCTTCTATCTCGACCATAGTGGCCTGACGGTCTGCTTGTTATTCATCGAGTGCTCCATAGATCATAGGTGTACTAGCCATGTCTTCTACTATTGGGTCTTCTTGTAAGTTTTGTAAGACTCCATTTGTCTTGTTTGGGAAATATCTGGCATAATGGGGCCCTTGAAATTTCTAGCAGCTAACTTGCAGTGGGGCAGCCTTGGCTCCTTCATTTGTTGCTGGTCTGTTGGAATTTGGTGCAGGAACATTTGGCCATGCACTAGGTTTGTTGAAATTTTTGTTAGGTGGGAAACTATTGTTCTATTTCTTGTAGGGATGTGGCTTAGAACCAGGTTTTTGGTTATTTGAGAAGGACCTAAATCTATCTTGATGTTTTTTCATACTTTCCTATCTCAGTTGTCCATATTCATAACAAAGTATAGCCTTGTGCAAGGTGGTGTGTATATTTTTGGGCATATCAAACTCAATTCTGTCTTGAAAATTTGGAGGGAGACATCCCAAAAAATGTTGTATCTTGACCTTTTCATCCTTTATGTAAGGTACATAGTGCAATAGATTTAAAAAACGGTTTATAGATGCATCCATAGTTAGGGAGCCCATCTTTACTTTTAGGTCAAAGAGTCTTTTGGACATATATTTTTCCTGGAATATTTTGTTGAAAGTAATCCATCTGATATCATTTACTTTATCCCTCTTAGTATATTTCAAGTCTCTCCACCAATTGGTTTCCTTTCCATTCAATTTGTAAATGGCCAGCTGGGATTTCATCTCGTTGGAGTAATTATGTACTATAAAGTTTTTATTCATACCCAGGAGACATTCTTTAACCTTCTCTCCGGTATTCATTTCCCCTTCATAAGCTGGGGCTTTGATCTTTCAAAATTCTCCCTGAAGACTATCACCATTTTTCTACCTTTTCTTGCAAGGAGAGGGTGATCCATCACTGGAAGAACTTTGATATTCTTCTTCTGTGAAGTTAGGGGTGTGTTCTTCTCGTCCCTCATCTCTTGGAGTGTTGGTCCTTCTTTTATGATGACAATTTTCTTTGGGATTTTTTGTTGAGTGGGTGGACTGTCTATGGGGGTTTACCCCTATCAACTTTCGAAGTAGAGCTTCATTTATTTCTTTTTGTTCCCGCCTTTCATTCATGTTATCATCTTTAAAACTCTGCATATCTTCTTGTAGACTTTGTATAGTATTCAATAAGACGGAATTTAGTTCCACCATGATTTATTCTTCTTGGGGTGGGGAATTTAGGTTCCCATGTCGATTGTTGTTCTCTTTTGTGTCCATGATTTGTACCCCTCTTTGTATCTCTACAGTCCAAACATTGAGTAACAATATTATTCTGTAAGTTTAAAACCACAATAAGGTTTTGAAAACACATTTATGCAGCAGATGTTCAGTAACGAGCCCATAATGTCTTGTTGTAGCTGCAACCTTTTTTCTGAAATTTAAAAAAAAATTTGGACCCTCCTTTTGATTTTATCTAGCGTAGGGTTGATTCGGTTTTCTTAAAACTGTCCTAGAAGTCCAGTTTTCTCTGCTTAAGAAATTGATCGTTTGAAGTTGGAAGCTCAGTCAACGATTTTTTCCACTGTTTCGGGATTTAAATGATCTAATACTGCCGTTTTCCCAGTCGATACAAGGAAAACTATAGAGTCTGTTGTTTTATTGTTTCTGAGCTTAATATTTGATTTTATGATGACTTTTTATCGCTGTCGAGAGTCAGTTGATGAATAAGCTGGGGCATTAGTCTTTTATGCTGCCGATGTTTCAGAAGTCAGTTGATGAACATCCCGAGGGATAGTTTTCTTTCTCGCCGATACGTAGGAACCACAAACACTTCTATTTTTCTTTATTTTTTCTCAAACCTATTGTTTTAACTGTCGGTGAATTTTTTTTGTTTTTGCTATCGGAATGGTCTATGATTTTGTATCAGAATACTTGTCCTCTATGCCGCTGCCATTTCGGAAGGCAAATGGTGATTGTCCTAAGAGATAGTCTTTCCACTCACCGATACCCAGAGCTTAAGTATTTCAGGTTCTGATACCTTTTTTGTAAAAGAGTAGGTCACAATGATACCTTTTATATCGTCGACACTGCGAAGAGTGTTGTGGTTTGAAGTTTCGATGTGTTAAAGGTTTTAGGTTCCGATCGCCAATACACGATGACCGCGATGAAAGTGCTTGGCATCGTCGACACTGCAGAAATGTTAAGATTTGGAGTTCCAGCCTTTATCCTTTAGAGCTTCTGATCATCGACAGGCTTAAAAAAATTTCGTGGATCCGTAGTTGATTTTGAGTCTGCCATTGTGGCTGTCAATCAGACTATCCTTCCGATGATTAGAGATTTTAACTGCCGATAGGGTTTTCCCGCCGAATTTGTATGATTTTACCCTATTTCATGGGATGGCGGAGGTTTGCCTTGTTTTTTATCGAGTTAGTGTTTTCCACGATGAAGAGCATAGTATAGGGTTCAGTGTTTTGAGGATTGGCGGTTACAATGATATGGTTCATGCTTTTATCGGAGGAGTTAGATTAGTTCGATTGCGGCCCGGATTAAAATGAAGAGTCTATTCTATCGGGGTTTTGAAGTTTTTTACAAATAGTCAACTTAGAGGGTTTTAAGACACAAACTTGCAGGATTTTCTTTGCCTTGTCATTTTTTCTTTTCATGCATTAATACTGTGTATATTTCATTTTCAAAATGTATATGATTGATACAATTTTTTGTTATTTTTGTAAAAGCTAAATGGTCTAAGAACATGCTATGTTTATGATAGGGTGATTGCTGTAGAGACTCACTAAGACATTAGAAGAAGAAGAGGCCACAAAGAGACAAGAAGATGCTAGAAGGCTAGCACAAGAGGAAGAAGGTTGGTTGAAGAGTGAAGAAGAAGAAAGAAAGCGAGCTGTAGAGGAAGCAGCAAGGAAGGGTAGAAGGAGTGAAGAACCAGGCTGCTAAATATGAGATAAATATTTGATTTCTTGAGCCTTCTGGATTTGAAGGCATAGCAACAGAGGCCCAGGATTGGAAAAAGTTCATCAACGACCAAGCTGGTCCCTCTTCATAAAGTGCTCTTAAATTTTAATTTAAAATGTAATATATTGTATAAATTATGAGCACGTACTACAAGAGAAATTTTGGAACTGAAAGGTTGGGGAAGCCAAAAATTCATTAAGGGGCAGCCCAAAGGTTTTGATTTTTGTATAAATATAGGAGAGCTTAGATGTAGAAAGGAATTTTTCCCAGATCATTTGTGAGAGTATACTGTAAGAAGAACTAATTCCTTTTACAATAAAGAATTACAAGTTTCTTGCTGGAGAAAGTTTGGTGGAATGTTTCAAATGTTTTTCTATGGATCAGTTGAATGTGAACTATTTCGTTTTTAGCTTACTTCCATTAAATGTGAGATCGTTCTAACTCATTGAACTTTTTCATGTTCTGAATACACTCTAGTTTATTCTGTGAAATTTCCACTGTGAGTAATGAAGGTTGTCATAAACAATAAGCTATCTTGTTGTTCTTATTTCTATTAATGCTCATGTGTTCTGAAATAAGTAACAACTATCTGTAATTTTTCTTAATACATGTGCAAAAATACATTACTCATTGTTAATTGATAATTCTGCTCCCTAGGGATAGGTTAGTTAGTTTTAGTTAGTTTCTTGATTTTTATGATTTAGATGCAAGAGAGGTAAGACGAGAGGTAAGATACTGCGCATCACATTGTGACACTCCTCGTTATCTCTATCAATTTTTATTTTTAAATAGGCACTTGCACGTCATAACTTAAACACAAAAAACTAAAAATATACACGGAGGATTGGGCCGTAAGCGGTAAAACATTTTAATTTGTTACTTGACCTACGGTAGCTGGACCGTAAACTGGACGAATTCCCCATACCAAATAGTAACGGGCTAGTTGGGAATGTTTATTTGGGAGAATCCCTAACTGTTGTTACCTACGATTTTCCAGGACTCAACAGTTTTTGGCACTAGAAGGAGGGCACCAGTGCATGGCTGGCCGAGATAGCCTATTTCCTCGAAAACACTCCACTGGTGATAGTTCTGAAAGTAGTTTGTTTCACAATCCCACTCCTGAAGAGAAAGATAAAGGGTATCTGTATCCTTTCGATAACGAAGTGGTTGATAATTTGAGAAGAATTACTAGGGCATATGCGAAAAATATTGGAGGATTATCTATCATTTCTGTCTTACCTATAAGAGAGTATCATAAGAAAGATATCCCTCAATTAGAAGACTCAGTGTTGGTAGAAGATTTTGAAGAACTAGTAGAAGCAGCCTTACAAGAAGTTGACCAACCTTTAAATCGATTGGACCCAGGTTCACCTTATTGTTCACCTTTCCATACCCTTGTTCAGTCATGACCTCATTCTCTACTCAGAATTATGGCTAATGCAAACGCAAACCAACCACCTCCATAGCCTGCTTGGAGGGCTAAGTCACCTTTAAACCTGACACCTGCCTTGCATGATTTGCCTCAAGCTTTTGAAAAAATGTTGCCTAAGTTTGACCCAAGTGAAGAAATTTTGGTAGATGATCATTTGCAAAGTTTTTACTTGGCTATAGAAGGGCTACGAGCAGGATAGCATGAAGATGTGGTCTATAGATTGTTTCCACACATCCTGAAAGGAACAATAGCCTCATGGTATTTTTCCCATCCTGTAAATTCAATCACAGACTGGGACGCATTTGAGAGAATTTTTAGAAGTAAATATGCAATTCAGAAAACTCATGCAGCTTTAATGAACGGGTTATGTGCTTTAAAGAAAGAAAGGAAGGAAAAAGTGCATAATTTTACTCAAAGATTTACTGCTTACCTAAAAAATTTTACTGCAGTTGATAAGCCATCTAAAAATGCTCTGATTGAATACTATACCTCAGCTTTAGGTCTTGATCTGGCCATGTTTTTGAAGAGATCAGTCAAACCTACATTAGCAGAAACCTATGAAGAAGTTGAGAAGGTAGAGGCTAATATGGAGAGCATAGAAAATTATCCTATGCAGTCGGAAGAAAATACTTTTGGAAGGAAAAAACCTTTATTACTAACTAAACCTAAGGATGAGCGGTCCCAAGACTTTGAAGGGATGTTAAAGATGATGCAGAAGTTATCCAACAGAGTGATAGATTTAGAAAAGGAAAAGGAAGCCCATGAATCATATAAGCCTTACTATAAAAAGAGGGAGGACAACAATTAACCTAAACCTCCTCCACACAGTCCTGCAACAATGAATTTAACTAATGTAGGCATGGATAATTTTTGCATCTTTCATCAGCAGCCTCATTCTGAGAAGAACTACCCACAATGGATCAATTCTATGACGTTGGTAATGAATAAATTATTGGACTCCAAACTAACAGAAACTGGTAAGGAGGAAGAAAAAGATAATCAATCTACAGAAAAACAAGAGGAAGATACTTTAGTTTTATGGGATTGTGTCTCAATGTTTGATACAAAAGAGGAAGATTCTCTGAAACAAGAGGAAACATCAGAAACCAATGTGACAACAAGGAGTCAGATTTTGTTAAGAGAATACAAGTCAATACTTCCTAAGATTAAGAAACTTTAAGAAAATATGAAGAAGATACAAAAGAACACTACAACTGTTAAAATACCTGAATTTACCATTTCAAGTCAAGACCTAAAGAAAATTAACATGCCTGTTAAGCCCGTTGAAGATAGGATTGATAATGTCAAGAAGAATTTCAAAGAACCTGAGATGGGGTATGATATTGTGGAAGACATTAAAAAAGCTAAGGCAAATATCTCATTGTTTGAAATGTTTAATGTACCTCAGTAGAAAGAGAAACTGTTAAAATCACTTGAGGTACCTGAAGAAGAGCTTCCCACTGACAACCAACCTAAAGAAGAAATTGGTGAGGCAAGTGTGGGAGGTAAGTCTAAGTATAAAACCCCAGCATTTCTCCTAATTTTTGAGATTTTCAACTATAATGTGAACAACTGTTTAGTAGGATCAGAAGCATTAGTCAACATTATGCCACTTTTAGTTTGCAAGAAAATAAATGAAAAGCCTAAACCATCCACTTGGCAGGTTCTTCAATTAGACAGGAATGCTGTGAAAGTAATAGGGGAAATGGAAGATGCTCTAATTCACTTATCTGCAGATGAAAGGGTATGTCAGTACATCGATATTGTAGTAGTAGACATACCAAATGCTTATGGATTGGTTTTGAGTCGAGATTGGTCGGCAAGGCTAGATGGATACTTTGCATCTGATTGGTCACATCTGTGGTTGCCTCATAAGGGAAGTCCAAACCAGATAAAATTATTAAGAGAGCCTTAAATGAAGTACAATGTCACTCAATTGGAGGGGAAAAATGAACCTGTAAACTCTGTGTTGGGAAATTACTTCATTGAATTGGAACCGGGTAATTACCAAGCTGAAGAATCCAACAATATACCTGACACACATCCCATTCTTCTTCAATTTTTATGGGATGATGAAATTGATTGTAATATAGTAGATCTAGTTTCAGATGTAGCTTGTAGTTTAATTTCAGTAGAAGTAGATAGTTTTTGGACTCTTTATTTTGATGGTTCTAAAACATTGGAGGGATCAGGAGCTGGCTGTGTCTTGATTGATCCAAGAAAAAATAAACATTTCCTTTCTTGTAGGTTAGAATTCGAATGCACCAATAATACAGCTGAATACAAAGCACTAGTTTAGGGACTTAAAAAAGCAATTGAACTAAAAGTAAAAAATATGAAAGTATATGGAGATTCTGAAATAGTTGTCAAACAAATTCGAAATAAGATACATTGTGTTTCACCACATTTGAAATCTTACCAGAATGAATTTTGGGATTTGCTTACAAATTTTTATGCGTTCAATATTCTGTCCATTCCTAGACCAAAGAATGCAGCAGCTAACTTACTAGCTACCTCAGCTGCAAGGCTAGTACCTTCAAATAACAGATGCTCTATTGAATTACTTTTCATTTCTTCAGTTCTAGACATGATCACCAATCTACGGGTTTTTGATGATGATCAACAAATTTTGGAGTGTTTGATGAATGATGAGACTTTCAAAGGAGTAGTAATCGATGATGAAGAACACCAAGCCGAATTAAAATTCGTTAACTTTATCCCTAAAGGAACCAGGACCTTGGAGAGAATGTTTGAGTTAGACAACAAATTCAGAAAGACAGCAAATGTCAAGACTCATAGCTTGTCCTTACAATTCAAGATGATAAATTTGGGAACTGAAGCTGAACCCAAATATGTAAATTTGGGGAAGTGTTGTTCTCCAGGAAAAAGAAACAAGTTCATCAGTCTTTTTAAACAGTACAAAGATTTGTTTGCTTAGACATATGAAGAGCTTAAAACTTATGACACAAAGATTATACAACATGCCATCTCGATTAAAGATGGAGTCAAGCCTTACCAACAACCTTTGAGGGAGATGCATCCGAAGCTGGAACCTTTAATTCAAAGTGAAGTAAAAAAATTGTTGGATACTAAAATCATATTCAAAGTCAGACATTCGAAATGGGTTTCTAATTTGGTGCCAGTAAGGAAAAATCCAGGAGAAATCAGGCTCTGTGTAGATTTCAGAAACCTCAATCGTGCGTCAGATAAAGATAACTATCCAGTCCCACCCATGGAGCAAATACTACAGATGGTTTCAGATTCTGAATTGTTTTCATTATTAGATGGATTCTCTAGTTACAATCAAGTATTAGTAGCAGAAGAAGACAGACTTAAAACCACATTCAGAACCAAATGGGGAACTTTTGCTTATAGGAGAATTCCCTTTGGACTTATTAATGTTGGAGCTACTTTCCAGAGGGCCATGGATATAGCTTTCCACTGTCTGATAGGACATAGTGTTGTGGTTTATCTAGACTATGTCACAATATTTTTGAAAAAGAGAGAGGAACACACATTTCATCTGAAACAAATTTTCGAGCGTTGTCGAAAATACGGTATTTCACTAAATCCTAAGAAATGCGTGTTTGCAGTTACAGAAGGAAAGCTACTAGGTCATGTTGTTTCTAAGAAAGGGATCTCCATAGACCCAGAAAGGATTAAAGCCACAGAAAATATCCCTTCACCCCATAACAAAAAGGGTATGCAATCATTTATGGGGACAATTAATTTTGTGCGAAGGTTTGTACCAGATTTTGCTCAAATTGTTAAACCTTTGCAACAAATGGTTAAACAAAGTGTACAATTCAAATGGACTAATGTGAGAAGAATGCATTTAGTAAGATAAAAACATCTGCTGCTCATGCACCATCACTCAAAAGTCCAAACTTCTAAAAGGATTTTATTCTGTACACTTTTGCATCTGATGATTCATTGGCAGTGGTGCTTACACAGAAGGAAGATGGGGGAGATGAGTACCCCATATCATTTATGAGCACTAGTCTACAGGGAGCTGAATTGAATTATCCGGCTGTTGATAAACAAGATTATGCAATTTTTAAAGCGGTAAAACATTTCAGGCCATATATACTTAAGAATCCCACTAAGGTAATAGTTCCACACCCAGCTATAAGATCTCTTTTTGTACAAAAAGAATTAGGAGAAAGAAGAGGCAACTGGGTAACTACCTTACAAGAATATGATCTTGAGTTCAAACCAGCATCCATAGTAAAAGGACAAGGATTATGTAAATTAATAACTGAAGGTCAAAACAATGAGGAAAATAGTTGGGATAATGAAGCTAAGTTACACATGGTGGATGTATGTCCTTTGTTCATAGCTCCAGATTCCTGGTATCAGGACTTAGTCCATTACTTTCAAGAAGGATATTTTCCAAATCATTGGAGTTCCAAACAACGAAGAGAATTACGTCTAAAATCAGCTTCATATCAGATAATTGATGGAGTATTGTTCAGAAAGAATTATGATGGAGTTTTTCTTAGGTGCTTAGAATAGGAAGATGCAAACAAGGTCATAGCAGAATTGCATGATGGGCCTGCTGGAGGTCAATTTTCTGGAGATACAACAGCACAAAAGATTCTCAGAGTTGGATACTATTGGCCCACACTATTTAAGGATGCGCATGCTCATGTCAGAAAATGTGATGTCTACCAGAGGTGTGTTGGAAGACAAGCCAAAGCAGCAGGACCATTAAAGCCTGTAATTATATCAGAACCATTTGAACAAAGGGGCATTGATATTATTGGGGAAATAAACCCAAATTATTCCTTGCAGCACAAGTATATTTTGACAGTGATTGATTACTTCACCAGATGGGTTGAAGCTATTCCGTTACAAAAAATAAATGAAGATGCAGTCATGGATTTCTTACAGGATCACATAATGATCAAGTTTGGGGTTCCAATTTCCCTGGTTTTTGATAATGCTACTTACTTTTCTTCTATTAGATTAACTTCATTTGCTAATGAAAGAGGAATCAAGTTGCATTATTCTACAAACTATTACCCACAAGGAAATGGTTTGGCAGAATCTACAAATAAGAATTTGATTAGGATTCTAAAGAAAACCGTAATACAAAATCAAAGACGTTGTCATTTAGTGTTAACAAATGCTCCTTGGGCTGATAGATTCACACCTAATAATTCCTTAGGTGTGTCACCATACACTCTGGTTTATGGAAAACAAGCTATTCTTCCTCCTAACATCTTGTTACCATCTTCCATAATAGCTCAGGAATCTAGGGGTACCGACAATGAAATATTGCAGATCAGAATCTATAATCTTTTGAAGTCAGAAGAGTCTAGGTCCAAAGCCAAAGAAATATTTAAGCATCAACAGGAAATAATGAAACTTTGGTTTGATAAGCATAAAGCTAGGAAAAAAGAATTCGAAGTAGGAGATTTGGTTCTTAAGTGGGATCACCCACATGATGAAAAGGGAAAGCACACTAAGTTTCAATATTTATGGGTAGGACCTTATTGCTGCCAAGATTGGCCCCTCAACTTACAAATTGCAAGACTTACAGGGGTGGGAAGAGAACTTACCAGTAAATGGTTTAGTTCTCAAACCTTATTTTTCTTGATTTTTATTTTATTGTTTTGTACATAAATAAACTTTTGATTTGTTTTGTTTTTGAGGATTTTTTGTTTTGTTTTAGTTAGGGTTTGATTGATGGTGATAAAGAAAGAACAAAGTTTGGTTGCATGGAGTTCATCAGAATTCTGGATTAACTAAAATCTTGATTGTAAGATTGTGCACTTTTAATTCATAATTTCTTCAAGTTTAGAAGTTTTCCTGAATGGCTATGAACACATTGAAGCCCTACTTAATCCTTGTGAAATAACTCAGGATCAAAAAATTCCGGAATACTATTTTGAAGCTCCATTCATCTCACATTAAAAAATGTCTTAGGGGGTGACAACAAAAGACCGATGGAGAGGAAGCAGGGTAAATAGTGTATTATATTTAAATGATTCCATGTCAGAAATTGAAATCCAAAAGGAAAATAAGAGTCAAAATATCATTGAAAATCAATATGTATCAAAAACAAAGTATTGAACTATATGAGTACAAGATTTCCAAAGTTCTTCTCCATTCGTGAGCTGAAAAATCAATACATCTCTCACACAAAAGGACACTATGGATAGAGGAGCCTGGATAAAAAATTCAGAAAGAAGGCATGCAGGAGGACTCATAAAAGGACAAAAGTGCAAAATGGCATGGGAATGAGGAAAGAACGAATATTTTTGTTTACCATATGTTACAATCCTGTGGTGTCTAAGCTAGTAGCTCCCCAAAGACAGAGGTAAAAAATGAAACTCATATTCCTGGCCTCAAAAGAGTTATCTAGACTTTGAAATCTTGGTTCCCTGTTCCCCGAATTGGACTATCATCAATGATTAAAGTACATATATCTACCATTTGGGAAATATAGATATCTTGAATAATGCAAGAGGTTGGTATGGTCAAAACAGTTTGTTAATCAAAGAAGATATTGTCCAGAGATCTGTGTTCACCAGGTAGTCACCAATTGTTCCAGCTGCAACCTTTTTTCCCAATTTTTTTAAAAATTTTGGACCCTCCTTTTGATTTATCTAGCCTAGGGTTGATTTGGTTTTCTTAAAACTGTCCTAGAAGTCTAGTTTTATTTGCTTAAGAAATTGATTGTTTGAAGTCGAAAGCTCAGTCAACTATTTTTTCCGCTGTTTCCGGAGTTGAATGATCTAATACTTCCATTTTCCCAATCGATACAAGGAAAACTATAGAGTCTGTTGTTTTATTGTTTCTGAGCTTAATATTTGATTTTATGATGACTTTTTATCGCTGTTGGGAGTTAGTTGATGAATAAGCCAGGGCATTAGTCTTTTATGCTGCCGACGTTTCAGAAGCCAGTTGATGAACATCCTGAGGGATAGTTTTCTTTCTCGCCGATACGTAGGAACCATGGACGCTTCTATTTTTCTTTATTTTTTCTCAAACCTATTGTTTTAATTGTTGGTGAATTTGTTTTGTTTTTGCTATCAAAACAGTCTACGATTTTGTATCGGAATACTTGTCCTCTACGCCGCCGCCATTTCGGAAGGAAAATGGTGATTGTCCCGAGGGGTAGTCTTTCTGCTCGCCGATACCCAGAGCTTAAGTATTTCAGGTTTCGATACCTTCTTTGTAAAAGATTATGCTGCAATGATACCTTTTATATCGCCGACACTGCGAAGAGTGTTGTGGTTTGAAGTTCCGATGCGTTAAAGGTTTTAGGTTCTGATTGCCGATACATGATCACCGCGATGATAGTGCTTGGCATCGCCAACACTACAGAAATGTTAATATTTGGAGTTCTATCCTTTAGCCTTTAGAGCTTCTGATCGCCAATGGGCTTAAATAATTGTCACAGATCTGTAGTTGATTATGAGTGCGCCGTTGTAGATGTCAATCAGGCTATCCTTCTGACGATTAGAGATTTTAACTGTTGATAGGGTTTTCTCGTTGACTTTGTATGCTTTTACCCTATTTCATGGGATGGCATAGGTTTGCCTTGTTTTTTATTGATTTAGGGTTTTGCACGATGAAGAGCACAGTATAGGGTTCAATGTTTTGAGGATTGGAGGTTAGAATGATATAGTTCATGCTTTTATCGAAGGAGTTAGATTAGTTCGATTGCGCCCCGGATTAAAATGAAGAGTCTGTTTTATTGGGATTTTGAAGTTTGTTACAGATAGTGGACTTAGAGGGTTTTAAGACACAAACTTGCAGGATTTTCTTTGCCTTGTCATTTTTTCTTTTCATGCATTAATATTGTGTATATTTCATTTTCAGAATGTATATGATTGATACATTTTTTTGTTATTTTTGTAAAAGCTAAATGGTCTAAGAACGTGCTATGTTTATGACAGGGTGATTGCTGTAGAGAAGACTAAGACATTAGAAGAAGGAGAGGCCACAAAGAGACAAGAAGATGCTAGAAGGCTAGCACAAGAGGCAGACAGTTGGTTGAAGAATGAAGAAGAAGAAAGAAATCAAGCTGCAGAGGAAGCAGGAAGGAAGGGTAGAAGGAGTGAAGAACCAGGATGCTAAATATGAGATAAATATCCGATTTATTGCAACTTCCAAATTTGAAGGCATAGCAGTAGAGGCCTAGTCTTGGAAAAAGTTCATCAGCGACCAAGCTGGTCCCTCTTCATAAAGTGCTCTTAAATTTTAATATAAAATGTAATACATTGTATAAATTATGAGCACGTACTACAAGACAAAGTTTGGAACTGAAAGGTTGGGGAAGCCCAAAAGTCATCAAGGGGAAACCCAAAGGTTTTGATTTTTGTATAAATATAGGAGAGCTTAGACGTAGAAAGGACTGTTTCCCAGATCATTTGTGAGAGTATACTGTAAGAAGAACTACTTCCTTTTACAATAAATAATTACAAGTTTCCTGCTGGAGAAAATTTGGTGGAATGTTTCAAATGTTTTGCTATGGATCAGTTTAATATGAACTATTTTGTTTTGAGCTTACTTCCATTAACTATGAGATCGTTCTAACTCATTAAATTTTTTCATGTTATGAATGCACTCTAGTTTATTCTATGAAATTTCCACTATGAGTAATGAAGGTTGTCATAAAAAATAAGCTATCTTGTTGTTCATATTTCTATTAATGTTCATGTGTTCTGAAATAAGTAACAACTATGTGTAATTTTTCTTAATACATGCGCAAAAATACATTACTCATTGTTAACTGATAATTCTGCTCCCTAGGGATAGGTTAGTTAGTTTTAGTTAGTTTCTTGCTTTTTGTGATTTAGATGTGAGAGAGGTAAGACGAGAGGTAAGAACCTGCACATCACATTGTGACACTCCTTGTTATCTCTATCAATTTGAATTTTTAAATAGGCACTTGGACATCATAACTTAAACACAAAAACCTAAAAATATACACGGTGGACCGGGCCATAACCCGTAAAATAGTTTAATTTGTTACTTGACCTATGGTAGCCGGGACGTAAACCGGATGGATTCCCCATACCAAATAGTAACGGAATAGTTGGGAACATTTATTGGGGAGAATCCCTAACTGTTGTTACCTGCGATTTTCCAGGCGTCAACAGGTCTCTAAGTGTTCGAAACTGGGCTCTGATAGCACTTGTAATGTCCCTTAAATTCGTAAAAAAAATTGTATGGTCAATAAAACTATTAGAATCTAAGGTTCATCTAAAATTAACCTCAACATATGAATAAAATTATTAAAAGAGATACTTGTATTTTTTTTTGTCTTGATTCCTTTCGTATATTAGTACATGCAACCTATTTTCTTATGGTGATATTTTATGTCGTTTATTTGTAATAAGATGGTTTGTTGTATACTGTACTATAATTTCTTGTTTTGGCCTGCGTACTTACTTCATACTGGATTATAATGGATGTTTTTAACACGTAACCTAGTCTTATTTACTAAAATGTCGTGGCTAACTTACCTCTGCTTCTAAAGGGAAAAGAGTGGCTGAATTTACCTAACGACTCAACGAAAAGTTATGAAGGACTCCTATGACTTGGGCTTACTTAATTCATTATGAACTAATGCATGAGGAACTCGTTGTTTGCAAGTGCTAGGTACCACCCCCTATGTTGAGTGTATGGTTTCTAATGACATAAGGGTGAGTGCACAAAGTTTAGGAACCGTTTAGATGCAATGGTAGAGTGAAGTCAATCACTCTTGATCCATAAAATAGAAATCATCCTAAGAAATATTGACCCTGCCAATCCTAGTCCCAAGACTTCCAACAGGCATGCCAATTAGGATAGTAGAAGAAAACCTGCCCCTATTTTATTGAAGCAAATCACGCTCTCGTTTTGCTTTGAATAAACGTGCTCCTATTTGTAAAAACCTGTTTTTTGGTTAAAACAGGTTGAGCCTGTCATTTTCACTACAACGCAGCACTGTTGGAGCTTGGATGGAGCAGAACGTGAGTGGGTGAACGCGTTTTGGGTGAGACAAAGCCATCCACCTCCACCTTTGGATCAACCTATTCTTTGTGAGGTATTTTCCTCAAATGTTCTCATATTTTCCTCAAATCTTCTCATGATTTTTTCCCTAAATTCATTAATTTATTTTCCCTAATTTGAAATTAAACCAAAATATTTAATTTATATGGCCAATGGAATCCAATGGAAACCAAAACCCCAATGAAATTGTCCAATGGAAACCAAAACCCCAATGGAAACCAGAATCCTAGTTTAATCATAAAAATCAAATAATTTTGATTATTTACCAAAATTCATACCCAAAATTCACATGCCCAATGGAAACCAAAACCCCAATTAACTCATAAAAAACAAATCAATTTCACTATTTCCATATGCATATTCACAAACATCCTTGTGAATCCATATCAAAATTCACAAATATGCAAAGTTTGTCAAGTACATTGCAAGTTTGCATAAGTAATTTACATGCCCAAAGTAAACCAAAACCCTAATTAACTCATAAAATACAAATGAACTTCACTATTTGCATATGTATATTCACAAGCATCCTTGTGAATCCAAACCAAAATTAAAAAATATGCAAAGTTTGTCAATTATATTGCAAACTTGCATACAACTAAAAAAAAATCAACTAAAATTCATATCTTCCCTAAAATACATAAACAAACATGGTAAATTGCTTGCCTCTATCCGAAATATGGAAGTTGGTCATCCAAGAACATCAATAAACACTTTATAGTTTTAATGAAACTTCTTAATCCAAGTGTTAAAATAAGGTATAGAAGCATCCCATGCTTAACAAATATTTCCTCTTGACTGAAGGGTACTTTTGGGTTAAGGTCAATACAACGAAGTTCAACAATAGTCTCTACGAACATCAAGATACATAGGGAGGTTGATATGTTTTATTACATGCCAATCACATACTATCATACATGATAGGATCTAGTGGAAACCTTGCAACCATAAGAGACACTATACACAATTGTGCATTTAAAGTCTCTCATGGGTATATAGAAAGAGGGCATATAACTAAAATAACATCAAGTGGAATCCATAAATCACCCAAATTACATATAAAGAAAGATCTCCTAAATAAACTTTGGAGTCCAAAAAACATCATGCCACAACAAATAATTACATATCTAACAAAATCGTTGCCTATACTGGGACTTTATTCACCAATAACACATTATGTCGCCTATTCTAGGGTCTAGTCAATGCCTCTACCTATAATTTGGGAGCTGGTTCTGCAAGGGCGTTACTCAACACCTCACAATTTCGATGAAACTTCATAATACAAGCCTTAAAATATGCTAGAGGAGCTTCCCAATCAACATATGCACATGGGACATTTTATGTACACATGCATATGGAAATTGGAATTAATATTTGAATTTAGGACATAAATTTAAAATGAAAAAATGTTAAATGTTTATTCTTTATTGTAAAATTCAAGATCAATTTTAAAATTTAAATATTAGATTTAGTTTATGTTGTTAGTTGTCGTACATTAGTTATACACTTTTCAGTGCTTAGAGATGCCATTATATCATGTGTTAATTTTTCTAATGATATTTTATTTGTATTTATGATTACAGTGGCTACTATGGATACCAATGTTGAGATATTGAGGGTTATTGGCCATCTCATAGAGATTGGTTCTTCCTGGAGGGGTGGAGATGAGATCTGCCACTCCTTGTCAGACTCATTGCTTACTATTGTTGATACAATTGCAAGATCGAATGATGCTTTGTATAGCATTGCATCTTACATGGAGAGGAAAAGACAAGAATATGATAATGGGTTGAGCTACAACGAGGTAAAGAAGCTGAAAATAACCAAAGAACACATCTACACATTGTTTAGAGTGCCTGGGATGGATGACATTCTGGAGAGCACCAAGCCACATATTTGCATTGATTGGTGCACCTTTCCACCCATTAGAGACCATTGGATGGATATATGGTACATGGTTTTTGACATTCCCCCACACAACAACAGGGAAGTACTATTGTACTTCCTCCAAAATTTGTATGCAAAGTTTGTGATGGGGAAACATGTCAACTATTTTGACATGTTGGGATTCCAGGGAGTTGGTAGGGGGATGCCCCAACACCGACCCAATGCTAGGCATATATATGCCAATCCACATATACCCGCACCTTGTGCCTAGCTACTGAGGGTAGACATCCCTCCTTCGCATGATATGGTTGCCCAGACAGAGGAGGAATTTCTAAATCTAGCTAAGATGGTTTCTCGACACACGACTACTATTGAACAGACAATGCCCTCTTCTTCTGCTGGGGTACAACCACCAAATTCTGGTGGTAGATGAACATATATTGGTGGGGATAGAATGACATCCCTTGTTCCTTAGAGTGAGACACACATTTGCACAACGTGTGGTCAATCATGTTATGGTCCTAGACCAAGACATGGCACCTCTACGATGACTGGTGGTCAGGCAAGGACATTGTTAAAAATCTATTATTGTTCAATTTTTAATTTTTCCATACGGTATGTAACATATTAAAAGATTCATAATATATGAAATATTTACTCTTGCAGGAGATTGATTCCTCTCAGGGGGGTGGTAGTGCACCCGGTGTGGTTGTATCTGAGGCCCAAACAACTAAAATTGAGGTAATATTTAAACATATGTCATTTTGTTAATACATATCATTTTGTTAATGCATGTGTTAGTCTTGATTAATTTGTTAAATTTTCTAATATTTACAATTTTTGAAGTTGAAGCAAACCCCATTTAGAACATGATGCTGGAGACATTGATCTCAGTGAAATACTCCAAGGTGGAAGTTATGATTACCCAAAGAATGTAAGTACATGGTTAATGATTGAATCTTGTTTGAATTATTTAAATTTCTTACTGTACACTCCTTTGTATATTGCTAATATTTATAATTTTAAAAGTTGGAGATGCTATCTACATCTAAAGAGGGGCAAGAAATTGCTGGAAGCGGTCACTCCCATGGGGGAGATATGTTCCAGGAAGGGGTAAGTATATTACAACATGTTAGTTTTTTAGTACATATTATTCCATCCATTCAACTCCATGTCTAACTATGGTAACAATTCATGACTGCAAACATCATCGCAAATCCCTGCACCTCCTCTTTGGTTTGGATCTCCTCGTAGTTGAAACATAGATAAGGGTTTTTTTTACATGAGACGACCCTATTCCTTGAAAAGAGCGGGTGCCATGAGTATCAACCTAATCATCCCATGGTAATGTACACACTTCCAATGGTAGTTGTTGGTTAGCTTTGAATTCACTTCACACATAGTTTTTCTTAATGTTATTTTTGCATGTTTATAGGCGCATCAGGATGTAGAGTCATCAATGCCATACCTTAGTGGGGTTGTTGATGCTGTAGTCAATGCTGCATATACAATAGGGATAAGTCACATAGAGGTACATCTACTTGAATATTTGTAATTGTACAGTTCATTTTTATTGTCTATGGTCGGTATGATTTCTAACTATTTTACAATTGGTGAATGTAGCCACACCCTGTTCCATTAGTGGACACAACTGAGGTTGATGTTCAACCTATGAATCCTATTGCTTTTGGAAAAACCCAATATCTTCCCCTAGAACAAATTTTTTCAGTGAGATGTTCATTTTTTACATAATTGATTAGTACTTTATCATTCATGTACATGTTGATAATTATTGAGATAATTGACATATTTTTTTATATTCACAGAGAAGCATTGTAGAGAGACTCTCTGCAAGGAGGACACCAGAGGCATCTATACCCCGAATAGATGTAGTGTTTCTTTGTTTTATCTATAATTGAGTCATATTTTAAATTTTCAAACTTTGTTATTGCTGGAAAGTACTAGTTCAGTTACCTGATCAAGAAATATTGTCATTGATTTTCAATTGCCAGAGATGCATAGTGGTCATGGAAAGAGGAAACATGCATTAGGGTCCGGTAAAAAAAAGAGAAAGTTAGAGTTTTGATGTGTTAGTGCAGGACAAATATGTATTTTTCTATAGAATAGAAAGTAGAGTATAGGGGCGCAGTCTAGGACAGATGTACTTTTGTCTGCACATGTACATCAAAGATTTTTTTGATACATGTACATTGACAGGCCATATAAGGGCCTTCTATTTTTGTATTATATATTTCATGATATAAAAATATTTCATATCAAGGGTCTTGAGATATTCATGGTTCAGTCTTTTAAGTGTGATTATACACATGTGGCCAAGAATGTTTCTATGTGTAATGTTCCCAATTTTTTTTTAAGATTTTACGATTGCATGGAGATATCAGTTATAAATTTGAGAACAATGCACAATTACAATATTAAGTAATGAGAAAAATGTACATTTCAATTTTTTTTACCGCGATCCGATTGCATATATAATGTTAAATTAATAGTGTTAAATTGTATTCACAAAGATGGAACATACTAATACACATAAGAACCTAGCACAACTAAGCAACTAATGCAACTAAGTGGAATACAAAAGCACCTTACCCACATAACAGCCTAACAAACTTTTAAAGGATGCATGAAGTTGACACACCTAAGTGATGCACCTGTGTGTTCTACATAAATGAAATTAGTGTTTGGCATGATGTCTTTCATCTAATGAATACATGGGATACACATCAAACCTAAAAGTATCTGAGCATTATAAGGTTGATTCAAAATAATGGTTATGATTATATCTTGCACATTACTTTATCATTTTGTTATAGCATTTGATGAATGGCCTCGAGGAATAACTTTCGAAGAGACGAAAATTATGTGTGATTTTATTATAGTTTAAATTGATTGGAGAAGTACTATTCTGAATCTTGTTTTATAAATTTAAGCTTATGGAGTATTATTCGAAACATTCGTAGTGTGAAGATATATATTTTGTAATAATGGCGTAATATGTTGGCCACTTTTTTCTAAACATAAACATGTTACATTACATGGTTACTAACGTAATGGCATTCTCTCCTCCTGTATTTCATCATACAAATGCTCACATCTCTTGGATGACCAAGCTAAATTAATATGGGAAACAACCTTCTTTCGAATTTCTAGTCTCATGAATGATATGAGATCCTAAGATCATTTCACCTCCACATAGAGATTGACAACTCCTTTCACCTTTATTAAAACACAAACAAATAATATTTCTTTCTTGACAATGATGGGAAATAAGTCAAGTTCAACACCTCACAACAGGTAACAAAATTCTTAATAGCTACACATGGAACAATAGTTCGAAACAAGTATTTTTCAAGAGGGGAATATCTATAATCACCTTCAAGCTGAGCTTCATGTGCAAAAATTTCACATTCACTTACTGAGAAAAACCCTAGTTTCCAAAATTGACCTAAAACAGGATCCCTTGTCCATGGACCCAGAGTATAGGGACACCCCTAGAACTATCCCAATTTCCTAAATCCAATGGATCCGATGGTTTGTTGATTCGAGCAACTATCATCATTCTATGGCACGTTGAATCCCACCTCCTATAGGCTTTCAGGGACACCTATTGAATCCCTACCCGAGGCTTAGATTGGAAACCGTGCAATAAAATGGGCTTCTAGTGGGTCATGGAATCATGTTTAGGCATGCTACATGTGGGAATTCTAGACACACATTCACAATCGAGGATTTTGCAAATATGACCCCTGTGTGCAAAAATTTCGCATTCACTTACTAAGAAAAACCCTAGTTTCCAAAATTGACCAAAACAATTATCCCTTGTCCATGGAACCAGATTAAAGGGCCACCCATAGCACTATCATGATTTCTTGAATCCAATGGAGCCAACGGTTTGTCGATCTGAGCAACGAAAATCATTCTATGGAACGTTGAATCCCACCTCCTACAGGCTTTCAGGGACACATGTTGAATCCCTACCCAGTGAACAGAATGGAAACTGTTCATCAAAATAGGCTTTTTGTGGGTCAAGAAATTGTGTTTAGGAATGTTCCATGTGGGAATGCTAGCGACAGGTTCACGGTCGATGGATTTACAAAGTTGACCCTTATATACAAAAAATTTGCATTCACTTACTGAGCAAGACCCAAGTTTCCAAAATTCACCAAAAAAATGATCCTTTGTCCATGGACCTAGAATATAGGGCCACCCATAGCACTATCCTAATGTCTTGAATCCAATAGAGCCGATGGTTCATCGATCTGAGCAACGGTCATCATTCTATGGCACATCGAATCCCACCTCCTAGAGGATTTCAGGGACACCTGTTGAATCCCTACCCGGGGCATATAATGGAAACCGTGCATCAGAAAGGGCTTTCAATGGGTCATGCAATTGTTTTTAGGATGGTTCCATGTGGGAACACTAGCCACACATTCACGGTTGAGATATTTGCAAAGCTAACTCTTATGTGCAAAAATTTTGCATTCACTTACTGAGAAAACCCTAGTTTCCAAAATTGACCAAAAAAATGATAGAGGGCCACCTAGAGCAGAGGGTCACCCCTAACACCGTCTCGATGTCTTGAATCCAACGGAGTTGATAGTTCGTCAATCTGATCAATGACCATCATTCTATCACATGTTGAATCCCACCTCCTACAGGATTTTAGGGACACCTGTTGAATCCCTACCCGAGGCATAGAATGGAAATCATGCATCAAAACAGGCTTTCAGTGGGTCATGTGAGTGTATTTAGGCATGTTACATGTGGGAATGCTAGGCACATGTTCATGGCCGAGCATTTTGCAAAGTTGACCCCTGTGTGCAAAAAATTGACATTCCCTTACTAGGAAAAATCCTAGTTTCCAAAATTGACCAAAAAATGGTCCCTTTTCCATGGACCTAGATTAGAGGGCCACCCATAGCACAATCCCAATTTCATGAATCCAATAGAGCTGACGGTTCGTCGATCCGAGCAATGGTCATCATTCTATGGCACGTTGAAGCCCACCTCCTATAGGATTTTAGGGACACCTATTGAATCCCTACCCGGGGCATAGAATGGAAACCGTGCATAAAAATAGGATTTTGTTGGTTCATGCAAGCGTGTTTAGGAAAGTTCCATGTGGGAATGCTAGCCACATGTTCATGATTGAGGAATTTGCAAAGTTGACTCCTATGTGCAAAAAATGGACATTCCCTTACTAAGAAAAACCCTAGATTCAAAAATTGACCAAAAAATGATCCCTTGTCCATGGACCCAGAGTAGAGGGCCACCCCTAGAAATATCTCGATGTCCTAAATCCAATGGATTCGATGATTCATTGATTCGAGCAACGACCATCATTCTATCGCACATTGAATCCCACCTCCTACAGGCTTTCAAGGACAGCTGTTGAATCCCTACTCGGGGCATAGAATGGAAACCGTGCATCAAAATGGGCTTTCAGTGGGTCATTCAAGAGGTTTTAGTCATGTTCCATGTGAGAACTCTAGCCACATGTTCACAATTCAGAATAATGCGAAGTTGACCCCCATGTGCAAAAAATTGACATTCACTTAATGTGCAAAACCCTAGTTTCCAAAATTGACCAAAAAAATGATCCCTTGTTCATGGACCCATATTAGAAGGCCACCCCTATAAATATCTTGGTGTCCTGAATCCAACGAAGTCGACAGTTTGTCGATCCGAGCAACGAACATCATTCTATCACACGTTGAATCCCACATCCTACAGGCTTTTAGGGACACTTGTTGAATCCCTAACCAGGGCATATAATGGAAACTTGTTGATCCCAGATAGAGTGGTAGATAATGGTCTTGGGTTATATGACATGAGTCATGTAGTATCAATATAATACAATAAATCCATGATGAATCTCAAGTGTAATTTATCAAGTTGTAGAAGTCTATTGAATTTATCAATCTATCAAGCGCTCAACCTATCAAGTTGTAAATAATTAATGAGACCATGAAACCAAAATATTTGACTACCACATACCTGACTACCTACCTATGGTCATTCAACTAGACCATTGGGATCACCTCTAATAGAAATGATATCCTTTAGCCTCTCGTTCTTAGAGTAAGGCAACAAATATCATGAATTTGATGAGTTCTTGTTTGGCATTGTTTGCAGCTAGAGGTTTGTGCCAATAACTAAGTTTGTATAATGGTATACATTTTGAACTGGTCTATAATCTTCAAATAAATAACCTTTTTTCTTTCGTGCATGGGAAACCTGTGTCAAATATTCTCCTTTGATAACCATCGACCCAATTGGAAAAACATTGCCCTCAGAGTCTCTTAATGAGACAATGAGGGTCTGATTCCCATCCAAGCAACGTGTCATCCAGTAGTCAATGTGCCATTCATTGCCTCTCAGGGAAACCACTGCGTATATGTTCCCTGCATAAAATAAAGTGCAGACCTAGGAGTCAGCTAACTAAACACAACTAGTCCTCAAACATTTCAAAGTATTCAACATAATAGTCAAACCTAGTTGTATGAGATCTGAAATGTGGTCATAGTCATGTTAAATACTCGACTGGCCCTCCTCTAACTCAAATAATTCTGTAGTTATTTTTCAACCAATGGGGAGTGATACACGATCCCAACTGTCAACCCAAGCCATGGATTCACAGTTGTCCCATTCACCACTACTACATGGATAACAAAAACAAGAGAGTTTCCTTGTCCACATTTCAACTATATCATTGTATGACGTTCTAACTGAATGGAATGCATGAGTTCCTTGGACGGTCTTGCACTCATATAGGTGTGATCGATCTACATTTAACAAGTCCAAAAAATATCTATGTACATGTGTTTTTTGAGACGATTGGTCTTCTTTCCTTCTCGCTCCCTGCCCCATCACTGAAGAACACCATGCAACAATGGTCTTTGCATATCAGATGACCAAAACAGTTGTGAATTTCATCTCTTTCCTACGTAATGCAGTATTGATGCATGAAAATTCTCCATCATGTTCCCCTTTTCTATGTCTAGTCTCAAAATAGTTCCAAATAAGTGGCACCTTGTGCCTCTTGTGGAGAATACACAACCATTGGAAGACACAT
This sequence comes from Pseudotsuga menziesii, assembly GCA_001517045.1. Classification (NCBI taxonomy): domain Eukaryota; kingdom Viridiplantae; phylum Streptophyta; class Pinopsida; order Pinales; family Pinaceae; genus Pseudotsuga; species Pseudotsuga menziesii. The sequence continues at coordinate 3,838 of LPNX010333722.1, read as the reverse complement.
GAATTTTTGAATTTCCCCGCACAACCATCAGACCAAATCCAACGTTGTTCCATATGTATTTTGTTATCCGAAAGGTGTTTGTAGAACAATTGAAAGCTACGTTGTACAAAAGCCAAGTCATGACACCTATCATCACTTATGTAAAAGTGATACTCCTTCAATATAACCCTTTTCTCTTCAGTACTATCTGCCCCATGTCTATAGGTGATATGGACCATTATGTTGACCTAGTCTCAGTGATGATATTGAATCTGAATCTCGTTCTATGGTTGAAGAGTGTATTTTTCTGCAAAATCGACCACTGATAATATAGTTCCAATAGGAAATGTATCCCTGCATGTTCTAAACTGCTCATCTTGCCAATGAGCCACATGTACATGTTTTACATATTGTTGTGCCTTTTCAAAGAATTCCTCCATGAAGTTGCATACCAGTACCTGATAGATCAACAATAAATATGTACATATCAATAGGTTGTTACATATATGAAGTAGCAATAGATGAAGAAAAAAAATCTATTTAGGAACTCGTTACAAACCTGAGAGGTGACCAATTGTATTTTTTTCTTCTTTGATTCCCTCCACTGATATCATACTTGACATATTTGAATGACTGCAAGTTCACTTCATGTCTCCCAAGTTCATGCTCATTGGTGACATGTATGCATTTTTCCAAAAATTCCATTCCACCACACCTTGGGCATGTCACATCTACACAAGGCCTTTGATAAAATGTGCAACCTTCTGTCCTTCTACAAAAAATACTATGGATAAAGTCTCTAGATGATGTCGGTGGCAATGTAGTTGAGAATTCCTGCACAAGAGTGTTATTCAATACATGCAATACATGTATATATGTGTCATAATAATAACCATACTCAATGTGATATCGACAAAACATGTGTTATGAGTTGTGTTTATTTTAACATACCATTGTTTGCATTTCTCAAAGGATCTTTGGCCCAAGTTAAGTTCATTATGTTCATGCCTAAATCTCTCATATAATTCTATTTGTGTCATGTCAAGAAAATGTTTAATGTGGGGCTCATGATCCCTTGAACCCCTTCTCAATTTTAGTACATCATTTTTGTTGGATGAAGGTCTACTGTTGTTACACTAAAACTCCTACACCAGTCCCTTTACTGCATCAATGAGCTTCATATTGGAGCATGACAACCTGCCAACGAAGGACCAAACATATTTTTCACTAGAGTCAAGTTGTTCTCTTCTAGAACAATACCTATGGAGTGCTTTTATATCCAATCCTACAAGTTTGGATGTAGGCTTAAGAAGGCGAATGGCCCTGGTGATTTTGTTCACGATTGATTGTGACAACACACAACGATCTACATTGTGATCCTTTGAATGATATTTCTTTCCAATACTACTAAATGCATTTACTAAAATTATGACAACATGAGAACTTGGTTCAGAAATGTTCATCATCTTTATCCTTAATTTTTTCCTAACAACCGTCATAGAACTAGATTTTAACAACAATATAAATAATATACATTTATCTCCATCACATTTAGAATCAAAATAGTTGACAAGTATCTGTTGAGATTGATATGCAAGACTGCGTCTAGACAGTGTACCTTCAAGTGACCCAATGATACTTTCATCGATATGTATATGTTTTGGAGTTCTTTGATGTGATGTTGCTAATGGAGGTAGGGAGGTTGTAACTGCACCCTGTACCATATCACCTGGTTGCTTTGGTGTTTGAACACAAGCTTCATGTCCTTCTGTGTCTTCTTGTTGGTCGAATGGTGGCAATTGGAAATCCCCCCTGGGTGGTTTGAACAACATTTTCTTCGTTGAGCATATGTTTGGCATTCAACGTGTCTCAAACTTCATCACTTGTATACCCACATTCAATTAAATCTGCAAAGGTTTCAGGTGGCCTTGATGTGCACCTACGTTTTACTCCTTGATCAGTGCCATGAAGTGCTTGTTCTTCTACTGATATGGAGACCGAAGGCCCCTCGAGCAAATGCTTTTGTCTTTCTTGATGTGTATTGGTAGGAATAACTGTGGCTCATCCTCAACAACTAGAATTGGTTGAGTGTCCATAGAGTGTCTTCGATTGGTCATGTCATTTCTTTTATTCTCTCTACTTTCTTCAAGGATTTCATTGGGTATCCTCTTGCTGATTTTCTTGCTCGATTGCATGAGTTTCCCATCACCACAATGATCAATGATATATGGTTTCCTTTTCTAGCTCCTCAATGGTACTCTTCAATGGGATACTACCCAAGCTTGGTTTCTTTCTTGCTCAATTGTGTCTAGATACTCAAGTTAGGGGGAATATTGGGAAGAGTGTTGTCTTTGCTAGCTCCTCAATTGCAAGAAAAACAATGGTAGAGATGCTCTATGGTGCTCCTCAATGGGAAATTCCCTAAGTTTGGTTTGTCTCTTTCTCAATTGTGTCTACATACTCCACCACAATGACCAAGTTAATGTTGCCTTTTCTATCTCCTCAATTTCAAGAAAAACAATTGCGGAGATGCTCTAGGGTGCTTCTCAATGGGAAACTCCCCAAGCTTGGTTTGTTTCTTTCTCAATTGTGTCTACATGCTCCACCACAATGACCAAGTTAATGTTTCCTTTTCTAGCTCCTCAATTACAAGAAGAACAATGGTGGAGATGCTCTATGGTGCTCCTCAATGGGAAATTCCCCAAGCTTGGTTTGTTTCTTGCTCAACCGTGTCTACATACTCCACCACAATGACCAAGTTAATGTTTCCTTTTCTAGCTCCTCAATTGCAAGAAAAACAATGGTGGATATGCTCTATGGTGCTTCTTGTCAATTAATGGTTTCTTTCTTGCTCAATTAATTCTTTATTTCTTGCTCCTCAATGTATACCATGCTCCAAGCAATACTTAGACACTTGTGGTGGAGATGCTTGATGCCAAAAAAAAATTGCTGTGATAATATGGTGAAGAAGATAATGTTCACGCACTGTCCGCAACGTGAAATTGCGCGTGGACGGTCAAACCTATGTGAAATATGATCGAGTGTTTCTCGGATAGGGACTGCAATTGTTTATACTAAGATGAAACACGCACACATTATTTTTAACAAAAATGGGGGCACGTTTTGACCACATAAAACGAGTGCACCTTTTCCTCTAATAATGTTTAGGGGAATTTAAGAAGGTAGTTGCATGGATAAGGGATCATTCAAGGTCTAGGGGGAGTTAACAAGAACTCCCTTAGTATTTGTGCCTTAACACCCCCCCTCTCTTCAACCTAACTATATCATTTTACAACCAAGGGATGTGTGTGTGAGAAAAAGATGGGTTAAGGGGTGTTAGTAATAAGGGGAGACATGGGGATGTGTGTGAGTGAGAGAGAGAGATATGTTAGGGGGTGTTAGTGGTAAGGGGAGACATAGGGATGTGTGTGTGTGTGTGTGTCAGAGAAATAGATTAGGGGGTGCTAGTGGTAAGGGGAGACATATGGATGTGTGTGTGTGTGTTCCAGAGAGATAGGTTAGGGGGTTCGAGTGGTAAGGGGAGACATAGGGATGTGTGTGTGTGTGTGTCAAAGAGATAGGTTACGGGGTTCTAGTGGTAAGGGGGGACATATGGATGTGTGTGTGTGTGTGTGTCAAATATATAGGTTAGTGGGTGTTAGTGGTGAGGGGAGACATAGGGATGTGTGTGTGTCGGTGTGCTAGAGGGGAGACATAGCGAGACCTGTGGATGCGTGGGGGGGTGTCTAGGTGTTGTACGTTATAGGTTAGGGGGTGTTGGTGGTAAGGGAAAACATAGAGCTGTGTGTGTGTGTGTGTGTGTGTGAGAGAGAGAGAGAGAGAGAGAGAGAGAGAGAGA